>CM060595.1:59710614-59808114 GCA_030578255.1 Tiaroga cobitis | reverse complement strand
GTTTTCGAATATTATGAATAATCTTATTATTTTCGTTTTTTATATATTAATTATAATATGTAGTTAATTGAATATATTAAAGTAATCATTTAAATTCTCTATAATGACAAAAGTATAAAATTAATATATTTAATTAAATGAACTACAGTACACCAAAATATACATATATAAAAATATAAACAATTTGTTGTACTGATTTTTTTTTTTTGTGTAATTTTTAATTTTTTTTATTTTACAATACAGGATTTTCATAAAAACAAAGAAAACACACCCTCCCCCAACAAGAGAGCCATAAAGGTATATTCACACCAATAAAAAAAAAAAAAACATCACCACATTATTAGTATTACTCGAGAGTCATTCCATTCTGTTCTAGAAAATGAAGGCAGGAGTCCCAGATCCTTTAAAATATGAGCTTTTTTTGTTTGATTGAGTAAGTCAGTCTTTCCATTGCTATACAAGAAGACAATTCTTTGATCCAGAGTGATAAAGATGGACAAGTACTTTTCCAGTGTATGGCAATCAGGCGTTTTTATTGTACTGATTTGAATTATTGAAAATTTTATTACATGCAGTTCAAGATTTTTATTTATTTATTTGTCACTGTACTGTTTTTAAATGAAGTAATTATGTTAGTTTTAGTTATTTATTACCAGTTAGATCAAAGATAATATTAATAATAATAATTAAAAAAAATTCACCTTTATTATTAACAAAATATTAATTACACAATAACAAAAAAGTTAGTTGCCAAGGGGACATTTCTAATATAAAAAAAAACTTTTTTTTTCTTCTTTCAGTTGCAGTTAACAGTAATAACCCTAGATCAGACTCTCTGTAATTAATCTGAATAATGACTGTTTACTATTGTCATTGAATTGAACTCTCTTACTTGTAAAGCTGCTTTGAACACAATCTGTACTGTATAAAGCTCTATATATAAATAAAGGTGACTTGGCTTGTAATTATAAACAGTAGGACTAAGCTAAAACAGTCCCTCAAAATGGTGAAGAGGAACTATAATTCATCATATGCAAAAACGACTGACTGGATCCTGAAACGAGGATTATTCCTGCCATGGGAAAGAGCCACTAACTGAGCAGTCACAAAACAACCAAACCACAACACCGTCGACACTCAGTCCCACCCGCACTGGCTTCACACAGCGTGATCGATCGCGACTCACATTGTCTGGAGAGCGTCTGTCAGCCGGTCCATCCGTCTGATCGCCTCCTTTCACTTTCCTCTTCTTCTTTGGTCCAGCACTTACTGCGGATGGGACAGTCTTCTGTTGAAACTCCTTCAGCTGCAGAACCAAAGAGCAGGAACGTTAAAGGGATAGTTCACCCAAAAATGAAAATTAGCCCATGATTTACTCACCCTGAAGCCATCCTAGCTGTATATTAGGGCTGCACAATATATCAAAATTAACTAAATATCGCAAATGTATACAGGTGAGACTCGAAAAATGAGAATATCGTGCAAAAGTTCATTTATTTCAGTAAATCAACTTAAAAGGTGAAACTAATATATTATATAGACTCATTACATGCAAAGTGAGATATTTCAAGCCTTTATTTGTTATAATTTAGATGATTATGGTTTACAGCTTATGAAAACCCCAAATTCAAAATGAGAATATTGTGAAAAGGTTTTCATAATCTGTAAGCCATAATCATCACAATTATAACAAAGGCTTGAAATATCTCACTTTGCATGTAATGAGTCTATATAATATATTAGTTTCACCTTTTAAGTTGAATTACTGAAATAAATGAACTTTTGCACCATATTCTCATTTTTCGAGTCTCACCTGTATATCGCGATATGCATATCGCAAGAGCTTGCTATAACTGGGTCATGAACACATGACAGATAAAATCACTCGCTGCGTTCGGCTGAATAACTTTTGTAGCTTTAATAAGAATCAGTATATATTTAATTCATACAGTGAAAACTGAACAGTGTTTTATTTTTACATTTGATTATTCAGTTTCTGTAGTTTAATAACTCTAAGGTAGGATAAGCTGAACCCCCGAACACACTGATGTTAAAATAACACTTCTTTCAGAAGCTGTAGGGATGTTTTATTGTCACAAAAACAATGTGAAACACGTATGTAGGTTATATAATTTTAAATATATTTTTAAAGATAATTTAAGTTTATTTGACACACTTTAAGCATTATCGTATTGCATATCGAATATCAAATTTTTTAATGAGTTATCGCATATTGCTATCATGCATCCGTTTGTCTTCATGCTTAAAAAAGCCAGAAGCTAGTTATTTTCTTCCTTACTTCCTAAAAGTGGAGGGTTATTATCGTTAATTAAAATTAAACTATTAAAAGCATTTCTGTTAACCGAAAATTTAACTGCCAAAATAAAAAATGTTGCCGTGGCAAAAAAGTCGAAGCATAAATATAAACTCAAATAAAAATAAATTAAACCTAAATAGCAACATTTAAAGAAAAAACACACAGTGAACTAACAAAAAATTAACTTAAAATATACAAATAAAAGCTTAATAAAATATTAATAAAACTGATCCAAACCCAAAACTGTTTGCTCAAAACACACTCTTTACACAAGCAACAAAACACTGCTGATTAAAGTTAGTGAGCAAAAATGAGAAGATCATGCTGCATTTGTTTAATATTGTTTTATATAACGCAATGACAATCAGACATTACACTATAATAAATTATTAAATAATTGCATGGGGAGTGAAAATACTTTTCTAGTCTTTCTACTTTAATTCAACGTGTTACATGCCATTTCTTTGTAATTAATAGTGAAATTTACTAGCAATTCTGGTGTGAAATTGTTCATTGTGATTGTGGCTGATACTCTTTGGCTGCCGTTGAACTAAATCGAGCATCAATGCACCAGTGCCACTGACAGGCAGAAACTACTCAAGTCAATTATCTGTCCTAATTCTGCCCCAGTTTAAGCAAACTGGCTAGAACTCATTCATCAAAACTAAATCAAGATAACAAAATCATGTTCCACAGCACCAGTGACGCTATAGTCAGATATGACAAAAAACAAACTGCACATTCTGTTCGTGAAGAAGCTCCCGTCCGATCCTGCGATATAGAGAGATTGAGAACGAACACAGTCTCTCTATTAGGTCAGATTTGTGATTCAGCTGTCATGGGACACATGGGTCTAAATTATGAAGCTCTCATATGACAGAGCCAAAACTTAAATTCCAAAGTTGATTTTTTCAAGACATGTTGTTGATGTTCCAGGCCAGACAGCAGCTGTTCCTTTGGCCTACTTAGTTGAGGTATATTATATGACACTTAATATTCAGTAATACTATCAAATTGACTGCACTGACACTATTAGATGGGAACAACATTTGACCTGACTTGAGCTGAATAATGTTTAGAGCTTTTGAATTTGTCTCATATCTGATGAAGTTTGCATTATTGATTCTGTTATTTATTAGTGTGAAGCTGCTTTGAAACAATATGTACTGTAAAACGTGCTATAGAAAAAAAGCTGATTTGACCTAGTGTTCACATGAGCTGCCTATCTAGACAGCACTTTTGGGCATCATCAAGTGCACTCAACATGCATCATTGCACAAAAACGCTAATAATCATAGATTTGATCGGTCATTTAATCAATTAAACCTCAAACAGCAACCAAAAAGCGCACTATAAGGGGATCGAAAACCAATTAAACCTATTAGTTAAGCACTTTTACTGTTAACAAAGATTAGCAACCAGCTGTTTCAATTGGACCTGTCATTTTAACTAGCAGTTAGCAAGTAGGCTAACACTAATAAGCTGGTTAAACGAGCCTAAAGTCATGAACTTTATAAAAAAAAAAACATTCAATTATTGTCCACTAATTCACGTTGTTGTTGTTGTCAGTTTCAGAATTATAAACAACAACAAAACACAGAGGCTAACAACATTAGCTTGACAAGTTACACCGACATTCACATACAGACACTTTTAGAACATTTCTGGCTAGTTAAAATCGTTATAAACGCGTGTAGAGAGATAAACTCTAATGAGTTAATATTCAGGCTTAATCTCAGCTGAATCCCCGAGCTTTCCTGACAGCCGCGCCCGCCCGAGAGTGCCTGATTCCCGGACGCGGGCCCGAGGAGAGGCCGGTAGACGTGGAATGTCAACATGACAGATGGGGCACACACGCTCGGAATCGATTCAATTACAATCGACAGTTGTCTTTTGTTACAAAGATAGTGAAATACTACGTTAAATCACATAACTGTACCTTTTTCTTGGCTGCAGCGAGTTTGATTTGCCTGTTCTGGTCCGCCATCCTCTCGCGCAGCTCAGCGAACGCCAACGGCACCACGTCATCAGATGATCCGTGCGCGTGAGTGCGTGTGCGCATGCGTGAGAGAGGAGGAATCCTAGATTTTACTGTTACAAATTTAAGGTTTATCACATTGATTTTAATAGGATAATCTTGTAGGCCTACCATATTGATAAAAAATTACAAAGAGAAAGAAAACATATTCCATTCTTGACCTAACTTGTTAACTTAAAATCTAAGGTTTCACGTCAAATAAATAGGCCTATATTAGGTTTAGTTTAAAAAAAGATCCAAAAATCAGAAAATGTATGTATTTCCAGAAACAGTAATAGACCTACATCGTTAAATGACTCACGGAGTGATAATTCAAATCATAATAATGAATGTGCTCGTCAGGAGATGATATGAAATTCTTGAAAGTGAAATGATTTGTGTAAATCCATGATCAAATGCTAGCCTGGGGTGCGTTTCCCAAAGCAAACTATGGTCGCAAGTTCCGTCGTTACCAATAGAGTTCAATGGAAATTGCGATCATAGTTGGCCAACGATGCTTTTGGGAAACGCACCCCTGTGTGGCTCAGTTTCCAGTGACAGCGTCCAGCCCAGAGACTGTAAAAAAATAGGTCCAGCCCACTGATCAGTGGTCCAGCCCCGACAAAAAGTTGCAAAACGTTTTTTAAAATGGAAACGGCGGTGGGTTGAACACTTTTTTTTATTATTATTAATGCTGAGAACAGGAACATACAAAAGAGAAAGCATATACGTATAGCCTACATAACATAATATCAACCAAAACAATAATAAAGGAGACAACAGCAAAAAAAGAAAAGAAAATATATATAAAATAATATATAAATATAAAAATAATAATAATAAAAAAAAGAAGTAGCCCCATTACATCACATACAGTTCACATGAAGAGATCAAAGGCAGTCCAGATTCTAACAGTCCTTATGGCTTTCTAGTAGATACTGAAATCATATTTAGATAATTTTCTTCTTTTTTTTTTCATTTTCTTTTTTTTTTTACTTATTTAACCAGGAAAATCCCGTTGAGATTACTAACCTCTTTTTCAAGGGAGTCCTGGCCAAGACAGCGGCACAGATCACAACAATTTAGTACATTACAGACAATTTCATAACAATTTCATAAGACTATTTAAAAACATTTACAAACCATCTTTTAAGATGTTTTTTTCTTTGGTTTTCAAACTTATTTCTTTTAAGAAGACAGAGAAGACAGGTTTACAGTTTGAAAATTTGCATTTGTGAATGTAAAATTTGCTTAGGAAAAGAATTAAATTAACAACAAAACAGATATTTTCGTTTGTGGGGTCTGAGTCAAAATACCCAAATATAATGTTTCTCATATGTATTGAGAAGCCTGGCCAAATCTTGATAAATACATCAATATCATTCCAAAGCTTCTGAGTGTAGTGACGCGACCAAAATAAGTGAACCACTGTTTCATCAGAATTCAAACAAAAAGAGCATAGCTCAATGTCAGATTTAAATCTTTGTATACATTTCTTAACATGATGTATGAGCTTGAAGGAAATGTCTTTCACTTTATTTGTGAGAAAGAATTTCTGCTGTAAAGACCAGATTTTTTTCCAATTAAGGTTAACAAACAAATTATTGTAAATAACAGGTGGAACAGAAATCAAATCCTTAAGAAATAAAATCTTATTTTAGTTGTTAGCTTTCGACTCAGAAAAACAGATTTGACCAACAGGAGTATCACAAGGTTTAGGAAAGGAGGAGTGATTGCAGTTTTTAAAAAGAGGGAATAGCTCCCATTAGCAAATTCTTTTGGGATTATTGGTATTCGGAAAGAAATTCTGAATATCTGAACAAAAGACCTTGCTTATTAAGGTTTGATAGGGAGTTTGATAGGGAGTTTGGATATATCATAATTACACTTTAAGAGAAAATTAATGCCACCAAGTTGTCGGTGCGTTGAACACATTGAACACCCTGTTCTGATGACGCAAGAGTTATATGGAAGAGGAGAAGGCCATTCTTTGTGTGTGTTTTTTTGTGTGTTTTTCAAGAATTTTCGGCGCCTGATAAAATTGGTATAAATACGTGTTTAATACTGCAAAATACGTGCCCTTGCCGTCCAGAATAAACATCCCAATCGAGTGAAGGGATTTGTGGAAACTGTGGTTCCTAATTATTGTGATCCAACATTTGCCTCACATTAAGTGACATGACATCTGACTCACAGAACCGATGGCACATGTCACTATAGGGTGTAACGATACCCTCATGTCACGATTCGATACATATCACGATACTGAACTCACGATACGATATTATTGCGATACTCCAAGACATATGATAAAAGGTTAACAAAAAATGTACTGTTGATTAAAATGCTAACTTTGATATTACATTGTGGGTTTAAATGAATAGGCTTGGACTCTGTGCTTTTAACCCAAGGACAATGGTGACACCAGAATAAAAATATTCATGATTCTGAAGCTGAAAATAGCCTACAGAATTATTTTTTGACGATTATTCTTGCACTTTTTCACTGACTAGATATATTTCAAATAATGTTGGACACTTTTTATTGGTCAGGTAACATAAGACATTTGGTATTATCAGGACTCACAAATATTCCCCCATTGCATTATTATACATTATATTCAACATTATATATTGTAATTTAATGTAGTACTGACACTAAAACTCGGAAAACTTGAATTTTTTTCTCACACAGTAATTTTTGGGGGGGGGGGGGGGGGGGACTATCCACAATACATATTGTCACTATCCACGATACGTATTGTTGCATTTTTGTATTGCGATATATTGTTACACCCCTACACGTCACTATGCGTATTGGCACATCCGGTGGCACATCCGGTAAAATTTTTTTTAATTTATTTTTTTATTAATGTTTATTACAAACTCTCGTGGAGACAACAGCAACAAAAAAAAAACAGGCAAGGCATCAACAAAATGTAGATTGACAATGAAAAAATAAAAAAATAAAAAAAGGCATGTTCTCAAATAAATAATATGTGTCACAGGATCAAAAACATTTCAGCAGCATAACAAATAGCTTCTACAGTTTGTTTAGAATTTTTTACAAGGTTCAAGGAGGATAAAAACATACGAAATTAATTTTTAAAACAGTTTACATTTGGAAATTGTTTTTTTTTTCATTTATTTTTGTGAATGTGTATTTACCCATAATGATGATAAGGTTAATCAAAAGTGAAATGTTCCTGGTCATTTTAGAATTATAAATAAGAATATCTTCAATTGTAAATTGTTCAAGTTCACTAATTTTATTATTCAACCAGCTATGAACATCTTGCCAGAACTTAACTGAGCAAAGGAAGAATTAATGTTCTGTTCGTTCTGGGTTTTCATGACAAAAGTCGCAAGGGTCAACTTCAAAACCAAATCTACCCCTCAGTGTCTCCGCAGATGGATACTAGTTGTTAAGAATTTTAAATTGCATTTCTTTTTCTATGGGTGCAAATGGCCATTTTATAAATTTCCAATGTGTTTCTATAATTGTTGGATTATCTAATATTTTAAGTTGTATCTTCCTATCATAATCATATATAACCTTTGAAAGCTTTATTTAAATATTTGTTGTCACATTTTTTTGTCCGTAATGTTTAATTCTCCTATCGTTAAGTTTGGAAGCTTGATTTGGACATTAGAAAAAATAATTGTGTTTTTTTATCAGCTGTGTCAAATTCACTGGGATAGATTTACAGATTTTCCTAGAGAACATTGAATATTATTAAATTTGTTTTTTAAATCTTGTAACTGTAAGATTTCACCGTTTATATCTAAAATGTCATGTACAAAGATAATGCCTTGGTCAAAGCTGGTTGAACAAAGACTTTTTGTTTGATACAATTACTCTGTTATTCCACACGGTGGCACAATGAGGAGTAAAGTTATGGGTAAATACCAACTTCCAATGATGCAAAACCTGTTTGTGAAACTCAGATAATTTTCTAAGGTATTTTAGACATTTCAAAATCACATTTCAAAAGAAAGTTTAACCCGTCGAACCCGTCTTGAAAATCCCACAGTAAAAGTTGAGCCGCTTAATAAAAGGGCATAGTCAATATACTGGGCCAGGGAAAAGTTAATTTTCCCACCTGGCAAACATGACCAGATAGGTTCATTTAAACCTACCCTAAATATGTCCTTAAAAGCCACATCATTAAAGTCCCACCGGTGAGAGAGTTCACAAAACTCTGCCACATAATCATATGGTGAGGTCTACTTGATGCAGACTCAGGAGGGCAACTGCTGGGTTCATGGTTGTAGGTCAAGTATTCTGTAAGGGATCCACTGGAGGCAAGTTGTAGAGAGAACCCAAGTGCAGTTTATTCAAAATAACACATAACAAGATAAAACATAAAACAAAAGCATGACGTGGCATGAAACACAAACCGTGGACAGACTTCCAAACAGTGGTTACAGGAAACAATACTTGACAAAGAGCCGTTTCTCAATACCAAGTACGCAAACTTCGGACTTGCGTCCTTCGGACTTGCCAAGTTCGACTCAGGGGAACGAACTCCCGAGGACGAGAGGACGTGAGTCCAGTTATTCTGCAAATGGAACAGAGCGTTCTTGATCGCGTCACTCAGCACGCTCTGGCTACTCCGGTTATCTCTTTATGTATATTTTAGGCAACAATAAAACGACATATGCTACAACTCTGCCTCTTTTCGTCAACAATAAAATGAAATATGTTATAAAACACCACCCTGCCTCTTTTCATTTAAAAATCTTAAACATAGTAGCCTAATGGCCATGTGGTTCAGGCAACGCGTACATTATCTTCACTGCATATATTTATAACAACATGAACATGATCTTTTTGTTTTCATTTGAAAAATATGAAACATTATTGATTTTTATTGACATTTAAAGGGGTCATATAATGGTACATGCACTTTTACAAGTTGATTGTACTGAAATGTGTGTTGGCAGTGCCTGTACACAACCATCATAAAATGATCAAAATCCATCCAGTGTTTTTTTTTAAATCTCCTTATGTTTTCCCCTGCCTCAAATCAAACCGTTCGAGCGTGTGACGTCACACGGTCGGAAGCCCCTCCCACGATTGTTGATTGACAGCAGCGTTTCAACACAGACCCGCCCTCGTGAGCGAGCTGTCAATCATAGTCCGCGTGGACCGGCGCGGTCATTGTTGATATGCTGGAGCTCTGTCTATGAGCAGAATGGCGTCTAAGCGATTGTGGTGTTCTGTTCTTAGGTGTAATAACGAACACAGTCATTTTAATGTTCCTAAATCCGAACCGCTGAAGACGCAGTGGCTGAGTTTGTTTTCGAAGGGAATATTCCCCACGAGCAACGTCAATGCTCTCATGTTTGCGCGAATCATTTCTATTCTCACCAGACTGCTTTATAAACGAGGATCAGTATCAGTGGCGGTTCTAGAGGGAGGCCAGGGGGGGCCAGTGCCCCTGTGACAAAAAGCTTGGCCCCCCTTGTGGCCCCCCTAAATGTGGAGTTTGAAATAATTTTTACAAAACTGTTTTTTGCTATCGTTGTAATCGTATGCGTATTATTTTTTATTATTCTATCTTTGTGGATTTGCATTTTCACGTGACAATTCGCATCACATTCGCGGGAATCGCGGCAGAGTAGGCTAACGTCTGTCTCCTGCACGCGAGAGAGGAGAGAAGGAGAAAGTTGGTAAATGTCAGTTCAGTTGTAAGTTCATTCTTTATGTGCGTATGGGGTTGATGATGTGTAGCCTATTGTCTATTATGATATTGTAATCATTGTTTTAACTATGTACGAGGCACTGTGAGCTGACATCGCATTTGTCTATCGTCCTTTCACTGCTGTGTGCAGTTCATAGGTAGGCTATGTCACCAAATTAGTTTTTGTCTTATATTTATATCATATTATGTTCTTATATTAGAATATCACATCAGCAAGAGTGCCGTTTTCCCGTGCACAATTGCAACTGTGATATTTATGTTATACAACAGTTAAATTAACAATAAGTTAACTTTGGGAGTTAGCTACTTTTTAGACACAATATTGTCAATATTGTTTGTTTTCCCTTTATTTCGCCGACTAGAATTTCATAATGAAACCGTAGCAGAGTCTCAATGCAACACAGCGATGATTTATTGACTAGTCTGAAATCCGCGTTTTGAACGAATCACTTGCTTCTTTCCCGAATGAATCAGCCGTTTGAACAAATCGGTTGAATGAATGAATCCCTCTTACAGGGACTTGCCGCCGCCTACTGGCGGTTTTAGTTTCATATTTAAAGTATCCTTTAATTAAAACGTTAAAATTAGAAATCATTTCATATTTAAATATTGATTTAAAAAAAATCTCATAGCTTTATTTATGCAATTGTAAATGGAGTGTAAATATATGAATCCCACTTCTGTGTCACCTCTGCACTGCAAAGATGGATTTTGATTGAATTAATTAATTTGACTGGTAACAGTGGTACTGTATAATTATTGTATAATTAAGTATTATTGTATAAATAAGTATAATTATTGTTTAATTTGAATGTTAGTATTTGACATAAAAGGTGATGCATTGCATAACTCTAAATAAGTTTAGAAAAAATGTCCATAGGTGAAAATGCCCCTGGAAATCAGTTTAAGGTGGCAAATATTGCTCCTTAATTAAGAAATTTATTTCTGTCACTGCTGTGAACTGACCACTGCATATAATATGAAAAATATTAATATCTCCGTGAGTCAGCTGTCAACAACAGGCCTAAACCAGCCATGGCACCAGCACAAAAACACAATCAGTAAAATATCATCTAATTATTATCAACAAAACGTTGAAAATATTTAAATATATTTTGTCAATATTGCACACCCCTACGGTATTAATTTTGATTTCTTTAGGTCTTAAAAAGCCTTAAATTTGACTTTAAAAAGTGTGCACGAACCCTGTAAACGGTTAGACGTAGTTACCTAAGTCAGTTATTTTCAGTAAATTAACTAATAAGCTTCTTGGTCCCCATTGCTTTTGCTCTATAGTTCTCAAAATGAAGAGAAAGAAGGACATCATGTCTATTACAGTTACTTTGACTAATACTGAATATGTAATGCAAATGTAAAAATATAATGGAAATGCAAATACATTGTTGAATGATTATAAACACGGTATTTTGCCTGTTAATGCCTGCAGCAGTGCAGAAAATGATAGGACAACAATAAGGTCTAAATGTAACTGGCCCCTCTAACAGTACAACTGGCCCCAGCTTGGCCCCCCCAGTTGAAATGGGCTAGAACCGCCACTGATCAGTATAAAGCTGGTTTTGCTAAGAAGCTGCTCCTGATTAAAGGATCGGTAGGCCTACCAACTATTCGTGATCCTGCTGAACCTCCAGAAGAACTGAAGTGAGTGTAACGTTTTATTAAACTTTATATTAATCTTTGCAAATCGCTAGCTGCACGCTTCACGATGAATGCGTCTAAGGTTTACACTCAGGGTACATTACGGCCAGTGTTGGGCAGTAACGCGTTACTAGTAACGTGTTACTGTAACGCAGTTACTTTCGACAGTAACTAATACTGTAACGCATTACTTTTTAAATAAATTAACTCCGTTACCGTTACCATATGGCGCGTTGTCGCGTTGTCCGTTACTTTTTAAAATTAATTAGTTGCTGGAGCGGCTGAGAAGTGTGCGCTGTCATTACACAGTACGAGAGCACTGAAGAGACTGCTGGCATTATACAGAGCGAGAGGACACCTGAGGACACATAACAAACTCACTGGCTGAGTTGTTTACGTACACGTGAGGCAGCGCGAGCACGGAGATTACAAACTGCACGGAGAGCGCTGAGCACTTGATCCGCATTTAAAACACAGACAGCGAAACGGTATGAATACAGAACACTTAAGTACACATTGCCATATCATTATAAAGTAATACATTTTTTGACTAGATGCTGCATCAGCAGAGAAAGAACAGAAGCTTGCCGTCGAGTCTGAGAGGAATAACAGTAACGGCTAACTTACCTCAAGCGATTAAAGCAATGTGACAAAAACACACGCAGACCTGACCCACATGTTTTATGTCGCAATTGTTACCATCTATTTGCATTAGTTTATATCCAGCTGGTCACTTTTATGCATTCATTAGCCGGCGAAGTTGTATTTTTTAAAACTAGTGACGTGATTGATTGCTTACATTGATATGTTCATGCAGCCGACATCAAGTCTAATCAAGTGTTCTAAAATTTAAGCAAATAAAGTGAAAGACTTTACATGTAATATAGGTCATTTATGTAATTTTAATGCTCTGGCCTTTGCAGATATTTAAATATGGCCATCTTCTTTAAGCTTGAATCATATAAATGGTAACACTTTACAATAAGATTACAATTTTAGCATTAAATATGGTTAATACATGTTGTAGAAGTATCATTCATTGTTAGATGTATTTGTATCTCCTTAGTTAATGTAGGCCTACTATGAACTAACAAGAATGATCAAGGTACAATTGTATTGCTCAAATATTAATTCATGCAGTAAAAACCACAGTGGTAAAAACGTATACTGTCAGCTGCATGAACATATCAATGTTGAGAAAGCAAACAAGTCACTAGCTTTAAAAATGCTTGTTTTGTTATTTATTTCAGAAATCCTTGATATACTCAGTTTGTGCTAGTCTGACTTAAATAAAATAGTGTTTAAAAATTACTTTCTGTTTAAGTCAGTTTTGTGTTTGTATAGACCATAACGCATTAAAGGGCATTAATGGGAACATTTAAGAACTTTTTTTTAAAAGTAACTAAAAAGTTACTTTTAACAGTAACATATTACTTTTTGGTGTAAGTAATCAACAAAGTAATTGAGTTACTTTTTTAATGAAGTAACTAGTAACTGTAACTAGTTACTATTTCTTAGTAACTAGCACAACACTGATTACGGCATGTTTTCTATGTATGACATTCTCAATATAATTCATAATCCCACGTTCATAATGAACAACGCGTTATGGTTATTGTGTTCAAACGGTGTACGCACAGAACAGAGAGGCGGGGTGAGCAAAGCTCATTATCATTTAAAGTCGTATGCACTGAAACGGCGTGCTGAAAACCCTAAGGAATCATAATAGCTTGTACAAAAATTGCATTATATGACCCCTTTAACAAACAGAGACAGGGTCTCTTTTTGTTAAATGTCAGTTTTAATTATCAATAATATCTACAATGATAAATAAGGCAAACAATTCAAACATAAGTAAGCTCTCTAATAGGCTACAAAGTTAAAGTTAAATAGCCTAAATATATAAAGTTATGAAACTTCACTTTGCCCTCAGCCAAAATGATTTTTTGCCATGGAACAAACAATAGTTTAATGAGACGTCAGAAGCAGTAGCCGAGGAAAAGCTGTTCCAGTCGGGGTTGATGAGCGTTGAACACCCGGCCGCGGTGAACGCCTTGATGTCACAACATTTTTCAAATAGGCGCTATCTTTATAAATAAACCACAGATTTGAGGTTTAAACAATCACATTCTCGCATGAAACACTCTTAAAATTACATTTCATGACACAATAACAGTAGTATTTTGATATTACGCAGGTTTGCTCCTCTGCTATACACAAGTTTACGCGGCAAATCGTGGGCGGCGCCATAACTCTACACATATGCACTTCATTTCCGCCGGAAGTGGTTTGCACAGCGTCTGCCGGTGTAAACACAGCTATTAAGATGCTAGCTTGGGAACACGGTTCCACTACTTTAACTGGAGATGGCGTTACTATCCCCCACCCGAATTCAGTACAGAACTGGGAGGATAACATGATGACGTGGCCCAGGATAACGTACAGTAATATTTGCTCCTACTTTATACAATCCATGGCAATAGACGGAAAAGCAATGGACAATCTGAAAGCCTCCGAGGCGTACCAATATCTGCACAGCAACAAAGTCGGTTGTGTCATGTCATACAAACATGATCACTTTATTTATTTTAAAGCAAATGTAGAGCCTAGCCAGTGTTTGAACAATGCGTGGCATAATGCTTGGGTGCTGGTAACTGAAGCTGGAGAAGTTAAAACTACGGGATGTACGTGTGTTGCTGGACCAGGTAGATCTTGTTCCCACTCAGCTGCGATTCTGTGGAAGATAACTAGATTATTTGACCATTGTAGCCTAGGCCTTTTTTATTGTTGGTATCCGAACTACATCACAGGCGACTTGGCTAGAGTGCAAAGTGTGTGTGCCATGATGATAATAATTAGGCACGTGAGATGTGCGGGCGCGAACGTAACTGTGTGTGTGTGTGTGAGAGAGAGAGAGAGAGAGAGAGAGAGAGAGAGAGAGAGAAAGAGAGAAAAAAAGAGAGAGAGAGAGAAAGAGAGAGAGAGAAAACTTTACAGGCATGTTATTTTTTATTGTAACAAATACTTTTTATTAATGTGAATACATTTTTATTCATGTGATGCAATAAATGTGTTTTTAATTGATTTTAATTGTATGTATTTTCATTGTAAATGTATTTTAATTAATTGTGGATAGTGTTTAGTGTATATCTGAAGTTAATTCAATAAATACGTGTTTCATACACCTCAATGTAGTCCATTGTTGATTATTATGATTATTATCCTATGCCCCGATTCTGTAAACCCTACAATATAGGCCTGTCTTTTTAGCGCAGGGGATTAGCTACTGTGAACGCGCAGCTAAAATAACAGGAAAAAAAATTGTGATAGAGGGTCCTTTGAGATAATTGGCCCCGGGGCCTTCCAAGTCAAAATCCGTCCCTGACTATATCTCTCTAGGTGGAAAATGCTGTGAGAGGGGAAAAAAATGTAAACAATGGAGCGCATGGACATTGCCTCTTCGTAGCTGGTTTGTGGTCGTAACACTCTCTATCTAACCACTCGTTCAGGTGCTTTCGCGAGTTTTTGCACCCAACTACTGCACACGTCGTTCCCGAACCACTTTTATTCATGTTGTAAGTTAATTGTTATCCTCTTTGTCACTGCGATATCAGTGCTTTGTCGGCACAACGGAGCTAGGTAGCATTACCAGCCCGCCAGAACGGAAGTGGATTGCATAAACGGGAGGAGTTTAGGATGTAGAGCGGAAACGGCTCAAAAACTTGTGTATAGACGCTTGCTGGTTGGTGCGAGATGCATTCTGGGATACCTGGCTGTCTCAAGTCCGCACATCTCCACCTATTTTTTACAGTCTATGATCTCCACAAGTCACCTCTCGATGCATCCTCGGTAAACGGGGCGAATCGAGAACACATCCAAGGATTTGAACTGGACTTGGCTAGATGTGAACTTTGAATTGGAACAGTACTTGGGCAGTGACTGATGACGTTTCACAAGAACACAAGTACAGACAAGAACTAGAAACGGCCAGGGCTTAAATTCACAGACTAATGACAGGACAAGGGACACCTGTGAACAATAAACAGACGATTAACCAATGACAAGACACATGGCAGGATCACATGACAAACAGGGAATCACACGACAGACATGGAACATGACATGAACAAACCAAAACGTGACAGAGACATCGTGACAAGTTCTTAAGAAAAAACTTTTTTCTCAGAGTGAAGAACATTTTAAAATTCTAAAAAACATTTTTCCCCTATAAAATGTTTTCCACTATTCCTTTTTTTTTTTTGGAGTAGAAATTTTCCATTGATGTCAATAAAGAGCCTTTATTTTTAATTGCGCAGCACTACTGTTGACAGAGAGATCATGCAAACCAGATTTTATTTGATAATGACATTTGACAATACATAATCAGATGCTCAGCACACATACTGTATCTGTACATAAAAAAGCATACTTTTTTATTTATCAATTCTTTGAATAGTGATACTTAATGCATTTGTGGCTTCGTTTTAAAGGGATAGTTATTTCCTGGCTAACGCCAGACCCAATTGGCTTTACGCACAGCCGCACTACTTCCTGACCTTCAGCCAGCCCTTTGTTTCCTGTCTGCCATTATTGGACAAACTGACTAATCCAGGTGTGCCTGGCCTCAGTAACAATAATCAGGCACACCTGGATTAATCAGTTTGTCCAATAATGGCGGACAGGAAACAAAGGGCTGGCTGAAGTTCAGGAAGTAGTGAAGCTGGGCATAAAGCCTATTCTCGTTGAGACTTGGGTCTGGGAACCACATGTACATTTTCTCGTATTTGAGGCGTGGTTTACGAATGCCCGGCGCCGTTTATGGCTGTATACTTTGTATTGTGGGTTTTGCCGTGTATGGGTGTGTTTTGCTCCTCCTACAGGTGTGCTGCGGAGCTGAGGGAGTAATCAGGTGGATTGGGTGCACAGGTGTGCCTGTCAGTAAAAGCTTCCTGTTTGGCGTCCTCAGTGAGCGTTCCATTCTGTCACATCGATCCCTGGCCAGGCCCGAGATGTTGATCGGCGTTGCGGCGTATTGCGAGAGCTTGAGAGACAGTCTTTGTCATGAAGAATGTGTAAATAAATAAAGAGAGTATTGTAACCGCCGTAAACGTTTCTCCCTCCTTCATTGTTGCTCCCTAGTAAGCAGGGGCGTAGCCAGGACATTATCTCTGGGGGGGCCAGCTTGGGCCAGTCTTTTATTTTGGGTGGCACTTGTTTGTCAAAAACTACTATTTTAAAACTCACGCACCGCGTCACTCAGAGTAGCGGTTTTTAGCGGCTCGTCAGGCCATAAACCAGGGGTCGGCAAGTAGGGTTAGCATCGGGCCAAAACATTTGTTTTACACTAGATGGCGGGATCATAATTAAAGATAATAACTGATGAAAAATGCAACTAGAATTGCCTGTGACTGTTACAGTGTGTTTAGTAACTGGTCGTGAGCTGTTCCTCTGTGTTAAATCCTGTAGGACAGTCATTAACAGAAAGCCACATTTGTGTGGCGGTGTCCGGGTTTTACACTGGATAAACTAATAAAGCAGTAGTGACTAGGGATGAGTCACGAGTTTCGAATATTCGATTTGTTAATTTAATTATAGAATATCGAATAGGTTGTGTGATTATTGTTTAAAAAAATCCCCATGTTTTCAGTGCTGATTCGATAGTGACGCCGTGTTCATGTAACCAGAGGGTGACGCTGCCAATAATGCAAAAGCTGTCTCAAGGAACCGGCTAAAAGTAATGATTATGAATGTTTCAAATATGGCAAGGAGACATTTTAATTGTTTTTTAATAAATTAGTGTTTTCAGTGTGGGCTGAAATAGTGACTGCAGTTAACCTGCCTATAGAGAGACATGCACATTTCTTACGGATTACATAAGCAGAGAGTAGTCGGTTTCTAATTTCGTTTTGAATTGTTTCGTTTAAAATTAGACATTTTAAGCTTTCTATATATATTTCTCGTGTCTGTGAGGCAGCTTAAACGCTGAGTTTCGGTTCATTTATGAGACGAGCTCCAGTTCACGAGCAGTTCAATCTCGCCGGCGCCTCCGTGTCCTGATTATATTGTTTGCTTCTTATTTATTAAATCCAGGCAATTTGTTGATGAAACACTGATTAAAAATAAGATACAAATGATACAAAACGAAATTCACTTTTTAGAAAGGCTTTCTACAAAACAAAACTTAATGAAGTGGTCAAAATCATGTCTGACCCACATGTCTCTCCCGATTTATTGCGCCATCTTGCAACACATCCCGCCTTGCTAAAACACACATGTGGGAGATGCGGAATGGATAACAATAATTCAAACAATAAAAGAGGACTAAGAATAACCCCATTAATGGCATTTTTGAGTCATGCTCTTAACAAACTATGTTTTATTTCCTCTTTCCATATTGTGAATAATAAATGTGTATCAATGGAAGTAGCACCAGACGTGATAGTGGCGCGTACGTTCGAAAAAAAAAGACCATTCGTCTAAAAGGGATTTTACGCGTCGTTTACCTGTTAGTTACGGTGGTATCCAGTGGTTAGCTGCTAGTCTCCATTAAGAGGGCGTCGAATCTGTTTTTGCTGCACTTCTCCACGCTCAATTAAAGTGAAAGCACATTTTTGATGGACACAAATAAATATGATTTCACACAAAAAGTGCCCAAAATGCAGAGAATAAGCATGTCTAGTGAGTTTTAACAAGAACTTGAGTAGGCAAATAAAAGAAAATAAAGACTCTAAAATATTTATAGAAGATTTAGGCTACCCGGTAAAAACTTGTTTTTAATTATTCAGTTTGGGTGAAAGTTGTGTAGGCATATTATATATATAACGAAGCTTACGTAATAGTGCTTCCTTAATTTAGTGTAAAAATATTTATCAAGAGTGAAACCAAAAACAATACAAAAATATAAGAAATATACATGTATGAAGAATTGAAAACAACGCAATTTATAAAGTTTATGATCACATGACCATTCGCAACTGTGCAGTTTCCAAAACAAATGTTTTCAAAATAAGAGTCCCATAAAATAATACTGTTATTGATTTAATTATGTCAATAATCTTGTGTAACAACATACACTCATCACACTGGAACACAGCCCAATTTGTACGAATTTGTAAGAGTGATTAAAAGGTGGCTAATTCGTACAAATTTGTACGATCTCACTCGTACAAATTTGTACGATTTGTCTAAACCCACGTGATGGGTAGGTTTAGGGGCTGGGTCAGGGGTAGGTAATTCGTACGAATTTATACGAATTGGGCAACTCGTAAAATATGTACGATTTAGCAAAAAGCATACTAATTTGTACGAGTGAGGTCGTATGAATTCGTACGAATTAGCCACCTCATAAAATTCGTACGAATTGCTGTGAGATCGGGTTTGGCGGGACAGAGTAAGGTGAATCTCATGCATCTTGTTAGGATTTAAAGTGGAACGCAAAAGACGGTAGGCTGTAGGCTATGTTTGTGCAATACTTCTGCCCCTGTTGTGTAATATTCAGTTCCTGTGAGAAACTGTTTTTTAACATTTTTTGCAGATCACATTTGTTACAATTTGCCGAAAAAAGAAATTGAACTTGTAATACAAAAATCATTTAGTTACAGTTCACGCTTTCATAAAGAATAAATAAATAAAATAAAATATACATCAGCCAATAGATATATAAAAATTATAAACAACATAAAAGTACACAGTCAGAGTATCAGACAGTAAATATCAGTTAAATTAATTATAAAGTTAAATTAGATAAATATTGCATACATTTTGATGCTGATTTACCATCTAATCCAGAAATACAGTCTATATATATTTTTTAAGTCAAGTTTAAAAACATTGAACACATAAGGGCCAAGGAGGCAATCAAAGGTTTCAGAATGGTCTGGAAATAACTGCAAAATAATCATATCTGTTGTGTATATAATTTGTAACGTGTTTTATTAAACATATAACATAATGTTTTTATTTAATCTCTATGAATGCTGCGTTCGTCACCGTCCATGATTCACACTGATATCGTTTAATTTTTACATTGATTATTTATTCTTCCCTTTCAGTCAACAGTTCTTAAAAAAACTTTTTTTTTCTCAGAGTGAAGAACATTTTAAAATTCTAAAGAACATTTTTTCCCCTATAAAATGTTTTCCACTATTCCTTTTTTTTATAGAATATTTTTATTGATGTCAATAAAGAACCTTTATTTTTAATTGTGCAGCACTACTGTTGACAGAGAGATCATGCAAACCAGATTTTATTTGATAATGACATTTGACAATACATAATCAGATGCTCAGCACACATAGTATCTGTACATGAAAAAGCTTACTTTTTTATTGATCAATTCTTTGAATAGTAAAACTTAATGCATTTGTGGCTTCGTTTTAAAGGGATAGTTATTTCAAAAATAACAATTATGTTTCCCTCATGTTGTTGCAAAGTTGTGTGACTCATTCTTCTGTGGAACATATTTTGAAAAATGTGTTAAATTATGTTTTTGTACATACAATGGAAGTCAAGCAGCACTAATATTGGTTCAACTGGTTTCTAATGTTCTTCAGAGTGTCTTATTTTGTGTTCCACAGAAGAAAAGAAGTCATACTGGTTTGAGGGAGTGAATAATGACAGTTTTTATTTTATTTTTGAGTGAACTAAACCGTTAACATGTCAGTACTTGGGGAGTGATTCCCAAACAGAAGAAAAGAAGTCATACTGGTTTGAGGGAGTGAATAATGACAGTTTTTATTTTATTTTTGAGTGAACTAAACCGTTAACATGTCAGTAGGCCTACTTGGAGAGTGATTCCCAAACAAGTGTTATTTATTCTACCCTTTCAGTCAACAGTTCTTAAAATAAACTTTTTTTCTCAGAGTGACGAACATTTTAAAATTCTAAAGAACATTTTTACACTATAAACTGTTTTCCACTAGCTATTGCTTCTTTTGGATTAGAGAGTTTCCATCGATGTCAATAAAGAAGCTTTATTTTCAAGAGTGTAGCGCTGCTGTTGACAAAGAGATCATGCAAACCCGATTAATAATCGTGTATAATGAAAAAAAGAACAAATGTCATGCTACTATTGCTACATACTACTAACAAGGGTTACAGTCGTAACCCGAGACGTTTTTTGCGTTGTGTTTTGAGTGTTTACTATTGATAAAAGGAAACATTTCTAATTTCCATTTAGTTTAAGTTTTTCAACTGTAGTTATATGTAGCGCAGCGGGTATTAACTCACTTGCAAATGGACCAGAAAAATAAAATCAGTCACTGGAAATGTGCTCTCTTACTTATCTGAGGAGAAATAATGAAAAATTGTTCTTTCCTCTAAGTTTGTGATCCTTTCAGAATCGAAGTGGGAGGGTCGCCATCAATTAGGGAAATCCATCTTGAAAGAACATTCACACAGAAAAAACCCTGGCCTGATCACAGACCAGAATATGCATTCAATATTGTATAATGATTTACAATTAAATATATAACACAGGAAACAAATAAAATACATATGTGTGTTAAGTAGTTAAACTAGGATTGTGTTCTAAGGTGGTTCTAATGTCTCTAGCCTTCCTCTTGGTGTCGATCAAAACACAGAAATGGATCAGGACAGTCTGATTCAATCAAAAGGGGGTTTATTGTACACTGAGAATGCGTTGGTCTGTGTGAGGTATGTGGGTGGTTCTACAATAAAACATAAATAAAGAAATAATCAGCATAACATGACTTGACTGTTGTATCAAAATAAATCACACTATACATCACATTGCATAACACTATATAATGTTATAATATACATAACTTAACTTTCCAATTTCACAATGCAATTTGGCGCTGGCGTTGTTTAAGTAAACATAATCGGCACGTTGAAACCGAAAGTGTCCATATGCGTATCACACAGCGCACTATACAGTACTCCTATACGAACCTAACGAAGAATTAAGTATAATACCATAGTAACATAAATAAACAGGTATGGAAAAGGCGTAAGATATCCTCAATCGCGGTATTATATTGTGAATACAGCTCGTGAATGCACCGAACGCGCGAGCTTAGTTCTCACACTATTCATTCTGACTAACAGCGGACAAATACCAGAGTGCATTAGAAAATAAATACTATTATTAACAAGGATTGTCTACTGATCAAAAACGGGTACTCACAATCAGTAATAGACGCACACTATAGCACACAAATAACGGTTATTTCTCCCGGTCCCGTGCAAGTCTCTCTCTCTTGCGCTTCATTCGGCTGCGTCATTGACAGGGCGATGATTGACAGGTGCACTAAGCCCCGCCTTTCCAACATTGCCGCCCCCAAATTTATTTGGAAATTTGCTCCGTTGGAAATTAATTCAGGGCTTCTGTAGGTTGTCTTCGCTTCCAGGATGCTCATCCTCTTCAGGGATTTCAGGAAGAACTATTAGACGAGCTATAGGCCGAGTATACTTTCTGTCTTTTATCTGTATCTCCGCTGTTCTTACACGGCCATCGGCTCCTGGGAAGACCTTCAGAATTCTTCCAATCTGCCATAGGGACCGAGGTAGTTGGGGGTCAACCAACATGGCTACAGTGCCAGGCTCGATGTTAGGGGATGGTCTTTGCCACTTTCCTCTCGTCTGCATTGCCGGTAGATAGTGCCTTATAAATGCAGACCAGAATCTGTCAGCTAATACCTGGGAGTGTCTCCATCTTCGCTTTGTGAGGAGTTCAGACTCCGGATACACCACCTGGGGTAAGGAACCATCTGGCCGCCCCATCAGCAGGCAATTTGGAGTAACTGGGTCCAGATCAGCCAGATCTGCCGAAACATGTCCTAAAGGCTTAGAATTTAGGATGGCTTCAATCTCAATCAAAACTGTCTGAAGCACTTCTTCGGACACCGTTTCTGAACCTAGGGTTGCACGAAGGGCAGCCTTTACAGACCGGATCTCCCTCTCCCACACACCTCCAAAGTGCGGAGAGGCCGGAGGATTGAAGTGGAAACTGATCCTTTGTTTGGCTAACAGCTGTTGTAAGTCTGGACTGAGTTGGTTGAAAGATTCCCGGAGTTCTGTTTCTCCACCGCGGAAGTTGGTGCCCTGGTCGGAGAACAGTTCGGCAGGCTGGCCACGTCGACCAATGAACCTTCTCAGTGCCATCAGAAAGGCATCACTGTTCATTGAGGCCAGCACTTCTATGTGCACCGCACGGGTGGTGAGACACTTGAATAGGAGGCCCCATCTCTTCTCTACCCGGCGTCCCAATGTCACCACCAGTGGCCCAAAACAGTCCATTCCTGCTGAGTAAAATGCCGGCTTAAACAGTCTGAGCCTTGGAGGAGGGAGATCAGCCATCTGCTGTGTTGCTGGTTTTGACCTCCACTTACAACAGTCGAGACATGCCCTTTGGTGCTTCTTAATTGCCTCCCTGCCTCTCAGAATCCACACTCTCCTGCGGAGCTCAGCAAACACCCGCTCAGGTCCTGGATGGTGAAGTCGAGTGTCATAGTCCTTGATCAGTAGCTGAGTGTTAGGATGATGAGAGTCGAGTACAATAGGGTGCACGGTAGCTGGGTCAAGGGCTTCCACTCTCCTCAGTCGTCCTCCGACTCTGATGAGTTGGTTTTCGGAGTCAAATACAGGAGAGAGACATAGTAACCGACTGTTAGAGCGAACTGGCTTGTTGGATTTTAGCAGCTGGAAATCCTCAGGGAAACTATCTAGCTGTATCTTTCTCAGGGCAACAGTCTCTGCCTCTCTGTAGGTACCTGCTGGAGGAGATTTATCCTGGGCAGCCGCCCCATGCAGCTCCTGTGCAACTGCGTCCACCAAATCTTTCCAGTGGTTGTATTTCCTTTCATAAGTCAACGGCACGGTGTTAGTGATCCCACAGAAGATTCCTCCTTTAAGTTCAGCTGCATCTTCAGAGTTCGGAAAGCATGATGTGGGCTGAGAGGGCCACTCCTCCTGTGGTTGCAGTAGGAACTTTGGACCTTGAAGCCATCTGTTGGGGCCGATAAAGTCTTGCAGTCTCTTACCCCGAGTCAGGTCATCAGCAGGGTTTCCTTCAGAATTTATGTATCGCCATTCTGTCCGGTCGGTCAACTCCTGAATCTCCGCTACCCGGGTGCCCACGAAGACTTTGTACCTACAGGACTCAGAAAGGAGCCAGTGGAGGACAATAGTAGAGTCAGTCCAATAGGTGACCTTGTCCCACTTCAGAGTGAGCTCAGTTGTGAGCAACTTCGCCAACTGTGCACCTACCAAGGCGGCGCAGAGCTCGAGCCTCGGTATTGACTGTCGCTTTCGTGGGGCCACTTTAGACCGGGCTAGAAGAAAGGCAAGGTGGAGTTCCCCCTGGCGACCTTCCGAACGCAGATAAGCAACAGCCCCATATGCCTTCTCAGAGGCATCACTGAAAACGTGAATCTCCCGGCGTACATCTAATCGATCCATATAGGAGGGGTTATAGCAACTTGGGACTGTCACCTGCGATAGGAATTTTAGCTCCTCTTCCCAGTCTGTCCATGCTTGCCTGAGCTCAACCTGGGAGTTGCGGATCATCCCAGTCCCGGTGGTTTAGCCAAAGCTGCTTCACGATCACCTTGGCTCTGGTAGTATAGGGAAGGATGACGCCAAGGGGGTCGTATTGACTTGCCAGCACCCTATAGATGCTCCGCATTGTCAAAGCATTGTATGTGACAGGTCGGTGTTTGAACCCAAGATGGTCCAGCTCGCAGTGCCAGCTCAGGCCCAAGGTTGACTCTCGTGGGTCGGCTTTGTCTTGATAAAGCCACAACTCCAGCTTAGGGGACCTGGCTTCGGGAGGTAGATGACTGACAACTTCTGCTGCATTACTGGCCCACTGCCGGATGTCAAAACCACCAGAGGATAGGAGGGTACGTAACTTATCCACTAACAGTCGTGCTTCTTGAACAGAACTCAAACTTTGGAGACAATTGTCCACGTAGAAGCATCTGTCTACAGAGAATCTTACATCCTCATCAGGTGTACTGTGTAGCGCCACGTGTCGCTGAAGAGCAAAGGATGCACAGCAGGGGCTGCACGTAGTCCCAACGGGAAGAACTTGCCACTCATAAGTATTTGGGGGGTCATCCCGACACAGGTCACGCCATAAAAACCGCAGGAGTGGTCTATCCTCAGGCAGTAGCAGGACCTGATGAAACATCCCGCGTATATCCCCACTTATGGCCACACTATGCTCCCTAAACCGCAGGAGGACACCCAGAAGAGAAGGGCTCAAGACTGGACCCGGTAGTAAGGAGTTATTAAGGTTTAGCCCTTCATACTCGAAAGAACAGTTAAACACTTAGCGGTTCTTATCATTGTGAGTGACCATATGGTGTGGGATATACCACTTCTCTCCTGTGGCCTCCTCTCCCTCATTCTGCAGTTTGATGGCAGCACCAGTCAACTCCAGCTTCCTTATCTCAGACTTATATACCTCCGCCTTCTCTGGTGACCGTACAAGCCGACGCTCCATGCCTCTGAGACTAGGCATTACTGCTTCCTTAGGAGCACAGAAGAAGGGGAAGTCCTTCCTGCGCAATAAAGGCGTTGCATAGCGGAGGATGCCGTTAACTTCAACCCGAGTTGTCTTAGTCTCCAAGAGACTGATAGCCTCTTGGTCCTCTTTGGATCGGGTGACCTGCTTCTCACAGCGGTAGGGTAAGACATCAATCTGCCACAGCCTTTCAACATCCTTTTTCAGCTCTAGTTCAGCAGGGGTGAGGGATACGAAGAAGCACTGTTTTGGTGACAGCTGATCCTTCAAGAATCTTGCTGGTCCCTGCAAGGTCCATCCGAGCCTGGTCTGAACAGCTGCAGGTCCCCCGGAGGGGCCCAGACAAACAGGTGATATGGAAGTAATGAGGTGCGTATTATCAGCTCCAATCAGTAATAGTGGGCGTACTCCATCGAAGGACTGCAGTGGAAGGTTCTTCAGGTGCTGATATTTCTCCAGGACACTCAGAGGGTAAGAATGGTCCGCTAGACTGAGGCACTCGGCAGTGAAGGCAGCTGAGATTCTAAATATTTTCTTTGGCTGAGTTACTGGAGAAATCTGGAAAGAGACTACGGCGCCATTGATAGTCTGAACATCCTGGCGGATAGTACGCAGGGCTAAACTCTCCATGGGACCATAAATTCCGAGTTTGGTGGCTGCAGGGGATAGAAGAATCGTCCTCTCCGAACCATTATCCAGGACGGCATAAGTATCCAGGGTCCTATCCTTGTGACGGAGCAGAACTCTGACAACCTTGAGGAGAACTTTCCTACATCCTGTAGGTTTATCCAGATACAGGGTTTCAGTCGCTGAATTAACCAGACAAGATCCTTCAGTCACTGGTTTGGAGTTCACTTCATGAAGAATCTGCAGGTGTCTGCCTTTACATATACTACATGGCTTTTTGAGGGTACACTTAGCCGCTGGGTGTGCACGCCCACAGCGCCAACAACGATGATTCTTCTGGATCCAATCTGTGATCTGCTGTTTGTTGAAGGACTTGAAGGTATCACACTGACTGAGGTAATGGTCATTTCTGTCACAATAAGGACAGAAAGCTTTGGGCTGTGCTTCGTTGATCCCTGAACTGGCTAATGGAATCAGAGCTGGTCCGATAGGTAATTTGGCAGGGCTCTAATCCGATCCATGAAGTACAGTAGCTGAACGTCCGGCAGGGTTTGTCACTCTCCCCCGGTCCGTCTTCTGCTCTACCCTCCGCCGACGGTCCGAAGTTTGACTCTCACTGCTCTGACACCACGCTTCATACTGTAACCATTCAGAGAAGTCTAGGAGGTTGTACACTGCACCCGGACGACGAAACATGTGTCTTCTGAACTCTGACCTCATTTCAGGAGGTAGTTTGCTTAGCAGCCTCTCCACATGCGAACCACATCTTAATTCCGACTGACCTTCATGGCCCAAAGTCTCCAGCATACCGACAAGGGATCTGATTTGCAAGGCGAACTTGTCAAAGGCTGCTGTATCACCTCGTCGTATATCAGGAGCGTCCATCACCTTAGCTATCCTTCTGAGGGCTAGCTTGTAAGGTTGTCCGAACCTCTCAGTCAGAGCTGCCATAGTATCACTATACGGGAAATGTGAGTTTAGATAGGAGTCAGCCACCAGTCGGGCTTCATCTAATCTCAAATGATCCATCAATATCTGATAGCGGAAGAGCTCAGTCGCATCATGAGTTTTCCAGAGCAAGCTTTAGTCTGGTGAACTCACTAGGATCTCCCGTGATGAAGTCTGGAATGGTCGGTGTAGGCCCACGGTAGGTCTTCTCTCTCTCATCTGGATGCAAAGTGGAAGCTCTGGGCGTAGGTGTCGGACACCTAGGTCTCCTTGGCTTATAGCTTTCATGAGGTTGAGGCAGGTAAGCAGCCCTTACAGGCTCAAACCTCTGTTCTGGATACCAACTCGGATCATGGGCTTGGGTACTGTACTCATTGAGTGGTGGAGGTAATCTGCGAGAAGTAGGTGAGACAGCTTCATCTGGATAGCTGGCAGGAGGGAAGTCAAAATAATTAGGGGGCTTAACTGACTGTGTGACTTCTTGTTTGGCAGACAATCCTGTTTGTATATGATCTCTCATTACTTGAAGCTCACTAAGCATCTTACCCAGGAAATCTACCATCACATGTTCCCTTAATGGCTCCTCAGCATTCCTCTCTGGGTGGTTAGACAGAAAAGAACCATCTCTATAGTCCACAGTCTACTTTGGGGTTGAGAATGAGCTGTAATCCCCTTTAAGGGCAGACGAATCTGAGTTCACCGGTGCAGCAACTGTGCTGGCCAACCGCATTGACTGCCGGTTGGTAGATGAGTGGGGAAGTGGCGTTGGAAGAGACTCGGAGCGCAACATGGGTTGCGAAGGCCTGCGTGCTGAGTCACAGACAGTTTGTGGAGATAATTGAACCTCAGTCTCTTCCCAAGGCCGATGATATGGTGAAAACTGAGGTTGAGTAAAGGGCATGGGAGCTCTCACCTGATGTCTTTCATTGGAATGCTCTCTGTTATAAGCAGCCGGCGACCATTCGTCCACTACGTTCCAGGAATACTGACTCACGGGACTAGAGGCTCTGTCAGAGGGGGAGGGAGAAATCCTGGCAGCATCTGATGGATTTCCTCTCTGTGGCTCCTCTGCAGCAGGTCTACGTCGTGCAGCTGTGAGATTATAGTCCTCGAGATAGGCAGGAGTGCGAACATGGCGTTGAGGTCTGCCACCATCTGCATATACCCCTTCTGGTTGCATATCAGAGCTGATAGATCCACTTTATCCAAGAGCAATGGCCGATATCCGGCTCGAAGGACCAATTTGTTAAGTAGTTAAACTAGGATTGTGTTCTAAGGTGGTTCTAATGTCTCTAGCCTTCCTCTTGGTGTGTCGATCAAAACACAGGAATGGATCAGGACAGTCTGATTCAATCAAAAGGGGGTTTATTGTACACTGAGAATGCGTTGGTCTGTGTGAGGTATGTGTGTGGTTCTACAATAAAACATAAATAAAGAAATAATCAGCATAACATGACTTGACTGTTGTATCAAAATAAATCACACTATACATCACATTGCATAACACTATATAATGTTATAATATACATAACTTAACTTTCCAATTTCACAATGCAATTTGGCGCTGGCGTTGTTTAAGTAAACATAATCGGCACGTTGAAACCGAAAGTGTCCATATGAGTATCACACAGCGCACTATACAGTACTCCTATACGAACCTAACGAAGAATTAAGTATAATACCATAGTAACATAAATAAACAGGTATGGAAAAGGCGGAAGATATCCTCAATCGCGGTATTATATTGTGAATACAGCTCGTGAATGCACCGAACGCGCGAGCTTAGTTCTCACACTATTCATTCTGACTAACAGCGGACAAATACAAGAGTGCATTAGAAAATAAATACTATTATTAACAAGGATTGTCTACTGATCAAAAACGGGTACTCACAATCAGTAATAGACGCACACTATAGCACACAAATACCGGTTATTTCTCCCGGTCCCGTGCAAGTCTCTCTCTCTTGCGCTTCATTCGGCTGCGTCAGGGCGATGATTGACAGGTGCACTAAGCCCCGCCTTTCCAACATGTGCATACCATCATCCTAACAAATGACATTATACTCAATTACCCGTCCATTCACTTTCTTCTCTTTTTTTTTCCTTCCACAGGCACGCGCAACCAAAATGGCGTCAGCAGTGAACACCATCTATATAAAGGCTAGATGTCTTACGGCGGAGTCTCTATCGTCATCACCGTCGGCCATCTTGTCACAGGCAAGCTGATGTAAGATGAGTGATCAGCACGAACACAAATACTCTTATCTCGTTAAAATTTTGACGGATTTACAAACGGTTTGGTTTCTTACAAACGTTATTAACGTGGCTATAATTCTGGATGATTATTTATTTATACACTTATTATTCATAAGTATTCAGTGTCATAACTGCATCTCTGACGTTTATAACAAACCAAACCGTTTGAAAATCAGTAGAAAATTTAGCAAGTTATGGTTATTTAAAAAGTACATGCACCCTTAAAACAATGTTACGAGTGAGCGAGCTGCCTGTGACAAGATGGCCGCCAGGTGCTGACGTCGACCTCCATTGGCCAGCCGCGCGCACGAGATATCTAGCCTTTATTATGGATATCTATGGTGAACACTACACCATGGGGTCTGACACAACCACACTACATATGAACAATCCAACCCATACAACATAAGAATATAACACAATTTTGTCTCATATGCATAAAACAAATAAACCGCTATCACATCCAATGTTTTGTCATACGTTTTTTTAAGGCTAATTATAACATTGGTAAACTCACAGAGTCAAATGTAAACTCTGAAGTGCCCGATTGACACAATCACACTGGATCATCCACTATCTTGTAGTTACCCTCTGATTTATTCAGTTTGTGTGAACTTTGAACAGTTTAAGGACTATATTTGTTCCATTTTAACACTCTCTCGTCAGATCAGATATCTATATTCTGCATCTAATCTGTAATCTGTTGTCTAATCTGCGCAACGCCATCCGTAAGAAAGGGGGGCGGAGCCAGCAACCAAACGCTCTGATTGGTGGATAATCATCTCTTAACTCAATTCAGATATATATTTATATTTTTTTTTCATAGAATTTCATATGTATGAATAATCATAACATTCTATTCAAGCAAACATAAAAATAAATAATATCTGTAAAACAATTATTTAACCAGGGTTACACTTTCCCCCCCTGAAATCATGCAAGCCCCTTTGCATGCTCTGAGTGGCTGATTAGTCACTACATTTGGTGAAACATCAGGTAAAATGGAAAGGGCACCTGGATTTTCAACACCATTGAGGGGCTAACAAGGGCAGTGCTTAACCCTTGGAACAAAGAGTGAACAACAAAAGACAAGGGGGTGAATTGGCTGCCATAAAGGTAATCGCTAAACTTTTCAGTTACTGCCCATTTAAGAGCAAGGAATTCAAGTTTGTGAGCAGAATACCTTGACTCACTGTGTGACAGCTCTCTGCTTGCGAATGCAATTGCACGCATCTGCCCACCGTGTTCCTGATACAGTGCAGCTCCTAAACCCTTGGTGTTGGCATCTGTATGGAGAAAGTAGGGGAGTTTGGGGTCAGCATAACCCGGGACAGGTGCGCTAGTTAGCTTCCGGATAATGGACTGAAAAGCTTCCTCACAAAGGGGCGTCCAACGACTCCCAAAGGGCTCCTAAGGATTGTAGTACTGACCCTTTTTGTCTCTCTTTTTCCACTTTTCCTTAACGGTGGATACCCTAAAGTAAGATCATTGAGTGGTTTCACGATCCTCAAATAATCCTTATTGAACCGGCGATAGTAGCCGGAAAAGCCCAAAAAGGACCCCAGTTTTTTTAGATTCATGGGACTCGGCCAGGTTTTTAAGGCTTGTATCTTTTCGGGATCTGTTTTTACTCCATGCTCCGACACAATATGTCCTAGGTAGCGAAAAAATTTACATTTCTCCAGAGAAAGTTTCAGTCCGTACTCCTTGAGGCGAGATAGAACATTTAATAGCAGTCTCTCATGCTCCTCTGGAGTGTCAGAGAATATTATCAGATCGTCCAAAAAGACCAGTACTCCCTTAAGATTAATGTCCCCCATACACTTCTCCATCAATCTTTGGAAAGTACTTGGTGCGTTGGTGACACCTTGGGGCATACGATTGAATTCACAAAACCCCAATGGCCAGACGAAGGCGGTTTTGGGTTTGTCAGACTCCTCAACTTCTATCTGATAATATCCCAATTTCAAATCTAGTACGGAGATGGAGATGTCAGAGCAGAAAAAGTTTCCTCAAGATTGGGTAGTGCGTACGCATCCTTCACTGTCTGAAGGTTTAACTTCCTATAATCAATACACAGCTGTAAATCTCAGTTTTTCTTTCTCACCACCACTGAGGAAAGGGTGACTCGGACTCTCGTATGACTCCACTTGCTAGAAGGTCACGCAGATGCTTGCTGACTGCCTCAATATCTTGTGGGTGGATTGGTCGTGCTCTGTGTTTAAAAGGAGTTTCATTGTTCAGATTTATGCGATGTTTCACCTTCTGGGTGTGCCCAAAGTCATGCTGGCTGAAAACTTCTGGCATTTCTCTGAGCTTGTTAGTGATACGGTCCTTCCATTCCTTTGGTAATCGGGACTCACCCAAATTTAAGGTGAAATTGAGGTCCTGAGCAGGTAGGTGCTTATCTTTTTAAGAGGTGTTTGGAGGAGGAAGTACTGATTTGATCGCATGAAGTTCTGCTACTATACACCTTGGTGGGATACCTATATCATGTTCGGTTTCATTTGTGAGCACCACTGGTAAATGGTAAGGCTGAGTTTTAGAAAGGGTAAGTAGGCAGCGTTTTACAAATACCCCACCAGGCAAAGATGAGTTAGATGGATGCTCCACCACAACACACTTATCAACCCCACAGGGCACAGCAACGGAACCTTCCACAACTATTGTCTGACCTGCAGCCATGACCTCAGGTACTTTACTTTTCAACCCCACATGACCAAGAACACCATTTGAGTTTTGTTTCCATCTTGTTTCAAGTGTCCTCAAAACCACTCTTTAACCAAATGAAGATGGTTGGTACGTTGGGGAATTTGCATTCGAATGTTGCTCATAGAGAACATCCAAGGTGTTTGTGCCTATTAAAACCAATGGCTGATTGTGAGATTTCACATCAGGTACTACTAGGGCTACAGTAGGGACCTCAACATTCACACCCAGGAACTCCTCAGGAAAGGTAATGTCTTCTTCTATATAGCATTCATATGGGACAGACAGACCATTGGCGCCTTCTACTTCCAAGATTAATGGATCATTGACGGAGTTAATGGGGTACTCTGAGAGATGCTGCTCATAAAAGAACTTGGGGACTGTTGTGACTTGTGACCCAGTGTCCAATAGACAATGACACTTTTCAACGGCTATGCTGACCTCCACAATGCACCTAGCAACGACTAAACCCTTTAGCAGGCTATCACTTTGCGTACTAGAAGATTGACATTTGTTTGAAACCTGTTTAGCAGTGGGACAGATTGCTTTAAATTCAGCCCCTGTCTTTTCCACAACAAGGGCTGGCTTTAGTTTAAATCAGGGTTGGGCTTCTGAGCGTCCCACTGAAACGGCTTCTCTTTTAGGAGCTTGCGTTTGGTACAGGTGCTGCTCCAACACACTCGCCAGGGAGTTTTTGCCCATTAGGGTTTCCATTTCCAGCCTCAAGATCAGTGGATGCTGGTGTGAGTTCTGCGCTCATTTGAGATAGCATCTGGCTCAACACTGCTTCAAAATTGGTTCCACTCAGTTTTGCTATTTCTTTCAGTCCTTCAAGGTAAGATTTAGTGACGCTACTGCCCAATTGCTGTGTAAAGACACTAGATAATGCCCTCACGTGGTAAGTGATACCTGGATCACTGGACAACTGGCGAGTATAAGGCAGCTGGTGTTCTAGCATTTCCAAGGCTTGACCACTGTTATGCTTGACCACTATTCAATTATTGTGCTCTGGTAAACTCCGATTGTTTGTCACTAATGAAAATGGTTCTGGCAAAAGAACCATACCTTTTCAGGGTGTCAATTAACTCATCACTTTCGGTTTTCGTCAAGCCACTAACAATCACAGAGTTTGGAACTTTAATACCCTCTGCCTCAACTATATCCATTTTTGTTTGTTAAGGGTCAAAAGATGCTAATTTAATCGTTTAAATCACAACTGTTAATACTCAGAAACAGCGCCACCTCCTGGCTGGCTCACCACAGTTGTAGCGGGTATTAACTCACTTGCTAAAGGACCAGAAAAATAAAATCAAAAGACTGCACGATACGTAAAAGGAGGTGGTGGTGATGCTGAGAAACTGGCAGAGACAGAAGGTAAGTTGAACATAAAACATATAAAATGTGACTTTACTTTGAGTATTTAGTGATTTTTTCTCTTTAGTATTTTCTTTTTACCTCAATCATACCTCTAAATAACTTTTCATATATCAATAATCACAATCAATATACAAAGAAATGAAAGAAAAAAAACAAACAATCACCAGTGGTATTACTTATAACTCACTGAAATCAGTTCTTCAAGTTCAAATGGAATATCAATTGGAATATTGAACATTCTTAAGCTTAACACTTGATCAAAGAGCACACCCAGCTTCCTAACCGACGACGAAGACTTAACAGAGCAGCCATCAAGTGTTATACAGTAGGGTTAGGATAGCCAGAGTCTTTGTTTACAGATGCGGATGGAGAGTCACTGGGAACAAGCTGATGACCGGAGACTGGAGACTGAACTTCCGTGTGAAGGTTAGCAGGTGATCGATGGATGGATGGATGGATGGATGGATGGATGGATGGATGGATGGAACCCAGGTAGGTAGCGGGTGAGTTGCAAATAAGTAGCTTGATAGTCTGTAGTGTCATGTAGAGACGAGACCAGACAATGAGTGTGTGAAGCGGAGTTGAATATATAGGGAGGTGAACTGATGAGGTGCAGGTGATGGTGATTAAAAGTCAGGGGACTGTGAACGAGTGGGAGGAGTGAGTGAAGCTGGTGGAATCCTGACACCAACATAGTTTTCTAGTCTGTTTAATAGAATGTTGTGGTCAATGGTGTCAAATGCAGCACTAAGATCAAGTAACACCAATAGAGAGATACAACCACGATCGGATGATAAGAGCAAATCATTTGTGACTCTGATGAGAGCAGTCTCAGTGCTATGGTACGGTCTAAATCCAGACTGAAAATCCTTCCAGATATCATTTCTTTCTAGAAAGGAACACAGTTGTGAAGATACTGCTTTTTCCAGTATGTTTGACAGAAAAGGCAGATTCGAGATTGGCCTGTGATTGACTAATTCTGTAGGATCAAGTTGCATTTTTTTAACAAGCGGTTTAATCATTGCCAGCTTAATGGTTTTTGGTACGTATCCTAGAGACAAAGACGAATTAATGATATTAAGAAGAGGATCTATGACCTCTGGAAGCATCTCTTTCAGTAGCTTAGTCGGTATAGGGTCTAACATACAAGTTGTCGATTTAGATGAATTAACGAGTTTGCAAAATTCTTCTTCTCCTATATCAACAAATTAATCAAATTTTTCCTCAGGGAGACTACAATGCACTCCCTGATGCGATACTGTAGTAGACGGTTGCATAGTTATAATTTTGTCCCTGATATTATCGATCTTATAAGTGAAGAAGTTCATAAAGTCATCACTGCTGTGTTGCTTGGACACTTCTGAGCTTGAAGCTTTCTTTTTCGTTAGTTTAGCCACTTTTTCAAATAAATACCTAGGGTTATGTTTATTTTCTTCTAATAGGGTTAAAAAATAAGCAGATCTAGCAGCTTTTAAAGCCTCTCTGTAAGCAATCAAACTCTCCTTCCATGAAATCCGAAATACCTCAAGTTTGGTTTTCTTCCAGTTGCGCTCCATTTTTCTGGCTGCTCTCTTAAGGGCCCGGGTGTGCTCGCTGTACCACGGTATTGGACTATTTTTAATCTTCTTTAAGTGCAGCGGAGCAACTGTGTCTAAAGTGCTGGAAAAGAGAGAGTTAAAAGTTTCTGTTGCAATATCAAGTTCTTCTAAGCTATTCTGGATGCTGAGATGATGAAACTGATTAGGAAGATTATTGATAAACCAATCTTTAGTGGCAGAAGTGATAGGTCTAACACAGTGGTCTCAAACTCGCGGCCCTTTTGTGGCCCCCTACTTGACATTAAAGTTTAATGTTAGTGCAGCCCGTCGTTGCGAGTGCCGCGTTTTTTTGTTGTTGTTTTTTTTATCCCTTATGGGCTACCGTAGATAGTCTCGTGACAGCTTATGGTGGGTTTGTTGTCAATAGTTGTCATAGACAACCGCGAAGTACAAACATACTGCGCCTGGGAAAAATGAGCGCGTCGCTTCAATTATGAGCGCGCTTGCCGCGCGCCTACATTTGAAATAACGAACTTGAGCGCGCAAAATATGTGAGCGCGACATGTGAACAGGCCCTTGGCGAGCGACCACCAATCAGGCCACGAGCTACTGGTAGCTCGGGAGCGACGTGTTGGAGACCCCTGCTCTAAAACAATGTGAGAACAATCACTTTGAGCTTGTAATATGTCCAACAGGTTGATAAGAAGGTTTGCTTTGATTTGTGCAGTCAGTAATTTGCCTGATACACTATAAATGTGTAGAAAGAATTCAATAAGATGGACAGACATGACTGCAAATATTTGTATTTCAAAAGCAATAATTGTTTTTCTAAGTATAATAAAAGGAAATGTGCCTTCCAAAAAAACATTCAATATCATATTGAAAATAAAAAGGACATGAGCAAATATAAGTATCACAAAGATGTGTTATAAGGAAAAGACAAAGAAAGTTTGTAAAATGAACTTCAACTGTCAGAAGGACGGCTCATGAAGAACCAATCATGTACAGAAAGGAATGTTCAAATGCAGAGGAACAGTTCAGAAAAAACGTCAATAATAAAGATTGAGAAGATTGGATCAATTGTGCTCCTTTTTGGAATACTTGAATACTATTGTTTTGTGGAATACTTGATGCGGCCCAGCCTTACCCCGACTCCACCTCCAGCGGCCCCCAGTTAAGCTGAGTTTGAGACCCCTGCTCTAACGTATTTATAACACGGAGTCGGCTTTGCTGCTTTGGCTAAATGAAGTTTACACAAGACTAGATAGTGATCTGAGATGTCATCGCTCTGCTGCAGTATTTCAACGGCATCAACATCTATCCCATGTGAAAGTATTAGATCTAGAGTATGATTACGACAATGAGTAGGTCCTGACACGTGTTGTCTGACTCCAATTGACTTTACAATGTCTTTAAATGCCAATCCAGATGCATCTATTTCATTTTCTACATGTATATTAAAATCACCAACAATTAGTACTTTATCTGCAGCCAATACTAGTTCAGTAACAAAGTAATGTGCTCGTTTGGTTTTAGCCAGGTTTTTGTCAAACACAGCACATCTAGGTTATAATCTGAAATCATATCATTAACTATGAGCGTTTTTCAATATTTAACAATATAATAATAGTTATAGTTAACTATAACAACACTGGTAAAATGTTTTGAATCCTGTTATTTCCAGATTCTAATTCTTTTGAAAACACTCCCATTTAAAGGGAATTCAAACCGTAACTGAAGGGAGTTGCATCACATTATTATGCATTCCCCCCCCCCCCCCCCCCCACCCCCTCCCCCTTGAGAATTTTGTATGCAATGCTTTGAGAAAATTATGAATATGTTTTGTAATTTGTATGAAAGTAATGAAAATTCCTAATGTTCAGATCACCGTGTTGATTGTTTTGAGAGTAGTGATCCGAGTTCGGAGAAGTGTGTCAAATTGATTGATGAAAACTGTAAAACAAATTTTTCACACTATTTGGATGCAGAGGTAATGTCTCCACAACACAGCAAAACCAGCCAAAAACGGCTTTTTGCTTAGGTATTTCATTTTTAATTTAATTTGATGTTTCTGATTTCATTGGGTTTGAAAACTATCTGCTCCGTATAGCTCAAACACATATAAACTCTTACACTTCTATGCATATAGACATGGTATACAAAGTACAGTAACCCTATACGGTCCACACCCACCCCAAGGAAATTACATGGAAAACTTTTACTGTCCTCTGGAGTTTATGTGTATCAGCTCCACCTCCCACGATGTTCTCAAGACTTCAGTTTCAGAGTCCTATAAAAGAGCCTCTTCTGTCTGATCTGAGAGTCGACGGCTGCTGTGCTGATATTACTGAATCCTTACAATTTTACAAGACTATACAAGAACAGTGAGTATATGTTTTAAAGTTAGTCTTTAGTTTAAAGTTACCAACTTGCATTTAAAAAAAACTTTACCATAATAATCTAATGACATTTTTTTATCAAAAGAACTATCAAGATTTTCAAAAGATGTTCCCTATTAGTTTTGGAATGATAGATTTTAACTTTAATGTTTGACTCTGTTGTTTTATAGATGGCAGGATCAAAATCCCTGGAAAGGTAATTCTGCTCAGACTCCTATGATTAAATCTGTGCACTTCATTATAAGTACCGTATTGCATCACAATTAATGTCTACAAACTGGATAATTCTGACAATAACTAAAATATATGAAATAGCTGTATAAATTCAGTACTGGTCTGTGTGTCGCTGCAGTGACGTGAGAATCGAACACTCTCTCAATAAGAAAGAGAAGGAGTTTGTAGCCGGAAGAAGAAATGATGTTCTACAAAGCCTGAATGAACTTGGGATACCCTGCAGTGAGGTAATATTACTTTGTTTATCTGCTTGAATATTTATAAATGGTGCGGTGGCTGATGAACATCAATTGTTTGCTAAATCAATCTGCATTTCAGAATGAGGTGCCAAACATTGCATTACTGGGATCTGGAGGAGGAGCAAGAGCCATGGTGGGTTTGCTGGGATCCCTGGATCAACTCCAGAAAGCAGGTCTTCTGGACTGTGTGCTTTATCTCAGCGGAGTCTCTGGATCCACCTGGTACACACACACACACGCACGCACGCACGCACACACACACACACACACGTGGTGAATGTCATACCATAAATGAGAGCATATGTTGTTCTTCTGAAGGTGCATGGCCTCCTTATATCAGGAGCCAGACTGGTCCACCAAACTAGAGACTGTGGAAGACAAGATCATCCAGAGACTCAGCGGTCCTGCAGTCAGCTGGAGAGTTGCTTTTGCCAAACTGAAGAAATATTACCGTGAGAAAGACAGAAAACTATTCAGCTTGACTGACTTCTGGGCAGCGATGATCGTTACAAGATTTGTGAAAGAGGTCTGTAACTATTCATAATACAACCCTCAATTAAAGCTGCAAGCAGCGATGAAAGGGCCCTCGCACCCGTGCCACCGCCACCCGGTGGCTTTAGGAAGACAGAGCACGGTGGGCAATGTGCATTTAAGTAGGAAAATATAGGAGGAGTATGTCCAAGTCAGTTACAAAAAGGTCCTTTATTATGGGGATAATAGCATGCATTATCACTCAGATAAGTGTTGCTAGCATGTTTTAGCATGTTTCTAGCATGTTTAGAACTCAATGGCATATTTACTATGTTGCTAGTACTGCATCACAGTGTAAAACATGTCACTTCCTGTCGACAGTAGATGGCGCTATTACTTTAACTTAAAATTGTCATGTAGATGTGTTCAGGGCAGGACTCTTATCAAACGTGTGAAGTTTGGGTCAGATTGGACATTGCCTTCTTCAGTAACAACAACTTCCTGTTTCATTGCATTAGCATGCTTTAGCACTTAGCTAAGAATTGCTAGCATGTTTTAACATGTTTATAACATGTTTATAACTCAATGGCATATTTAATATGTTGCTAGTATTGCATCACACTGTTAAACATGTCACTTCCTGTTGCCAGTAGGTGGCACTATTACTATAACTGAATATTCTCATGTATATGTGTTCAGGCCATGACTCTTATCAAACGTGTGAAGTTTGGGTCAGATTGGACATTGGCTTCTGAAGTAACAACAACTTCCTGTTTCATTGCATTAGCATGCTTTAGCACTTAGCTATGAATTGCTAGCATGTTTTAACATGTTTATAACATGTTTATAATTCAATGGCATATTTAATATGTTGCTAGTACTGCATCACTGTGTTAAACATGTCACTTCCTGTTGCCAGTAGGTGGCGCTATTACTATAACTGAATATTCTCATGTGGATGTGTTCAGGCCATGACTCTTATCAAACGTGTGAAGTTTGGGGAATATTTGATATTCCATGCCTGAGTTACAGCAAATTCCTATTTCATTGCAGTAATAGCATGCTTTAGCACTTAGCTAAGTGTTTGCTAGCATGTTTTAGCATGTTTCTAGTATGTTGCTAGCATGTTTAGCACTTGCTGGCACTTTTTTACATGTTATTTGGAGTCCACAACAGTGTTAAACATGTCACTTCCTGTTGCCAGCAGGTGGCGCTATGACTGTAACTGAATATGAGCATGGACATGTGTTCAGGACAGAACTCTTATCAAACGTGTGAAGTTTGGGGCAGATTAGACATTGTTTGCCTGAGTTACAGCAACTTCCTGTTTCATGGCGAAACATCGAAATTTGTCAGGCCGCCGAGGATACGCCCTTTGACGAAAACTCAAGATCTTCGCAATTTAACGTCACAACGGCCTTAAGATTACACTCACCAAATTTGAAGATTTTTGAAGAATTTGAAACTGTAGGAGGAGTTCGTTAAAGTACGAGGCCTGAAAATGGCAAAAACTGCACAAAAATCTGAGAGGAAGTTCAAAATGGCTGACTTCCTGTTGTGTTTACGGCTATGTTCCAAGAGACTTTTTTGTAGGTATTGGGCCATTACATGTATGTACCGAATTTCATACACGTACGTGAAACGTAGCGGGAGGTGCACTCCGTTAAACTTTTATAGGTGGCGCTATCGAGCCATTTTGCCTCGCCCAATTCTGAAACGCATATCAGATGTAAATTTTCGGCAGTTCTGACGCGTGTGCAAATTTTCGTGAGTTTTCGTGCATGTTTAGGCCCTCAAAAATGCGATTCATTGCGGAGAATAATAATAAACGGAGCAATTCCAAGAGGGTCCTCACACCATCGGTGCTCGGGCCCTAATGATGTATGATCTTAAAGGAACAGTTCACTTAAAAATTTAAATTCTGTGATCTGTTTGGGGCTTTCGCAACAGAGGAACCTTTTCATAGTTCCTAGAACTATTGATGGAAGTTCCCGGATTTTGGCGTGTTCCCACCGCAGGTGTTTGGCGTGTTCTAGGAACTAGAAACGATTTTAGTTCTAGGAACTGCTTTTGGAGGTACTAATTTGGCTCCTACTTCAGAGTAGGGTCTTAACCATAGACTGTAAAAAAATATGGACGTAGTGTCCGTGACGTCACCCGTAGGTTTCTGAAGAACATTTTTGAAGCCTAAAGTGGGCGGAGCCAGCCGTCGCCATCTTGGCCTCGCGTCACCACGCGTCACTCGCCGGATAATAGAAAATGGCAAAGAGGTGAGCTGAGGTGCTTGTTGCTGAAACCACGCCTGCCTAGCTCGATTTGAGTGAGTTAGTTAGGCTAAGGAGCTAATGCTATATGATACTGACACTGCAGTACCAAGTGTGCGACCGCAGGGCCTCGCGCTAAAGTGACAGCTGACTTGATGATGTAAAGCCAATAGTTAAAGTTCATGTTTTTGCCCATCGAAATACTATAATAGTTAAGAGACATAGCTAAAAAGTGACACCATGTGTATCATGATGCTGTATTATTCTGCTAGTTAAAAATAACAACAACAACAAGCGTGTCTTACGTCACTTCAGAGTTACTACTGGCGGTGCGAATGAAAGCAGGAAAATGTTCCTAGAGGAACCATTAGTTCTCGGGGAATCACCCTGGTGGCGAGTTACTAGAAATACTCGGTGCGAAAGCCCCTATTTACTCTCCCTCAAGTTGCTTCAAACCTGTATGAATTTCTTTCTTCTGCTGAACACAAAAGAAGATATTTTGCAGAATGTCGGTAACCAGGCAGTTGATGGACCCCATTTACTTCAATAGTAGTAAAAAAAAAAAAAAATAGAAGTCAAGACAAAAGTTTGAGACCATATTGAAAATCTGAGATTTATAAGCGATTCCTAACTGTCGTTGGCCAGTGAGAGCTGTGTGTGTAAACCTCACTCCCCTGATCTCAAGAGTAACTCTAGAGACTGCGGTCTTCAGCCTCCTGCCAGCGAGAACCGCTTACACTAGCAGGGGTTTTTCACTTGAGCTTGTTTGTGACTGAATCAATTGTGCCAGCAGGTCTCTCCAACACCAACATGCAGATTTTTTTTCTCTTCAGATAGACGAACACACACTCTCAGATCAGCAGGACCGACACAAAGACCCGTTTCCCATTTACACAGCGATCGACAAGCAATGCAAAAAGAGCAAAGATGCAGGTCTGTGTGTGGTTGTGTGTGTGTGTGTGAGAGAGAGAGAGAGAGAGAGAGAGAGAGAGAGAGAGAGAGAGAGAGAGAGAGAGAGAGAGAGAGAGAGAAACACAGCCAGAGTTAATGTGTGTGTGTCAGCTGTTATATGCATGTGTTTCTGTCTGCAGACCCCTGGTTTGAGTTCACTCCATATGAAGTCGGTTATTCCCTCACTGGAGCGTTTGTGGAAACATCCGACTTTGGCAGCAAGTTTGAAAATGGCCGTAAGATCAAGAACCAGCCTGAGATTAAGGACCCGCCTGAGATTGACATGCTGTACCTGCAAGGTAACAAACTCTGTTTTAAAGGAGAGTTTATTCCTATTTATAATATCAACTAGTATCTAAGTATCTGGGATTGATCTGGGATCTCATTTATCTTATCAAGCCTCTGAGAATTACTCCCAAGAACACTGCTAAGAATTGACTTAAGAGTAAAACATTTCTTGGCTCAGAGCTGCTTTTAAAAGTTAGCTATCAAGTATCAAGTATCGGACTAAATCTGAAGTGTACACAGTCTTAGAGATAATTTTGCTGTGCCACAAACGGGATTTTGGATGACGATAGTTATGGACCAATCACTGAATAGATTTCCTCATTTAAGAATATTCACATTGAATTGTGAAAGTTTACATTTAACACACATTTTACAATAAATCATTTTCAAGAGAATACATTATGATATACACATTGGTAATGAAAGATAAACACGTTTTCCACGTTGTCTAATTACAAATTTTAAACCGGTTAACTGATATAGCCTAGATTTTATGATATAATCAGCCACCGTATATTCCAAAAGAAAACTGAATGGGGAGGAAGACGTGCAATCGCTTGCTGAATTAGTTGAAGCATGTTATAAAAGGCAAGTTCAGCCCAACATTAACCAGCGCTGACAAAGAAGATTCCTGCTCTGTCCAAGCGATACGGTTCGATGAACTGCTCGTCGTCAAACATTTCAAAAACATTCTTCCTCTCCTGAAAGATTCGCACTCGTCTCTGTCTCAGTGCATCACAAGACCTCTTAAATAACTGGGGGAGTAAGAGGGATTCTTAGCTTTAATAACTTGCTTTTATACTTAAGTTTGAAAGTAGGAGTAAATTTCATGAATCCTCAGCGCTTAAGACTACGAGAAGCTAATAAATATGGGCCAAGGTCTGTCAAAACTAGAAATGCTGAAAAATCATAAAAAAATCATTTCACCAACACACTGAGGTGCTGTTTTTCAACATAAACCTTCTCATCACACAGTGATTTAAAGGAAAGATCCTTTTTGCTTAACAAGAAGAGCTTAAATCAGACTGATTGTATTACGCATTTTATTTTAAAAATGATACGTTTTGGTTTATTGTGAACACTTTTAAACTTAAATGTGTTTTCTGCAGCTCTGTGTGGCAGCGCTTTAGGTGATCGAGAAAAGATAAAAGAAGTCTTCTGGGAAAAAATTTCAGGTGCAACTTCATTCGTTCTGAAGATTCAGTTCTTTCTAAAGCTGAGAGTCGTTTCATTATCATGTGAACCTTAATTCTATTTGATTTCCCCCCCCCCCCCCCCCCCCCCCCCCCCCAGAGCTCGTAGACTATTTCAAGCCATTTAAATCACAGACACTAATGGCGAAGATTGAGTTAGCGAATGAAGGTAATGCATTTATTACACCTTTTATTTATTGATAAGTTGATTTATCTTTTGTGGTAGATCATTCAGTGCTGTGTTTCCGAAACTCTGGAAATCTCTTCCTGTAAATCTCTGTTACACTTTTCTTACAGTATTTCCAACCCTCCTCTGTTTAGTGTTCTGCTGTTTTGTTACTGTATGTACTATGTGATGCATACTAATGCTTAATGCTGTGGTTTTGTTATCTTCTTGTACATTTGTACATTGTACATTTTGTGTCTAATGTTCTGTTCATGCTACCTGCTGAGGAATAAAACTCTTTAATCATGAAAAATAAAAGTGAGCTATAATGATGATTGTCACCTGAAAACACCTGAAAACTGAATGTCATAAATTTGGGGATGGAAAACACTTGATATTCAAGACATTTTGCCCATTTGTTCATGTTTGTTCAATGTGTGTTTTTTTCAGGACATTCAGGCTCACCTTCCGAAGACGAATTTTACCAGGAGGAGCTCAGAGGTGGGCACAAATACATCAAAAACTATTTTGTTACAAAATACAAATACTGGCTCATGAAATGTAACAAAATAAAATACAAAATACTGATGTGAAAAAAATGTAATTAAATAAAATAGTTGTAGTCTTTTGAAAATACAAAAATACTCCCACAATAATCTTTTTTTTTATTACTGAAAGGTCAATAACACAAATAGTAGCAATAATATGATAAATGTGTAAATTCAAAATGGCGAAGTAGCAAAATAAAAAAGTATGGGCATTTCACTAAATCTCTACAGGGCCTGAAATAGCTCCCTCTGACGTAAATGGCATGTATAGCTAAGTTCACATCAATGGTGTGGTAGTTTTATATAAAATCAATATCAATATTTCTCATATGTAATACGTTTATATTGTGAACGCTTGCTTAGCATTGAGATTTCAGTGGAGTGACGACAGACACGCTGTTTCATAATAGGTAGGGCATATGATGTCCTTTTATGAATGACAACACATGCATTGATCTCATAAGGCACCATTATTTTCTCTATAATGCCATTCAGTGTGCGATATGTGTGTGTGTAGACTGTATATTTTTCACAAAACACTTTACCTTAAAGGTGCTATCAGCGATTTCAGGCCCAAAAAAGGCCGAAACATAAATGATCACATTCATCTAATTTTGAAATCACGACAGGGGGGGGGGTGTTGTGAGGTTTTGCTCCGACTTCGCGTGCAGCCGTGCACGAGTGCAAAACCTCACAACACTGTCGGTGATTGGTTGGAACGCTGTTTATTAGGTTTTGGTGGTTGGTGAAACCCATTGTTTTTGTGTGCAGATCTCAGAGCATAGGCTGCCTACAGAGACGCTGTTTTTGGGCGGCATGCTTATGGGGCGGGCAGCTTGCGGATCGCTAGGAAAAATTAGATGAATGTGATCATTTATGTTTCGGTCTTTTTTGGGCCTGAAATCGCTGATAGCACCTTTAATGCCGTTTTTAAGAGGAGCAGCGCCACTTCTTCTCCTGTGTTCAAAACTCATTCACTTCTTGGAGGGAGCCCGGTCTACAGGGTGTCACGTGATTTTCGTGCATCTAACCTGGACATTGCCATTGCCAACATCAGACCGAAAATATGGCAAAATCTTTTACTATGGTGATATTTCTTAAGTATTTAAGTATTTTAAATACTCTAAATACACTCCCTCAAAATATTTTGTTACAAACTACAATTTATTTTTTCCACAAATTACAAAATACACTAAAGTAATTAAATACGTATTTAAAATATTTAATTGAAATACTGCCCATGTCTGGAGCTCATGAATGTGGACATTTTGAATGGCAAGGATCTGTCAACCATCAGAACAGAGATGAGCGGTAAGAATACACAAAAGTGTGCTAGAAAATGTATCTTTAATGGCCTTTCAGGCGCCAGCCGATTTTGCCGGGGCTTGAGCCCTGAATGTTTTGAGTCAAGCCCCGAATGTAATGACTTTTCCCTGAGCAAATATGAAACTGGACAATAGCCTATATATGTAAACGCCCGAAATCACAAGTTGCTTTGTTTCATTGCGCTTTGGGTTTGTATATACTGCATGCAGCGACCTTGAGCTTGGAAAAGGTGCTTTATAAATAAAAGTTATTATTATTATTTTGTGTCTAATGTTCTGTTCATGCTACCTGCTGAGGAATAAAACTCATTAATCATGAAAAATAAAAGTGAGCTATAATGATGATTGTCACCTGAAAACATCTGAAAACTGAATGTCATAAAATTGGGGATGGAAAACACTTGATATTCAAGACATTTTGCCCATGTGTTCATGTTTGTTCAATGTGTGTTTTCTTCAGAAGATTCAGACTCACTTTCCATAGACGAATATCGCGAGCTCATGGATCTCGTGGCCAAGAATCGCTCAGTTTTGAATGGCAAGGGTCCGTCTACCATCAGAACAGAGATGAGCGGTAAGAATACACAAAAGTGTGCTAGAAAATGTATCTTTAATGGCCTTTCAGGCGCCAGCCGATGTTTTGAGTCAAGCCCCGAATGTAATGACCGTCACTGAGCAAATATGAAACTGGACAATAGCCTAAACGCCCGAAATCATAAGTTGCTTTGTTTCATTGCGCTTTGGGTTTGCATATACTGCATACAGCCTGTAAAAATAGACCTTAAAAATAATCTAGCCTATAGAATAAATTTCTTTGCTGTCGGTAGCCTATGGGCTGCTCCGTTTCTTCCTCTCTGTTGAATATGCAGCAGCAGCTGGAGGGGGAGGAGCTAGCACAGCACACCGCAAGAGTGCGAGTTAACAACTGAGACGGTCAGCGAGCAGGAAAGAAAAAATTACAGAAAAATGAATCAAACAAGACTTTGGGGATTTTTCAGGAAGAAGTCAGTGGGTATGAATTCAGTGTTTTTATAGTCTGAAGATAGTTCATCATCTGGCTGGCTTTCACACTGTAGGCCTATTTGTTTAACTAGCTAGTTATTACCAAGGCTAACGTTAGCACTTGAACTGGCATTTTCTAGTACAGAATCTCCTCCGGATAAAAACACAGGAGAAGAAGAAGCTGAAACAAGTGATAGAAGATGCTCACTCACTCAAATATGAAATAACGTGATCATCATTAAACATTAAACAGTGTGTAAATCAAAAACCCGCTTAATATTATCAAAGTGGACCACCTGTCCCGCATTTTGTGAAGCTGTGAAGCTTTGTTGTCCCGCGTCATGCAAGTCATAAGCAGTGTGCCGCATTTTAATTTTGTCTGCATCATTTTATCGTCCTTTAAATTACAATTCGAATGTTGCCTTTCTTTATGAAACGTACCAACATTCAAGTGTTGATAAAAAATAATGCATGGAGCTAGTGAAATGACTTTAGTTAAAGGTATTTTTTAATAAAAAATAATATCTACATTTGAACATGATAGTATACTGCAAGTGCAAAAATAAAAAAACCTAAATAGTGAACTATAACAAGATAAGTTTATGTTCACTTAAAGAAAACTTGCAAGTATACTTGCAGTATAATCTACTAAACTAGTAGTTTACTGAGAGTATACTTCAGTGTGTACTTTCTTAAACTAAAAAAAATACAAATTGTATTAAAACTACTACTAGTATACTTATAAGTTCACTTGTAGCACAGATGTATTACAAATGAGACACCTAGTTGTGTACTTAAAGTTTACTACTCTTACACTTATAATACATTTAAACAAATAATACTTCTGCATACAATTATCTTTAAGTATACTTCTTTTTCGTAAGGATAGCCAGAAACATTAGTTTTATCCCACTGCACTGAATGCTTTCCTTGTTTATCAGGTGTTGTTTTCTCTAAGGATAACCAATAAGCATTAACATAAAATGTATGTGTGACTTGTTTTGTGTTATTAATTTGTAGTAAATATACACAAGTGAAACATTGTTTATCCCAATGCTCCTAATAAAACGTTTTTGACAGATGTACATTGATAATTATATACAGTTCGATGCCATGGTGTGTCAATGAACGTAGACTAAAGTCATTCATGTGTTGCTTTAACTTAGGATCTAATACATCATTTTGACTATTTATGTCAAAGATTTTTTTTATATATATTAAAGGGCACCTATTATGGCATTTAAAATGTTCCTTAAATTGTTTTGGGAATCCCCAACAACAGTTTTACATGCATGCAATGACAAAAAACACTTTTGTTGTCTTATAATATGCATTTATTTTTACCTGATTTGCAAGTGATGAGAGAGAGACAACAGCAAGTGATGAGAGAGAGACAACAGCAAGTGATGAGAGAGAGAGACAACAGCAAGTGATGAGAGAGAGAGACAACAGCAAGTGATGAGAGAGAGAGAGACAACAGCATGTGATGAGAGAGAGAGAGACAACAGCAAGTGATGAGAGAGAGAGACAACAGCAAGTGATGAGAGAGAGACAACAGCAAGTGATGAGAGAGAGAGACAACAGCAAGTGATGAGAGAGAGAGACAAAAGCAAGTGATGAGAGAGAGAGACAACAGCAAGTGATGAGAGAGAGACAACAGCAAGTGATGAGAGAGAGAGACAACAGCAAGTGATGAGAGAGAGAGACAACAGCAAGTGATGAGAGAGAGACAACAGCAAGTGATGAGAGAGAGAGACAACAGCAAGTGATGAGAGAGAGAGACAACAGCAAGTGATGAGAGAGAGAGACAACAGCAAGTGATGATAGAGAGACAACAGCAAGTGATGAGAGAGAGAGACAACAGCAAGTGATGATAGAGAGACAACAGCAAGTGATGAGAGAGAGAGACAACAGCAAGTGATGATAGAGAGACAACAGCAAGTGATGAGAGAGAGAGAGACAACAGCATGTGATGAGAGAGAGAGACAACAGCAAGTGATGAGAGAGAGAGAGACAACAGCATGTGATGAGAGAGAGACAACAGCAAGTGATGAGAGAGAGAGAGACAACAGCATGTGATGAGAGAGAGACAACAGCATGTGATGAGAGAGAGAGACAACAGCAAGTGATGAGAGAGAGAGAGACAACAGCATGTGATGAGAGAGAGACAACAGCAAGTGATGAGAGAGAGAGAGACAACAGCATGTGATGAGAGAGAGACAACAGCAAGTGATGAGAGAGAGACAACAGCAAGTGATGAGAGAGAGAGACAACAGCAAGTGATGAGAGAGAGAGACAACAGCAAGTGATGATAGAGAGACAACAGCAAGTGATGAGAGAGAGAGACAACAGCAAGTGATGATAGAGACAACAGCAAGTGATGAGAGAGAGAGACAACAGCAAGTGATGAGAGAGAGAGAGAGACAACAGCATGTGATGAGAGAGAGACAACAGCAAGTGATGAGAGAGAGAGAGACAACAGCAAGTGATGAGAGAGAGAGAGACAACAGCATGTGATGAGAGAGAGACAACAGCAAGTGATGAGAGAGAGACAACAGCAAGTGATGAGAGAGAGAGAGACAACAGCAAGTGATGAGAGAGAGACAACAGCAAGTGATGAGAGAGAGACAACAGCAAGTGATGAGAGAGAGAGACAACAGCAAGTGATGATAGAGAGAGAGACAACAGCAAGTGATGAGAGAGAGAGACAACAGCAAGTGATGAGAGAGAGAGACAACAGCAAGTGATGAGAGAGAGAGACAACAGCAAGTGATGATAGAGAGAGAGACAACAGCAAGTGATGAGAGAGAGACAACAGCAAGTGATGAGAGAGAGAGAGACAACAGCAAGTGATGATAGAGAGAGAGACAACAGCAAGTGATGAGAGAGAGACAACAGCAAGTGATGAGAGAGAGACAACAGTAAGTGATGAGAGAGAGACAACAGCAAGTGATGAGAGAGAGACAACAGCAAGTGATGATAGAGAGAGAGACAACAGCAAGTGATGATAGAGAGAGAGACAACAGCAAGTGATGAGAGAGAGACAACAGCAAGTGATGATAGAGAGAGACAACAGCAAGTGATGATAGAGAGAGACAACAGCAAGTGATGAGAGAGAGAGACAACAGCAAGTGATGAGAGAGAGAGACAACAGCAAGTGATGATAGAGAGAGACAACAGCAAGTGATGAGAGAGAGACAACAGCAAGTGATGATAGAGAGAGACAACAGCAAGTGATGATAGAGAGAGACAACAGCAAGTGATGAGAGAGAGACAACAGCAAGTGATGATAGAGAGACAACAGCAAGTGATGAGAGAGAGACAACAGCAAGTGATGATAGAGAGAGACAACAGCAAGTGATGAGAGAGAGAGACAACAGCAAGTGATGAGAGAGAGAGACAACAGCAAGTGATGATAGAGAGAGACAACAGCAAGTGATGAGAGAGAGAGAGACAACAGCAAGTGATGATAGAGAGAGACAACAGCAAGTGATGATAGAGAGAGACAACAGCAAGTGATGAGAGAGAGAGACAACAGCAAGTGATGATAGAGAGAGACAACAGCAAGTGATGATAGAGAGAGACAACAGCAAGTGATGAGAGAGAGAGACAACAGCAAGTGATGAGAGAGAGAGACAACAGCAAGTGATGATAGAGAGAGACAACAGCAAGTGATGAGAGAGAGAGACAACAGCAAGTGATGAGAGAGAGAGAGACAACAGCAAGTGATGAGAGAGAGAGAGAGACAACAGCAAGTGATGAGAGAGAGAGACAACAGCAAGTGATGATAGAGAGAGACAACAGCAAGTGATGAGAGAGAGAGACAACAGCAAGTGATGAGAGAGAGAGACAACAGCAAGTGATGAGAGAGAGAGACAACAGCAAGTGATGAGAGAGAGAGACAACAGCAAGTGATGAGAGAGAGAGACAACAGCAAGTGATGATAGAGAGACAACAGCAAGTGATGAGAGAGAGAGACAACAGCAAGTGATGATAGAGAGACAACAGCAAGTGATGAGAGAGAGAGACAACAGCAAGTGATGAGAGAGAGAGAGACAACAGCATGTGATGAGAGAGAGACAACAGCAAGTGATGAGAGAGAGAGAGACAACAGCAAGTGATGAGAGAGAGAGAGACAACAGCATGTGATGAGAGAGAGACAACAGCAAGTGATGAGAGAGAGACAACAGCAAGTGATGAGAGAGAGAGACAACAGCAAGTGATGAGAGAGAGACAACAGCAAGTGATGAGAGAGAGACAACAGCAAGTGATGAGAGAGAGAGACAACAGCAAGTGATGAGAGAGAGAGAGAGACAACAGCAAGTGATGAGAGAGAGACAACAGCAAGTGATGATAGAGAGAGACAACAGCAAGTGATGAGAGAGAGACAACAGCAAGTGATGATAGAGAGAGACAACAGCAAGTGATGATAGAGAGACAACAGCAAGTGATGAGAGAGAGAGAGACAACAGCATGTGATGAGAGAGAGACAACAGCAAGTGATGAGAGAGAGACAACAGCAAGTGATGAGAGAGAGAGACAACAGCAAGTGATGAGAGAGAGAGACAACAGCAAGTGATGAGAGAGAGAGAGACAACAGCATGTGATGAGAGAGAGACAACAGCAAGTGATGAGAGAGAGACAACAGCAAGTGATGAGAGAGAGACAACAGCAAGTGATGAGAGAGAGAGACAACAGCAAGTGATGAGAGAGAGACAACAGCAAGTGATGAGAGAGAGACAACAGCAAGTGATGAGAGAGAGAGACAACAGCAAGTGATGAGAGAGAGACAACAGCAAGTGATGATAGAGAGACAACAGCAAGTGATGAGAGAGAGACAACAGCAAGTGATGAGAGAGAGACAACAGCAAGTGATGAGAGAGAGAGACAACAGCAAGTGATGAGAGAGAGACAACAGCAAGTGATGAGAGAGAGAGACAACAGCAAGTGATGAGAGAGAGAGACAACAGCAAGTGATGAGAGAGAGAGACAACAGCAAGTGATGAGAGAGAGAGACAACAGCAAGTGATGAGAGAGAGAGAGACAACAGCATGTGATGAGAGAGAGACAACAGCAAGTGATGAGAGAGAGACAACAGCAAGTGATGAGAGAGAGAGACAACAGCAAGTGATGAGAGAGAGAGACAACAGCAAGTGATGAGAGAGAGAGACAACAGCAAGTGATGATAGAGAGACAACAGCAAGTGATGAGAGAGAGAGACAACAGCAAGTGATGATAGAGAGAGACAACAGCAAGTGATGATAGAGAGACAACAGCAAGTGATGAGAGAGAGAGAGACAACAGCATGTGATGAGAGAGAGAGACAACAGCAAGTGATGAGAGAGAGAGACAACAGCAAGTGATGAGAGAGAGAGACAACAGCAAGTGATGATAGAGAGACAACAGCAAGTGATGAGAGAGAGAGACAACAGCAAGTGATGAGAGAGAGAGACAACAGCAAGTGATGATAGAGAGACAACAGCAAGTGATGAGAGAGAGAGACAACAGCAAGTGATGATAGAGAGAGACAACAGCAAGTGATGATAGAGAGACAACAGCAAGTGATGAGAGAGAGAGAGACAACAGCAAGTGATGATAGAGAGACAACAGCAAGTGATGAGAGAGAGAGAGACAACAGCAAGTGATGAGAGAGAGAGACAACAGCAAGTGATGAGAGAGAGACAACAGCAAGTGATGATAGAGAGACAACAGCAAGTGATGAGAGAGAGACAACAGCAAGTGATGAGAGAGAGACAACAGCAAGTGATGAGAGAGAGAGACAACAGCAAGTGATGAGAGAGAGACAACAGCAAGTGATGAGAGAGAGAGACAACAGCAAGTGATGAGAGAGAGAGACAACAGCAAGTGATGAGAGAGAGAGAGACAACAGCATGTGATGAGAGAGAGACAACAGCAAGTGATGAGAGAGAGACAACAGCAAGTGATGAGAGAGAGACAACAGCAAGTGATGAGAGAGAGAGACAACAGCAAGTGATGAGAGAGAGAGACAACAGCAAGTGATGAGAGAGAGAGACAACAGCAAGTGATGATAGAGAGACAACAGCAAGTGATGAGAGAGAGAGACAACAGCAAGTGATGATAGAGAGAGACAACAGCAAGTGATGATAGAGAGACAACAGCAAGTGATGAGAGAGAGAGAGACAACAGCATGTGATGAGAGAGAGACAACAGCAAGTGATGAGAGAGAGAGAGACAACAGCAAGTGATGAGAGAGAGAGAGACAACAGCATGTGATGAGAGAGAGACAACAGCAAGTGATGAGAGAGAGAGAGAGACAACAGCAAGTGATGAGAGAGAGAGACAACAGCAAGTGATGATAGAGAGAGACAACAGCAAGTGATGAGAGAGAGAGACAACAGCAAGTGATGAGAGAGAGAGACAACAGCAAGTGATGAGAGAGAGAGACAACAGCAAGTGATGATAGAGAGAGAGACAACAGCAAGTGATGAGAGAGAGAGAGACAACAGCATGTGATGAGAGAGAGACAACAGCAAGTGATGAGAGAGAGAGAGACAACAGCAAGTGATGAGAGAGAGAGAGACAACAGCATGTGATGAGAGAGAGACAACAGCAAGTGATGAGAGAGAGACAACAGCAAGTGATGAGAGAGAGAGACAACAGCAAGTGATGAGAGAGAGAGACAACAGCAAGTGATGATAGAGAGACAACAGCAAGTGATGAGAGAGAGAGAGAGACAACAGCAAGTGATGAGAGAGAGAGACAACAGCAAGTGATGAGAGAGAGAGAGAGACAACAGCAAGTGATGAGAGAGAGACAACAGCAAGTGATGAGAGAGAGAGACAACAGCAAGTGATGATAGAGAGACAACAGCAAGTGATGAGAGAGAGAGAGAGACAACAGCAAGTGATGAGAGAGAGAGACAACAGCAAGTGATGAGAGAGAGAGAGAGACAACAGCAAGTGATGAGAGAGAGAGACAACAGCAAGTGATGATAGAGAGACAACAGCAAGTGATGAGAGAGAGAGAGAGACAACAGCAAGTGATGAGAGAGAGACAACAGCAAGTGATGATAGAGAGAGACAACAGCAAGTGATGAGAGAGAGAGACAACAGCAAGTGATGATAGAGAGACAACAGCAAGTGATGAGAGAGAGAGAGAGACAACAGCAAGTGATGAGAGAGAGACAACAGCAAGTGATGATAGAGAGACAACAGCAAGTGATGAGAGAGAGACAACAGCAAGTGATGAGAGAGAGAGACAACAGCAAGTGATGAGAGAGAGAGACAACAGCAAGTGATGATAGAGAGACAACAGCAAGTGATGAGAGAGAGAGACAACAGCAAGTGATGAGAGAGAGAGAGAGACAACAGCAAGTGATGAGAGAGAGACAACAGCAAGTGATGAGAGAGAGACAACAGCAAGTGATGAGAGAGAGACAACAGCAAGTGATGATAGAGAGACAACAGCAAGTGATGAGAGAGAGAGACAACAGCAAGTGATGAGAGAGAGAGACAACAGCAAGTGATGATAGAGAGACAACAGCAAGTGATGATAGAGAGACAACAGCAAGTGATGATAGAGAGACAACAGCAAGTGATGAGAGAGAGAGACAACAGCAAGTGATGATAGAGAGACAACAGCAAGTGATGATAGAGAGACAACAGCAAGTGATGAGAGAGAGAGACAACAGCAAGTGATGATAGAGAGACAACAGCAAGTGATGAGAGAGAGAGACAACAGCAAGTGATGATAGAGAGACAACAGCAAGTGATGATAGAGAGACAACAGCAAGTGATGATAGAGAGACAACAGCAAGTGATGAGAGAGAGAGACAACAGCAAGTGATGAGAGAGAGCAAAAACATCAGTTTTGGTCAACAAAAACTTGAACACAAGTTACACAAACCTGCATCAGATTAAAATAACTCAATCATGTTCTCCTCTTTTCAGAGATGTCTGGAGGCGAACCGGAGGAGGTTTATGAAAGACCACTATTTGGTTATGCAGATTTAGCAAATTTCTTTACAAAAGGCAAAGAAAAAGTTTCTCAATCGTACAGTAAGTTAAACTCTCTTTACAACGTGTTGATTTGTATACTTTCGATTTTCTAGCCAGATTAAGGCATAAACCAAAATGTGCTTTACTCTAAAATTCCAGAAAGCTTCCAAAAACATCATCTTAGTGTAAAACAAATATAGGCCTACTAAAATATACTAAAATGTATTTGAAATGCATAGTCTTGAAGTCTGCTAAACTGGAACAACTAATTTCGTACTTGATACACTTTAATTTTGAGGATATAGTGCTGAGGTCCAGCTGAAGATATACTGAAGTATATTTGATTTTTATATTAGCTAAAGTGGAACAATTGGACGTATACTTACAAGTGTCGCCGGCCCACCGGTGGGCCCAAATCTATTACATTTTTAAAACAGTAATATCCTATACTAAACCTAAACTAATCTTGACAAACTATATATCATTTTAAAGCTTACTATCTCTAGTTTACTATCTCATAGTTGGCGATTTATTTTCAAAATAAATTATAGAGGAGCCGTAATTTATCAATTTGCAACAGGAATATTTTCATACTCCTAAGGCGTGTTTAGACCATTATTTTGAAATAGTGATGAACATGAAAAATCATGAAAGAAGGGTAGAAACCTCAGTTTGTTTTCATGCCAAGAGTTCAAAAGATAGCATCCATTCAATTATTTTAGAAAAAAAAGGTCTGAATTTTTTTTAAATATAAAGAAAAAAATGATAGATTCACCATTTGAAATGTGGCAGGATGCAGGAAGCTATAACGCACATAAGACACATGCCTTTGGTGTGAGAGACCCGGGTTCGAATCCACTGTGAGACACCAATGTGTCCCTGAGCAAGACACTGAACCCCTAGTTGCTACAGAAGCGTGCGACCTCTGACATATATAGCAATTGTAAGTCGCTTTGGATTAAAGCGTCAGCTAAATGTAAATGTATTTCATATCAGTAAGTATTAAGTCATATGTCAATGAACATCTTAATGGAATTAAAGTATCCTTAGTTTGAAATGTATTTTAAATATGTATTTTAAATATATTTTGGTTTAGGTTTCTTTCACTAGGGCAACAAAACAGGTTTTAACAGACTGATGCCACAGAAGAACCTTTAGACATCCAATGATACTTTAAATCTGAAGAAACTATCATGAAACATGTCTTTAAAGAACCATATAGTCAACTAAAAACATACACAAAATATAAAACAATATCAGAATATTTAATGAATTTAAGAACCACTGTATATGTTTTACAGAATTTTTTAAGAGTATTACTGATTGCATGGTTCAGTGGATCTGGGGCAGGAAATATGACTTTCTTCACAACATGAAAGGTGAGAACACAAACTCATAGACAGATGCTAACTGGAAATTTTATTGTGAATAATATAATAATGCTGTGATTCCTCAGATAAAGCAGTGCCCTCCACTCTTCTGGAAAGTGAGACGAGAGACTATATAGACTCTGCACTGTTGCTGAACTCGCCCTATTTCTCAGTGCTGAGAGAAGAGAGAAACATCGACCTCATCATTTCACTGGATTTCAGTGAAGGCGATCCTTTCAAGGTATTATACGCACAGAGAATTCACTCATAGTTCATTTAAATAAAAAAAATCCCCTAGAAATCATAATTTACTCCCTCTCACATCGTTTCAAACCCGTGACTTGTTTCTTCTGTAGAACACAACAGGAGATTTTTTTTTAATAATCTTGCTGCTTTTTACCTCATGATATTCATAGTGAAAGAGTTCAGACTAATCTAAAATAAACATATTAACACATAATTTTAAAATCGTTGTGTAAAAAAACCCCCAAGAAACAAGAAAGTAAACCATTTAAAAATAAATGCATGCGTTTTCATCTAACCATATTATATATATATATATATATATATATATATATATATATATATATATATAAAATATATTCCTGAAGATTTTAGTGAATACTTTAAGTTTAAACTTGAAATGTCTGTCTAACCCTTTTAATCAAACAATAATGTGATGCTTTTCCACTGCAGACAGTGAAGGACGCTGCTGAGATGTGCAAGACAAGAAACATCCCTTTCCCTGAAGTCAACACTGACGGTGAAGACCCAGAGAAACCGAAGGACTTCTATGTGTTCAAAGGCCAAAACACTCCCACCGTGATACACATCCCTCTCTTTAATGTGGTCAACTGTGGAGGCAAGTTATGATCTTACAATGTCCTGAATAAAACTGAAATATCAACTGTGTTCTGATTTAAGTGTGTTAATGTTTCATCAGGTGATATTAAAGCCTGGAGGTCCAAATATGGCACTTTTCAAGGTCCTTACAGCGCTGAGATGATCACTGATCTTATGGAGGTCGCTGGAAAAAACATCACAAACAACAAAGAGAAACTGCTGGAGGAGATTTGTCACGCCATGAAAAACACAAAAGATGAATAATAAATATCAGAGGTGTGCAGCGTTCTGGCAAGGTGGCAAAGTCCTCACTGTTTGTTTTAATGTAAATTCCAGTTACACTTAAGGTGGACATCATTTTTGACGCTTGTGAAATGTGCATGAAAACATGTGGACAGAACAATAGGCCAATCATTATGGGGTTTTTTCTGTTTAATGTTAAATAGTTTTTGCATGTGTCAGTCTGTTCATATAAACAGCTGATCATTAAAGGTGCTGTATGTAACCTTTTCACTCGACTAAAGCATACAAATACCATAATATGTTTGCAGAAATTTGGGAAACATGCTAAGTTCACATACTCTTTTCTCTGAAAAACACTTCTATAGCCAGTTATTTTACTTAGAAAAGTGCGTTTCCAGGCTGGAATGTTTGTTTTTGCTTTGGTTTGTGACACTACACCCAATTTGCCATTTTTCATTGTCCATTACACTCGCTCCTGTTGCGTGTGGTCAAACTGGCAACCCGAGTGAGTGCCGTCCAGTCTGAGGAGCAGGAGGCCGGAGAAACCACGATCTCCGATATTTTGAATAATACTGCAGTACCTATTTCGACCACTAGTTGTCATTCTTACATACTGCACCTTTAATAATCAAATCAACCATAACACAGACTGATTTACAACTATGATTGCTGATTAAAATATTGTATTACTTTGCTTCTGTTCCAATTAATTAATAAATCATTCTCTACAAATATGGTTTTGTCCTGGTCATTTGATATCAAACAGCACAAATGCTCATTTTTATGAAACTGATAGTTATGGTCCTGGATGCTGATTGGACAATCCAGAGAGAAAGAGAGAAATGATACACCATTCGCCCCGCCCCAAACTCACCCCATTGGCTGAATCAATGATGTCATGTCCCAGTCATATGTTCAAACAAAAAGACTGGAATTCGGCTTGATGCTACCTCTGGTGCAGGAATTAGAAATAATAATAATAAAATACTAGAAATAAAAATACAGTGGGGCAAAAAAACCCAACAACAACCACAAATACAACAACAAAAAATCCATTGAAAATATGTTAATAATAATACATTTAATTGATTAAGAAAACAAGTAGAATAGAAAAAATAAATGTAATTAGAAAAAAAAAATTTAAATAAAATTGACTAAATAATTTGGACATCAGGAAATTGCAGAATAATTAAAAAATGATTTTTAAACTATAAATCTGATATCTGAATCTGAGAGGGAACCATAACTTAAATTTGACATCTCAGAAGTACAACTTGACAACAAGTGCAGTAGATAATGCATATAAAAGGACAAAATGCACGAAGAAGAAAAGATACTGGACAAAGCATTTGATGACCACAAGACAGCAACAAAGTGCAACATTCTCTGCTTGGAATGGCAGTATTTAATTATTTTTTTGGAATAAAAAAACTATTTTAATTTATGTTTTGTTTTATTATGTTCAATGTAATAAAATGTTAAAAAAACGTGATGCATTTTAAAACATTTTAAATATAAATATTAAATAAAAATATCCTACATACAGTAGTGGCCAAAAGTGATGTTATTCACTTATTGAAACGAGCCTTCAAGAGATTTCCACGACGCGTGTGCGAGAACTGAACTGAAGTAGTTGAAGGAGATCGCAATTCTCGCGCATGCGTCGTGGAAATCTCTTGAAGTCTCGTTTCAGGCCTACAAGGAAGAAAAGGAATAGTCGAATAAAGTCGTTATTTTTGTTTGTTTTTTCGCACAAAAAGTATTCTCATCGCTTGATAAACTTATAGTTGAGCCGCTGTTGTGACATGGAATATTTAAACATTTTCTTTAATGACTTTCTGGGCCGTCAGGATTCATTCCCTTAGGGAGCCTATGGAGGAGTGATCCAGCTGTCACATTTAATCATAAATATCTTCATTTGTGTTCCGAAGACGAACGAATGCCTTACGGGGTTGGTACAGCATGGGGGAGAGTAATTAATGACTTAATTTTCATTTTTGGGTGAACTAACCGTCATGCTGGTGGAATGATCTCCCCACCGTCATCCGGAATGCAGAATCCCTGACAGCATTCAAAAGACAACTGAAAACTCATCTCTTCCGGGAGCACTTAACATAAAAAAAATAAATAAAAAAAAAAAAAAATCCTTTCCTTTAAATCCTCGCTTGCCTGGCTTATGCTACTCCGAGCAATGGCTGAACTTTGTATTTTGAGCACTTCTTGCGTTGTTTTTGCCTCTTCACGATGACTCGCTTGGTTTAATCCTCAATTGTAAGTCGCTTTGGATAAAAGCGTCTGCTAAATGACTAAATGTCTAAATGTCTAACTAACCCTTTAATCTTCTTGGGGTTTTTTTATGCGATTTTGACACTGTCCCAGTTTCCTAATAGCATATTGTTAAACTGGGACAGGGTATTACTGGCAAACTGGGACAGGCATTCAAGTCATTCTAATGGAGGAATTGAGTTCCCTTTTTATATGTCCCTCATAAATTTAGTTAGTTAGCTAGTTATTTTAACAAAGACTGACTTAAACTACTTATATTGAGCTTGCTTGCGATGCTAATGCAGGCACAGTCCAGACTGCCCAAGCTGGCTTCAGGGGGACTCGGATGTACCCAGTAAATCCCATGGCTCATACACATTGGGGTGTATAGCCAAGTCTGACCACAGAAAGGCCACTGGACCCTGAAGGAACCGCGCAGGAACATGAAAATCTGGACTGGTTTTTAAAATTAAATTTGTATGAAATAAATTAAACCCAATATAAAATGTTGTGCGCAGGCGAGGGAGTGGGTGGGTTGAATCTGCTGTACCTGCACCCCTTCTTAAAAAAAGTGATGTTTATATTATTGTTGCTGTTGTTTATATTGTTGTTTATATTGTTATTGTGTATTTCATTTATAAGGCCTACACTTAAATAACAATTGAATGTGTTTTAAGTGTCCCAGTTTGCCAATAAAGGTGTCCCAGTTTGACAGTAGCGCCTTGAAAAATGTGGTTTGGGGTCATTGTGTGTTTGAGGAAGAGTCATCTATCCTGTGTTTAATGTTTCTTTCTTTTCTATTGTGTATAGTATAGTAGAGCTCTTAAGCTATTTAGAATAGTATCATATGAGCGGCTAAGACATTTGGATCATAATAAAAAAGTATGCAGAATATAAATGATCAGAAAGTGTCCCACTTTACCAGTATTCACCCTATACAAGTGTACGGTCGCGTAAAACAAAGTAACAAAAATAAAACAAAATAAATCAAAGAGATTAAACTAGACGAATATGTACACAAACTCACAAGTATCCACAATATACAATATAGGTATAGCTCACGACTCCGCAGTAGCACGTTGGCTCGACTTGGTAAACAAGTCCTGTTCTGGAGTCTGGCTGCTGCTTTTAAAGGCCAGCTCTCCCCCTTTTCCGGTGCACCACCGCAGTCAAGCCAGCCGCCAGTTTGAAAATACACGGTCAAGCCAGCCGCAGTTTGAAAATACACGGTCAAGCCAGCCGCCAAAAAAAAAAAGCGTGTGCGCCTATTACTATGAATACGGTAATTTCAGTAACAGCAGAGAGAGAACGCTTTCATGGCGCTTGAGTTGCCCAGTTCTATCTATCTATCTATCTATCTATCTATCTATCTATCTATCTATCTATCTATCTATCTATCTATCTGTCTATCCGTCTGTCCGTCTATCCGTCTGTTTGTCTATCCATCTGTCTATCTATCTATCTATCTATCTATCTATCTATCTTCTTTCTATCTTTCTTTCTATCTATCTTTTTTCTTTCTTTTTTTCTTTCTATCTATCTTTCTTTTTTTCTATCTATCTTTTTTTTCTTTCTTTCTATCTTCTTATTTTTCTCTTTTCTTTCTTTCTTTCTTTCTTTCTTTCTTTCTTTCTTTCTTTCTTTCTTTCTTTCTTTCTTTCTTTTTTCTTCTTTTTTTCTTCCTTCCTTTCTTTCTTTTATCTATCTATCTATCTATCTATCTATCTATCTATCTATCTATCTATCTATCTATCTATCTATCTATCTATCTATCTATCTTCTTTCTATCTTTCTTTCTATCTATCTTTTTTCTTTCTTTTTTTCTTTCTATCTATCTTTCTTTTTTCTATCTATCTTTTTTCTTTTTTTTCTTTCTTTCTATCTTCTTATTTTTCTCTTTTCTTTCTTTCTTTCTTTCTTTCTTTTTTCTTCTTTTTTTCTTCCTTCCTTTCTTTCTTTTATCTATCTATCTATCTATCTATCTATCTATCTATCTATCTATCTATCTATCTATCTATCTATCTATCTATCTTTTTCTTTCTCTTTCTTTCTTTCTTTCTTTCTTTCTTTCTTTCTTTCTATATTCTTTCTGTTTTTCTTTCTTTCTTCTCTTTTTTTATTTCTTTCTCTTTCTTTCTTTCGTTCTTTCTATCTTCTTTCTTTCTTTGTTTCTTTCTATCTTTCAATCTGCTTTCTTTTCTCTTTTTTTTCTTTCTATCTATCTTCTTTCTTTCTCTTTCTTTCTTTCGTTCTTTCTATCTTCTTTCTTTTCTTCTTTTTTTCTTTCTTTCATTCTTTGGTTCTTTCTGTTTCTATCTTCTTTCTTTTTCTTCTTTTTTCTTTTTTTTCTTTCTTTCTTTCTTTCTTTCTTTCTTTCTTTCTTTCTTTCTTTCTTTCTTTCTTTCTTTCTATCTTATTTATTTTTCTTTTTTTCTTTTTTTCTTTCTTTCTTTCTTTCTTTCTTTCTTTCTATCTATCTTCATTCTATCTTTATTTCGTTCTATCTATCTATCTTTATTCTATCTTTCTTTCTTTCTTTCTTTCTTTCTATCTATCTATCTATCTATCTATCTATCTATCTATTTATCTATCTATCTTCTTTCTTTCTTTTTCTTTCTTTGTTTCTTCCTTTCTTTCTTTCTTTCTTTCTTTCTTTCTTTTTCTTCTTTCTTTCTATCTATCTATCTATCTATCTATCTCTCTATATATATATATCATCTATGAGGATATAGCAAGATTCCATGTTTTGAGATTTTTGTATGTTACTCCTTTTTCCTTTTTATTTACACTTGTGTCCTCTTTGACATTTGTCTATTTATTTGACTTATGTTTTGTTTTTTTCTTTACAGGTAACACCTCAAGACATGGTTTACAGCATAATTATTTGCAAAAAGCAGATCAAATAAAGTATACTCTCTTTCTAAATGCCTCTTTTTTCATTTTTTACAGTATTAAAATGACAGTTTCTCTTGAATTCAATGTCCCATACAGTGTGCACACCTCATTTGAAACAATGTTACTAAAACATTTTGGAGATATATGCCATTATTCTACTTTAAACAACAATAAAAACCTAATTTCTAATAAGTAGAAGAAATTAATGGTCAGTTTCTATAGGGGATGTCCCGTACAGTCTGCCCACCTCATATCAAAGCATTTCACTGCAGCATTTTGGAGATATGTAACATTTTACTACTTCAGAGAATATAAAGACCTCATTTTTAATAAGTACAAAAAAATAATGGTCAGTTCTCATACGGGACGTCCCATACAGTATGCACACCTCATATCAAACCAATTTACTGCAGCATTTTGGAGATATGTGCCATTTTACTACTTCAGATGCCTATAAAGACCTCATGTCTAATAAGTATAAAGAAATAATGGTCAATTCTTATACGGGACGTCCCATACAGTATGCACACCTCATATCAAACCAATTTACTGCAGCATTTTGGAGATATGTGCCATTTTACTACTTCAGATGCCTATAAAGACCTAATTTCTAATAAGTAGAAAGAAATAATGGTCAGTTCTTATACGGGACGTCCCATACAGTATGCACACCTCATATCAAACCAATTTACTGCAGCATTTTGGAGATATGTGCCATTTTACTACTTCAGATGCCTATAAAGACCTCATTTCTAATAAGTAGAAAGAAATAATGGTCAGTTCTCATACGGGACGTCCCATACAGTATGCACACCTCATATCAAACCAATTTACTGCAGCATTTTGGAGATATGTGCCATTTTACTACTTCAGATGCCTATAAAGACCTCATGTCTAATAAGTATAAAGAAATAATGGTCAGTTCTTATACGGGACGTCCCATACAGTATGCACACCTCATATCAAACCAATTTACTGCAGCATTTTGGAGATATGTGCCATTATTCTACTTTAAACGCCTATAAAGACCTCATTTCTAATAAGTAGAAAGAAATAATGGTCAATTCTTATACGGGACGTCCCATACAGTATGCACACCTCATATCAAACCAATTTACTGCAGCATTTTGGAGATATGTGCCATTTTACTACTTCAGATGCCTATAAAGACCTCATGTCTAATAAGTATAAAGAAATAATGGTCAGTTCTTATACGGGACGTCCCATACAGTATGCACACCTCATATCAAAGCATTTTACTGCAGCATTTTGGAGATATGTGCCATTATTCTACTTTAAACGCCTATAAAGACCTCATTTCTAATAAGTAGAAAGAAATAATGGTCAATTCTTATACGGGACGTCCCATACAGTATGCACACCTGAAAGAAAAAAAAGAAAAAAGAAGAAAAAGAAAGAAGATAGAAACAGAAAGAACCAAAGAATGAAAGAAAGAAAAAAAAGAAGAAAAAGAAAGAAGATAGAAAGAACGAAAGAAAGAAAGAGAAAGAAAGAAGATAGATAGAAAGAAAAAAAAGAAAAAAGAAAGCAGATTGAAAGATAGAAAGAAACAAAGAAAGAAAGAAGATAGAAAGAACGAAAGAAAGAAAGAGAAAGAAATAAAAAAAAGAGAAGAAAGAAAGAAAAACAGAAAGAATATAGAAAGAAAGAAAGAAAGAAAGAAAGAAAGAAAGAAAGAGAAAGAAAAAGATAGATAGATAGATAGATAGATAGATAGATAGATAGATAGATAGATAGATAAAAGAAATGAAGAAGAAATAAGAAAAAAGAAAGAAGATAGATAGAAAGAAAGAAATAAGAAAGAAAAAAGGTAGGAAGATAGATAGATAGATAGATAGATAGATAGATAGATAGATAGATAGATAGAAGAAAGAAAGGAAGGAAGAAAGAAAAAAAGAAGAAAAAAGAAAGAAAGAAAGAAAGAAAGAAAGAAAGAAAGAAAGAAAGAAAAGAGAAAAATAAGAAGATAGAAAGAAAGAAAAAAAAGAAAAAAGATAGATAGAAAAAAGAAAGATAGATAGAAAGAAAAAAAGAAAGAAAAAAGATAGATAGATAGATAGATAGATAGATAGATAGATAGATAGATAGATAGATAGATAAAAGAAAGAAAGGAAGGAAGAAAAAAAGAAGAAAAAAGAAAGAAAGAAAGAAAGAAAGAAAGAAAGAAAGAAAGAAAGAAAGAAAGAAAGAAAGAAAGAAAAGAGAAAAATAAGAAGATAGAAAGAAAGAAAAAAAAGAAAAAAGATAGATAGAAAAAAGAAAGATAGATAGATAGAAAGAAAAAAAGAAAGAAAAAAGATAGATAGAAAGAAAGATAGAAAGAAGATAGATAGATAGATAGATAGATAGATAGATAGATAGATAGATAGATAGATAGATAGATAGATAGACAGATAGATAGACAGATGGATAGACAAACAGACGGATAGACGGACAGACGGATAGACAGATAGATAGATAGATAGATAGATAGATAGATAGATAGATAGATAGATAGATAGATAGATAGATAGATAGATAGATAGATAGATAGATAGATAGAACTGGGCAACTCAAGCGCCATGAAAGCGTTCTCTCTCTGCTGTTACTGAAATTACCGTATTCATAGTAATAGGCGCACACGCCTATCAGCGGCATCAACAGGTGAGAAAAGTGTGTGTGAATATATGTGCCAGTCAGTGGCGGATTTAGCAAATTGGGGGCCCAAGGCGAAGGTAGTATGGGGCCCCCCATCCGATCTTTAAAAGAGAACGAAAAAAAGTGTAATTTTTTTTTTTGAAAAATAAACCATTAAATGGCACTTTCTGGAGAGTTTGGTGCAAAGAAATAGGCTATAGAAAAAAAGTAGGTCTAGCAAGTCTTATATTTCTATAATTCACACAGATCAAAACACAAATATGCTGACTGAATAGATTGCTAGTTGAGAAACACTGCTTTAATTGATGTTTTTATGATGACTTTGTGAAAGGTTAACTAAACAGCATGAGGCGTCTTCCTGCTGGCCAGTAAGTTATTTGGCAAATGTCATTCATACAGATCTGTATTATGCTATAGTTTTTGATAGTGTTATACATTTCTTACAGATAATCACGATGATCATTGCGCTTGACTTAGCAAATGTGTTAGCTTTATGCAATTACAGTTTGTCTATAAGCTTTTTTTTTATTAATGCCGACAGTAAAATGTTGCCAGATATTGCTACGAAAAACAAGAAAAATTTATAATAATAATCCGAAATAAGTTCAAAGCTTGTGTTTTGGAAATAAGATTAATATATCACCAACCCTAACATAACATGCAACTTTCAACTTTAATAACTTCAGAAATAACTTTAATAACTTTAATAAAATCAGAAAAACAGGTCCAGAAGACTAGGCTACTGTCACCTTTCCATCAGGTGGATCTGGCAACACGGGATCTGGCACCCGCGGCCTCACTCACAGCGCGCTCTCAAGCCCCGTTCACGGCGCTAGCTTCTAGCAGCAACATGAATTGCAAACACTCATATGAGGTGGTTTAAACGGCTGATTAATCATTCAGAGAGCTTGACATTTTATTTTTGAATGTAAAAAAAAGACAGAGGTCCGGACCTCGGTGACCTCATAGCTGGCTACGGCATGACTTGTAACATATCGTTAGCATTGTTGTCATTGTCAGCGGGCATCACAAAAAAGTTTGTTACCTTCTGCAATTTTGCTAAAAACGTTTTGCTTTCCTCCCGCTTCCTGCTTTTTCAGCACCGCTCGGGTAGCTTCGCTTCATTTTTACTCTGTCTACTACTCTGTACACTCTGTCTGTCACTCTAGAGGTTAAGTACCACATTCTGCCTCAAGATGCCGCTACATGTCCATGGTTATCCTTAAGTATCTATGCCCTAAAATACCAAATACACCAGATTTTGCAAGGCATAAGTGAGCTATTTTATATGAATGTGTGAGACTCCTGACCCATTAGGTAAACAACTAGAAGAAGAACATCAGTTTCCTATGGTTCAGCGCTTTAAAGTTAATGTCCACGTTTTTGTAGAGAAGCCACTAAAAACATTAAGGGGCATAATCATTTATTTTGGGAATGTCCTAAGATTTAAATTTGAAAAATTATTAACGAAAAGAAGCTAAGATTGTTGTTAATCTAGATGCTGATTTGATGTTAAGGTGTTTCTCATTAGATGGTGACAAAAATGTAGTATTTCTTTTTTATTTAATTATTATATGTGCTTGTTATTTTATTCATAAAGTCAAATTTGAGAAAATGCCTTTGACCTGACATTAAAATATATTTGGAAACAATATCTAAAAGTAAGAACTTAAAAAGCAATACGAGAAATGCAACTGCAAGAGATACAATGTTTTTCTATTTTTTTCTTTCTATATACCCCTGACGTGTTTGGTTATATGTACTCGTGTTTGTCCAATATGCTTGGTTCTCAATACCAAAACAAAAATATTAGATGCAGAATAACATAGTAACAATATTTGCACTCTTAAACTGTGGAATGATCTGCATCTGCCTGTCTGTTTTTAAATCGCTTCGTAAAACCCTTTGGCCTCTGACACATGACATTGACATTTTGTTTATTTTTTTACTCTTTTTATTTATTTTTACTATGTTGTATGTCTCTTGATTTGTTTTATCTGTATGCTTTGCATAAAGTATGTATTTTATGTTTTTTGTTTATTTTTTCTGTACAACACTCTGGTCCACTTTGGTTGTTTTAAACTGCTTTATAAATTAAGTTTGATTTGATACAAACCAATGTGTTCATGATTATGACACCCCAATGTAACCTTGAAAAAGCAGAAGCAACATCATGTCAAATGCAGAAGTTTGTCCCTGTCCCACGCCTCCCGGCTAATCATTACAGCTCCTCAACAATCATTACACCACTGACACGACACGACGGACTCTCTCCTGTGATCTCAGTCTTCTTTCACACACACACACACACACCTGTATACCTGTGAAGAAGCATGGCTGTGGACGAGGAGGCCGGCAGACCCACATGGAGCAGGCAGATCGAGTTCACTCTGGCTGGGATCGGGTGTGCGGTGGGACTGGGAAACATCTGGAGGTTCCCGTATCTGTGCTATAGGAGCGGTGGAGGTGAGACACACACTAATGCTCCTCATCACTTACAATGAGTACCAGCCAAAAGACCCGCAGTGTTGGGGAAAGTTGGAAAAGTAATGCGCGTTACTCACTTAAAAAGCAACGAATTGCATTCCTTAGTTATTTTTAAAGAAAAGTAATGCGTTAGATCACTTTTGGGTTACTTGTTCTCATCTGGGCTTGTTTTGTTTTTATAGCAAAAAAAAAAATTATATTTTTGGGCAAATGTAAAGGCCAGTTCACACAAAATTTAAATAGTACAAGACTGAAAGAAATGCAAATTCAGGCATGTACAGTAAACGGCGTAGCTTAAACAAACCATTCTGGATAACGGAAGAATATAGGATGCAGGTGAAGAAAGTTGTATATTTACTTATTAAAAACAAAACATCTAAAGTCATTTTTACTTGCGTGGTTTAACTGAATCATCGAAGTGAGATAAAACATATTTTTATTTTAAATATTTAATTATTGGAGGTTAATTTGATTTTGCATTTCACTGATTTTATTTATTTTGAGGAATATTTTTTGCTAATGAGATTAAAAGCTCTCATTTAGTCTAGAACTACAATAACCATCAAGTTTACACACACAACGCCTCAGCACTTACTCACGATTCGTCTCAACATGAGGACAGGAGAGCTGTCAGTCCATTCATTAGAAAACAAAGTAACTTGCGTTACTTCTTTGAAAAAGTAACTCAGATATTTTGTTGTGAATTTAAAAGTAATGCACTACTTTACTAGTTACTTGAAAAAAGTAATCTGACTACGTAACTTGAGTTACTTGCAATGAGTTACACATGCTGACCAGTATAACGAAACCGGTCTGAAGATGTTTATCCCCTCATGGCAGGGTATTTTATTAAGATAGTTATCAATACGCATTATTAGTGGCCCTTTAGTGTGGAATAACTGGCACTATGAAGCCATGCACATTTCTATATGACAGCAGAGTTTGTTATTCAACAGTTTCACCTTTACCTTTCAGACTGTAAAAGTTAGAATGACCACACATCCACAGTGTGACAGGTGATGGATGAGTTTATCTGTAACTGTAATGGTGTGTAAGATCAACCATGACACTGCAATCCCTCTCAGATCACACTGGACACCTTTATTGCTATAATGCTTACATGTAACTGGTTATCCACTGTAATCTAAAAATGTGTATATACTGGTTCAAAATTTAATTCTTTATTTTATTTTTAGCTATTTCGATCTGTAATGTATTCAGATATCTGAAATGTATTCAGCCTATATATATATATTCAGACTTCCTTTTTATTTAGGCCTATTTATGAAGGGCCAAACAGGAGAAATATATATATAAGCCTGAAAATATAAATGTAAATCCAAATATATAGTTATAACATATATAATTAATACATATATAATTATATTTTAGAAGATTTTCTATATCACCATCTGATAGGTTTGACAAGCTTCTGATATGAAATGGGTGAAGTGAAGTGAAGTGAACTGAAGTGAACTGAACTGAAGTGAACTGAGCTTAACTGAACTGAACTGAATTGAAGTGAACTGAACTGAACTGAACCAAGGGGGTAATCCACCAGCCGGGAACTGAAGTCTCCCCGGGGGCCGCCATTGGCTAGCAAGCCTTCACCTGCTGTTAGCACTCCATTGACTCCCATTCATTTTGGCGTCACTTTGACAGCGAATAACTTTACATCTGAGGAGTTTAAAGACTCCATTTGTCCATTGTTTATTTCTAAAGAAACACGACAATGTATAAAAGGCTCCATTACCTTGTATCTTACGTTATGGGCCCCGTAGAAGCAGTTTTTGTAAAAATAGGCTAACGATTGCGTCATAACACTCTGTCGCACAGTAGAGAAATTACCGTATATACAGAAGTAGAAGCTCGCGCGCAATCGGGGGGACGTGGAGGCATAAAGTCAAGGGAGAAGCCCATAGAGAGTCATAAAGTTGATCCTGCTGCAAGCTTATGGACAGCTAATACTCACGATCTCTGGCTCTGCGAGATTCGGAAGGGAACGATTCAGATTCCTCTTGGCACAGCTACTAGAAGACGTACAACTGTGAGACAGCTTGCTCATGTCACATCTACGTCGTCAAGCTCAGTTTGAGGCTGCGCAGTGCGCTTGGCAATCAGGAAGTGAGTGCTTCTAATTGACTTCACTTTTCTCCGTTGAAGTCTATGGGGTCTAGGGTTGCCATCTATGTCTGATAAAAAACCGGGACATATCGTTGACCCGCCCAACGGGGGGGGGGGGGGGGGGGGGGGGGGGGGGTCTTACATTCGCCTCTTTACATATCGATGACCCGCGCAACGGTGGGATCTTACATTCGCCTCTTTACATATCGATGACCCGCCCAACGGGGGAAGGCGATTACATGCGCTTCTTACATGCGCTTTTTGAGACACACGCACACTAGCACACACACGCAAGGCCTCTCGCTCTCTCCCTCCCTGTCGTGCGCGCGCTACAGTTTGAACATACATATTCACGTAGCCTTTCGAAAACCGGGACATTCAGTGTCCCGGGAGAATGCATAAATTTCCCGGGACAGGTGATTAAAAAGAAGGACAATCCCGGTAAAACCGGGACAGGTGGCAACCCTAATGGGGTCGCTGTGTCCATTTCTGTCTATGAACTGAACTGAGCTTAACTGAGCTTAACTGAACTGAACTGAACTTAACTGAACTTAACTGAACTTAACTGAACTGAACTGAGCTTAACTGAACTGAACTGAGCTTAACTGAACTGAACTGAGCTTAACTGAACTGAACTGAGCTTAACTGAACTGAACTGAGCTTAACTGAACTGAACTGAACTGTATGTTGTTATCACCTGTGCATCTTTCAGTGAAGTGTTGTTGTGGTCCCTGTGGTCCTCAGGTGCGTTCCTGGTGCCGTACCTGCTGATGCTGGTGGTGTTGGGGATCCCACTGCTGCACATGGAGCTGACACTGGGCCAGTACCTGCGGAGGGGACCCGTACAGGCCCTCGCCAAAGCCTGTCCCCTGCTGAAAGGTCACAGCATGCATAATCATGACGTTAAAATCCCTGAGATTAACTGCAATGTCAATGCTATACACCGTGGAAATGTTTTGACAAACAAGTCCTTCAGATCAGATCAATACAGTCACTGATATGAGAATATATGGTTCAGTTCCGACTAAAGGTCAGTAACCTGTAATCAATCTATCCAGGTGTTGGCATGGCAACGGTGGCCATCTCTTTCATCATGTGCACATACTATAATGTAATTATCACATGGGCGCTGTACTACATGTTCAGCTCATTTCGAAGCGAGCTGCTCTGGGAAAACTGCAATAACACATGGAACACGGCAAACTGCTCGGACCGGGCGAGCAACAGCTCCTCGTCCTCCACCGCCAGCCAGCAGTTCTTCAAGTGTGTGCATTCCCTCTTCTTCTTAACTTAATCATTTACCCACCATAGATCAAAATCAAGCCAAGTGTCGCACTTAATGCAATACAGATTGTTTCAAAGCAGCTATTGCTAAACTGTTCCCCCAATATTTTATATTTTTGAAGCTGCTCTCCATTATGCACCGCTCTGTTTGTTGTTAGAATGATGGAAAGTTCCACTGTAGTCAATCATTTAATCCCTTAAAACTCACCAAAATTACATATTTAAAGTTTTTTTCTTGAAAAAACATTTTTATGCCTTAAAATAGCTTGAATGTAACTGGACACCCTTGACTCATTCAGTATTCCCGGATCTATGAATATGCAAATGAGCCCCGCCTCCACTCACTCACTCGGCTCAGAGATCCACTGGTTGACGATCACACGTTGATCTGATTGGTTACAAAGTCGTTTGTGACGTCAGAAACACCAGCGATTTCAAACCGTGTTTTTGAGACTGTCTTTGGTTCACTGCAGTTTTAAGCAGGAAATACTCAGCAATGCTGTCGACTTATGAACTTACACACAGTGTGTCTTAAAGCGTATTAAACACCACATACACACATAAACAACATTAAAAACTTGATTTTCACCACAGAGGGACTTTAAGACTGGAGTATTGATGCTGAAAAATCAGCTGTGCAATCACAGGAATAAGTGAGTGTATATTTTAAACGTGCATTAATATAAAATAAATTTGGTTATATATTAAAATAGAAAACAGGTATTTTAAATTGCAAAAAAATCTCACAATATTACAGCATTTTAATTAAATAAATGCAGCCTTGGTGAGCATAAGAGACTTCCAATAACTTAATACACCACATACACATAAACAACATTAAGAGCTGGATTTACACCACAGGAGGATTTTAAAGGGTAACTAAACCCTAAAACAACTTTTTTTAGTTAATGATCTGTAAGACTGGGGCTTTATTAATGCTGGTCATTGATTCAAGTAATTTTTTTGACATTTGGGTATAAAGTGTTTTAATTCTACAATATATGGTGTAAAAACGTCTGAGTGCTGCCCTCTTCAGGTTGAACGGTGGCTACTGCAGTTGAATTTTTCTATTGGAAGTTGTGGTGCCCTGTGATGTAAGCAGGCACCAGCTAACCACGCCCCCTTCCCTAACGAGAGACCCCGTCTCAGGTGCACGCCAGTCACCCCCCCCCCCCCCCCCCCCCCCCCCACCGCCCCCTCCGCTGGGCTCCGCCCATTTTTCCAATATTTTTCAAATATTGCCAGTGGGTGGAGTCAGGCTCTGACCAGGGGTTTAGTGACAGTTACCCTTTAAAAGTTATATTTTTAGACTGGCCTCAGTGGTCTAACAGCTCTCGTCAATGTCAAAATGATTGAGATGACCAATGAAATCAAAGGAGGCGGGGCTTCACTTCACAGAAGCTGTGCATGAAATCAATATAGTGAATCTATAGTTTCAAGGGTGAGAGAGTATGAGGTAGTCTACTGGAAGTAGCTAAATATTTAATTTTAACTAATGTTTTACAATAGAAATGCTAAACGTCCAACAATACCCAGTGATGCAAACGACTCAACCGCTTGTGAAACGTGTGCTTAACTGTAATGAATGTGCACTCAAATCTGTACTTGCAGTTATTATAATATTAATGAAATATAAGGCCACGATTTAAGAGTCACTTTCATGACTGTTTCTAAACACACTTTAAGAAGTGCACTTTTTAATAATGTCAAAATAAAAGTTTTACTTTAAAGTATATTTTAAATGATTATGTTTTAATAATCTTTTGTTGTGCTTTAAAAAGTACATGTGTGTAACTTCATGTGTTGACTAACATACTAAAGCACATGTGAAGTACTTTTTTTTTTAGATTTTAATAAAAAATGTAAAAATTTCCTAAATGTGACATTAGGATATTTAATTATAAATGTATCAGATGAAATTATTTATTTAAAAACGTGTCATAGAATTGACTAAATATATTTCAGTTTAGCAGTATATTCTGCAGCACACTTTAACCATATTTTAAAGACAATAGACATAATCATATAACATCTTAAGTGGGTCAGAACTTCAACTAATTGCATTTAATATTATTTAATTTAGATTAATACATTTTCATTTAACAGCAAATAAGTGTCCAAAAACAAAACATTCAGTTTGTACTTTAACATATTCTTTATAAGTATATTATTTCTAATAAGTACACTTTTTGAAAGTAAATGCAGAAGTGGGCTTCTTTTTGTCAAATTTCATGTGATTCATAACTGAACATGATGTTTCGGCATATTAGGTATATGATTAAGAGTGATGGTGTGCATTTATTTTAAAAAATATGCACACATTTTGTACAACAAAAACTGCTCAAGAGACAAGGTTACGGCCTTGCATGATTGGTCAGTGAAGTGTTCTGATGTTGACTGCAGTGTGTGTGTGTGTGTGTCAGTTTTAAGGTGCTGGAGAGGACCAGTGGTGTGGAGGAGACGGGTGTCTTGAGATGGGAGCTCTTCCTCCTGCTTCTGCTGGCCTGGATCCTCGTCTACCTTTGCATCTTTAAAGGGGTCAAATCCACCGGGAAGGTGAGAACACACAGTCGGAGAACACAACAGTCATCATCATGCTGTAGGGGGAACGCTTTACATGTTACGCCAGTTATGTAATCAGATTACTTTTTCAAGTAACTAGTAAAGTAATGCATTTCTTATAAATTTACAACAAAAAATTGTTACTTTTGCAGCAAATGAAGCCTTCAGCAAGTTACTTGTTTATCTTTAAAGCTCTCTTGTCCTCATGTTGTCCACAATGAAATGCACAATTAGAATATTACGCAAACATGCAATAATTAAATATGTTAAATATCGCAAATATACTTTATCTATTTAATGTCACTTTATTAAACAACGTCTTTGCTGCTGACTTTCGATGACCCAATTCAACCATGAATGACTTTAGATTAACATCACATTTGTGTTTTTGTTTTTTTCATTCTTTTTTTATTGCTGAAGAGTGTTGAAGTTAAAGGTTTGTTTGAGCAGCGCCCTCTATTGGACAGGTGTCAATGTGCATAAGCTTCAGCCTGAGGCTTATTCATGTCACTTTTTATTGTGAAAGGGCCTTTATATTTGCTAAAATCTGATTTTATTTGTTATTAAAAAACAAACAAAATTAGCCCAGCCCAGATGAGAAAAAGTAATGTAACATTACTTTCCACAAAAAAGTACCTAAGGGTAACACTTTATTTGAAGGGGTGTGCATAAGACTGACATGACACTGTCATAAACATGACACAACACCTGTCATGAACATGAAGGAGTCTTTATGAATGTTTATGACTGTTGTCATTAAGTGTCATTCGGTAAATTATGACACTTTTAATGCAAAGTTGACATTGTTTAAAATGTCTTTGTTATGACAACTTGACATTAAAAAAGGCAAAAATGTCTTGATTATGACAACTTGACATTAACCAAGAAATCATAACCTGTCAACCTGTCACAAATATGTCATAACAGGTCTAATTATCAAACTTAAAGAAGTTATTTAGCTTTGCGATAACATTACATTACCCTGTCATATGTTAAAGCATTTGTCATATGTCATATGTTAAAGCATTTGACAGTGTAATAACCCTTAATGACATCTTTATAACTAGTACAATGTGTTCCACTTTACTTGAGGACAAGTAAAATATTCATGACACAGTTATAATGGTGTCATGACGGCCAAAGTCAAAACCAACCACATATGACAGGGTAATGTAATGTTAACGCAAAGCTAAATAACTTCTTTAAGTTTGATCATTAGACCTGTTATGACATATTTGTGACAGGTTGACAGGTTATGATTTCTTAGTTAATGTCAAGTTGTCATAACAAAGACATTTCTGTCTTTGTTAATGTCAAGTTGTCATAATCAAGGTATTTTTGTCTTGGTTAACGTCAAGTTGTCATAACAAAGACATTTTAAACAATGTCAACTTTGCACTAAAAGTGTCATAATTTACCGAATGACACTTAATGACAACAGTCATTAACATTCATAAAGACTCCTTCATGTTCATGACAGGTGTTATGTCATGTTTATGACAGTGCCATGTGAGTCTTATGCACACCACTTCAAATAAAGTGTTACCTAACTGGGTAACTAATTGGTTACTTTTTTATAGGGAGTAACACAATATTGTAACTCATTACTTTTAAAAGTTACTTTACAACACAGGTCACATTCATACGGATTTCATGGTTTCTGCAGATCTTTTTTTTCTAATTGAAAGTTTTTTTGGTATTGACAGAGAAGCACATAAACACAAATAAATCGTACATAAAAGAAAATCCCAGATTAGGCTGTAAAATAAAATAAACAATTGAGGGGGAAAAAAGCTAATGTATCAATATGTAATACAAAAAATATTTATGCAAAATTAAAAATAATAAAAAAAATTATCATATCTAATTTTTTTATTTTATTTACCCATTTATGGGTTTCCCCTCCCAAGGTGGTTTAAAAAAACACCATGGTATTATCATGATACCATCTCCTTAATACCATGCTAATACATTACTGCAAATTCAGCAAGACATGAACAGATGGAAAATACATCAATCATAGTCATGCACTGCATTATATTATTTTAATGACAATTAGACTCACCTTATCCTTAATTACTATCCTTTTATTGATTTGATTGATTGAATCAAGACTCCTTATTTGCATTATTCTCCAGATTTTCCATGTTTATGTTTGTGAGTTGATCTTTACACATGTTGGTCACAGGTCGTGTACTTCACCGCTCTGTTTCCATACGTGATTCTTCTGGCCCTGCTGATCAATAACGTGCAGCTGCCGGGAGCCATCGACGGCATCCGGTTCTTCATCATTCCCGAGTGGGACAAGCTCCTTAATGTGGAGGTGCGGATAAACCACAAATGTGGCGGATTACAGTCATTTATCATTCAAATACTACCTGTTTTGTAGTTCAAATGATTAGTTTGACGCACAAAAAGCAGTGCATTTGTTATTACTGCATTGAGATAAAACTAAATAATGTGCATAAACGATGTTTTGGGGATTTTTGTTGTGACTACACGGCAAGAAATGACTTTCTAGTACAAATATCTAAACATTCTTAAAGATACATTTACTCGAGAATGGCTTAAGAAGTCTTGCTCTATGAAAAATGTATAAAAAAAATGCTTATGCTTTATGCTTAAAACAAGAATAATTATCTACTAATGAGGTCAGAAAAGAAAACTTGATTCAAAGGGGAAAAAAAACGTTTCTCTGACCCCATTTTTCTTGTTTTAGGCAAAACTCACTTAATTTTGATACATTTTTCCTTTTGCTTCTTCATTAAATATATCTTGATTTAAGAAATTTTTGATATTTGTAATGGAAAACAAGACAAACATGCTAAGTAAGATTTTTTTTTACAGTGTACTTATGTTAAATAAATGTATTGTCATTAACTGCATTAATACCATAAATTAAAGGTTCACTTTTGGCCCTCTAGCGGTTGAGATTTGAGATCTAGCGGCTCCATGTCAACCGTTCTCGCTTGTTGTGACGACTAACCTCTGCCAGAGAGACACACACACACACACGATTTTACTTTAGGGATATGACGAGACACACATGGACGAGTACGCTATTTCCTGCAAAAACCATCCCGACAGGTTTTTTATTTATACTTATAACAGGCTTACCATAGTAAATCAGGGTAAGACAAAAACATGCTTTGAAAGAAAGATTGATGATGTATTGACTCATTTAATTTTCTTTAATTTTTAACCAAAAAAGCTACATAGGTTAGGCTTACCTTTAACATGTTAAGTTTGGCAGCCTTGATTAAAAAACGAATGATGGTAAAGAAGTGAATGATTGAGAAATGAAAGCTGCTGCTGTGTGTGTGTGTGTGTGTGTGTGTAGCTCTTGAGACAATGCTGTGCTTGTTGTCGTCCAGTTACACATTATGTTTGTGTGTGTGTTTAGGTCTGGATTAATGCGGCGGCTCAGATCTTTAACTCTATAGGGATCGGCTTCGGCTCGCTGATGGCCATGTCCAGTTACAACAACTTCAACAACAATGTCCTCAAGTGAGAGAAGATCAACCTGTATTATCACCATCTCCAGTTTAAATACTGTGTCTAGTTGCATACAACACACTATCTACTTTCCTGAAAGTTATATAAAATCTAGTTGTATTGGTGTATCGCTGTATAGAGCGAAGTTCACAGTGATAATTCATTTATTGCTCTCGTTAATTTATACTGCCATGTGTTTAATGTTATATCATCAGTGAGCAGAGAGAAATTAAATAAGATATTCATTAACATTGATTTAATCTCATATTCATCCTTTTTTATTCCCGTCACTGCAGAGATACTCTGGCCATTTCCATCACAAACTCCTTGACTAGTATTTTCGCTGGATTTGTCATTTTTTCTGCGTTCGGCTACATGTCTCATCTGCAGAATGTGCCAGTCAGTGAAATCGCAGTGGACGGTGGGTTGTTTCAGTGTTGATTCCTTTACTTTACTGTTTTTTATAATGTTTGCATCAAAGAACTGGCATTGATAAATCTGCTGCATGGTGCATATCATAATTATTGCATCTGCATTAAATCTGCATGGTGCATATTATAATAATTCTCCGTGCAGGTCCAGGTCTGGTGTTCGTGGTTTACCCACAAGCCTTTGTGACGATGCCCGTCGCTCCTCTGTGGGCCGTTCTCTTCTTCTTCATGTTACTCTGCCTCGGCCTCGACAGTCAGGTCTCATGACGACATTTTTCAACTATACACATACCCGGTTATTGTGACCTGTGTTATATTATGCTAATATGATGTTCTTATAATGAATTTTTATGGTATTCATAAACACTAAAAAGTAGGTCAAGGTGTTAATGCATAACAAGAGACGAGGTCACATGATCTGCTTTCATTTTCTTGAATGCTACTTGTGATTTCCAACAGTAGTTGCTCCTGTTATACTGTAAATACATGATTGAACATTGCTTGTGAGATCATTTGGGGGTGAATCTCACAAAACATTTGAAAAACATAACCAGGTATTTGTATTTCAACCTTGCACTGTTAGAAATTTCTGTAAATTACACAGTATTTCACTGTAAAATGTATTTTACTGTAGGACAGTTATACAGCATGTTACTGTATTTTAAAGTTGCATTGTGGGAAATGTCCCCCTTGATCATGATCAAAAGAAGAAAAGATAAATAATCCTATCAGGCTTTTTTTTAATGCAAAATATTATTTATATTTGTGACGCACGATATATCGGCCACCATTGGCCAATGTGCTAATTTTAATGTTATTGATATTGGCCCGATAAGAAAATTTGGCTGATATGTTAAAGCCGATAAATAATGGATTATTTCAGATTATTCAGATTCATCAGGATGGTTTTGAATTGCTTGAAATATGATTAAAATCACTCCAAAAAGGAGAATACAGTTCAGTGCAACATGTGCAGCGAGTCTGTCATACCAGCTACAAAACTATAATGAGAATATTATTATAATTGTGTGCTTGGGAATTGGATTTTATTGGTGAGACTGGTTTTTGTAATCACACTTTCAAAAATTGGCCAAAATGTTCACACTTTATATGTATTTTGGAGAGAAATGAAGCCATGTCTTCATGAGCATTATATCATGCCTGAAGAAAACGGTTACATCTGTGATTTATAAAAGCGAGCTGTTCATTCACTCTGTTGATCTCACTGTCATGATAAAACATTAAGCAACACACGCATCAATGTTTGCTGGAGTAATGCTGCTGGAATCTTAGCGAACACACGGTTGAACTTTACCTTGTGTTGTTGTGTTGGTGTTGTGTAGTTTGCTATGGTGGAGGTGATGGTGACCAGTCTGTTGGACAGTTACAGTAAACCCATCCTGAAGCACCTCAAACGCAAGGAGTTCGTTGTGCTCATCGTCTGCGGCGCGGCGTTCCTCATGGGCATCCCGAATGTCATGCAGGTCACATGATCACTTTTACTTTATCTTACTTTCAGCTTTTATACTAACATTAAAGGTGCTGTATGTAGAATTGAGAAACTCTTGTCGTTAGCGACTCCGGTGGCCGTTCAGTGAACTGCAGCCGCACTTACTGCTCGTTCTCACACTCGAGATCACGTAACACACAAGAGACTGAACGTGATTCAAGACCTGATATACTTTTCGCTCTTTGCTTGGAAGTAAAAAGAATTTAGAAATACCTTTGCAGTGATTTACTGTTAACGATTTATTTGAAATAAATGACACTTCCATTTAAATGTTGTTGTCTAATGCAATGATATTAAGTGTATATACATTAGTGAACAAAAGTGATGTCTGGAGGGTGTGTGTGTGTGTGTGTGTGTGTGTGTGTGTATATATATATATACATATACATATATATATATTATTTATATATTTAATATGAGGGAAGAACAAAACTTGGATCTGACAACATTATTTGGCAAAAACTTTTGGTAACTACAGCTACAGGTTTTATTTTACCATACAAAAAAATGACTGAAAAAAGCAAAAAATGACTACAACATATAGCCTGGGAAAACCCAGACAACTTCCGGCAAATTTAGATTTGCTCTGAAAGTTAGTCTGGCAAAGAGCTCATTCAAGCCCATTTCCAATCCGCCGAAATCGAGGCACCAATCAGAAGCGTTGGGGCGGGCTTTACACGATGACGACAGCGCTGGGATTTTGAAGCAGATTTTGTAGCCTACATTACAAAGATGGATGCCGCCGTCGAACATCACTCGTGCGAATCAGCCATCGCGTCTGTTTTAAGCCATTTGAACGTTTCCTTTTTGTTAAAAACCGAGCAAAGAACAACACTCGTTTCTCCGCCGCTCTGCATACGTCATCTCCTTCATCGCTCTGATTGGTTTTAGGTCTATCCGCGACGTCCGTTGGTGACGCCCCTCTGGAAATGATTTGTCTGTGACGCTTTGCCAGACCATAACTCAGGTACAACTGAGAATGGTCTGGTTTTAACCAGGCTATACAACATAACCAGTTATGTTATGGTTTTCTCGTTTTTTGTTATGTTTTTGTTTTAAATTATGTCGGCACAAAATGGCAAATGTTTCATTGCGTTATCACAAATAAAACAAATTGACGCCAAGCACAACTATGCAATATGCTTGCAAAATCTTTAATAAATAATATTCAACTACATTTTTACTGCATTACTTTAATAATGCATTAATTATGATTCCATTTCAACTACATTTCATATAAAACGATTGCAGATGCAATTATGTCTGTAAAGCAGGGCTGTATTATGAAGTGCAGATGAAGCATGTCTGCTAAAGTTAATGAACGTCTCGTGATCTTCTGACTCAGGTCGGGATCTACGTGTTCCAGCTGATGGATCATTACACAGCGATCGTGTCCATCATGTTCCTGGCATTTTTTGAAGTGATTGGTGTTTGTTGGATCTATGGTGAGAGAGAAACATCTTGTGCCATTCTTTATTCACAATAAAACAAGCATTTTTGTAAATAAAATAACCATGAAACAAAATTGTAAGAGAGCAATGTCTTGGTTAACCTGAGCTGTGTTTGAATAGGTGTGAATCGTCTGTCCAGTAATTTAATAGAGATGACGGGAAATAGACCCAACATTTTCTTCAGGGTGTGCTGGTGGGTCATCTGTCCGGTCCTGATAACCGTGAGTGCGATCTCACTCTTACTGACACAGTGATAGGTTTGAAAACCCAACATGGATTGTGTTGGAACTGAGAGGAATGTGTGTGTGTGTCCAGGTGATCCTTGTGTTCTCCGTGATCCAGTTTAAACCAGCTCGATACGAGGATTACGTGTACCCGCCGTGGGCTCAGGCTGTGGGCTGGCTCATCGCTCTCGCGTCCATCATCTGGATTCCTCTAGCGGCCGCTCACACACTCTGGGTTCTGCCCGGGTCCTTCGCTCAGGTACTGGACACACACACTCTCCGCTCGGCCTTCCAAAGGCTTACTGCCTGGAACCATTTATTTCAACGTTTGGGGTTGGAAAGATTGTTTTAATGTTTTTCAAAAGACGTTTCTTCTGCTCACAAAAGCTGCATTTATTTGATCAAAAATAAAAACGGTGAAATATTATTAGAATTTAAAACAGCTGTTTTTTTATGTGAATATATAGGAAAGTGTAATTTATTCCTGTGATTAAAGCTGAATTTTCAGCATCATTACTCCAGTCTTCAGTGTCACATGATCCTTCTAATATATGATTATTATCAATGTTGAAAACAGTTCATATGTTTGTGGAAACTGATACATTTTATTTTTCAGGATTCTTTGATTAATATAAAGTTCAAAAGAACAGCTTTCATTTGAAATTGAATCTTTTGTAACATTATAAATGTCTTTACTGTCACTTGTGATCAAAAAATTCTTACTGTCCCCAAAATGTTGAAAGGTAAGTCCGAAGTTAAAAGTTTAAGAATATTTAGCCCTATCCACTTTATTTTACGGTGTCCGTGATACAGAGTAATTACTTAATTAATTACTTAGTAATAGACATATCTATCTATTACTAGACTCAGTAATAACATGTAACAAAATGTAATTAACATGTAACTAAATTATGGAACAGCCTGTACTTACAGATTGTAATTACACTCATGTAATAGGCAGCTACTGTTACACATGTAACAGTCCGAGTCGCTTACATACGTGTTACCGACTTGGTACAATGTAATTATATAAGAAAGTACTTTGTACTACTCAATGTAACAAGTACTTAAATATGTTACTATGAAAAAGCCTGCAGTTACACATGGTCATTTTGTACCTACTAAAATAGTGTATCAAGATTGTACTTAAGTGCACTTCATGTGTATCTACAAACCTTATACACATGAAGTGCACGTAAGTACAATCTTGATACACTTTATTTTACGTAGCTTATACCTGTGTAATATTATGTAATTGCAATGTAATTAGGAAGCTACCGCTTGCATTTAAGCTGTGAACGAGGGAGTTAGGCCTAATTCAAACTAAAGTACATATGGATAAGGTTTGTAGATACACATGAAGTACACTTAATCTTGATTCACTTTATTTTATGTAGCTTATACCTGTGTAATGTTTTGTAAATTGTATGTAATTAAGAAGCTACTGCATGTATTTAAGCTGTAAACTCGAGGGTTAATTCAGATGGATAAGGTATATAGATACACATGAAGTGCACTTAAAGGGACACTAAGTAACTTTTTAGCTAATTTATAATCTAAAATCAATATTTTTATTCATAAATATGTCCTCAATGGTGCACAAATACCTCTGCCAATTATCTGATTTATCCTCGTAAACAAAGAATTTATTATATTTATATACATGGGACGGGTAAGTCCACGGAGGCTTCCATGTAGTTCCGCCATCTTGAAAAACTATAATAGCAGAGAGGGACAAAAAGTACTAGGCCAACGCGTTTCCACAACACGTTTTCGTTCAGAGCCGGCGTGACGTGACTGAACGCAGCAGAAGCGGAGGAGCAGAGCAGTGAGAGGCGCTTGTCACTGCCCCGGCAAGTTTAAAAGGCTGCATTGCAAATCCTCGTCGCCAGAAAAGTCCAAAATAGATCGTAAAAGGAAACGTGACCGGAGATTACAAAAAACACAAGTTAATGTCGGGATAGCTTTTTCCAGGTGGATAGAGCTAATGCAGGAGAAATATTTCAAAAGAGACGCTGAAGTCCTGCTTTCTTCTCGACAGGCAAATCAATGTTACAGTCTTAATTACAAGCTTTTTTCATTGTTTGCTTGTGTACTTTATTTTATAGACAGATGAACATGTATAGTTAAAAGTTGATGATGATATCTAACAATGCACGTAGGCTACTTCAGAAAATATAACGAATAAAGAAGGCATAACTACTAATTACAATAGTTCATGTTTTTGACACTCATTATTTCATACTGTAACATTCATTTGTTCGTTCTGTCAATTTGAAGTTTGTTTGAAATAACAAACCTGTTCACCCGAAGGAAAACTCGACGAAGTGCTATTAGAAGACATCCTGTCATAGCTTTTTGGTACATAACGGCTACCGTAGATGCAACACGCATTTGAAAACGCGAGGCGCTGGAGAGCACAATTCGTTTGAATGCAAAATACAATTTCACCGCTAGATGGGAGTAATTCTTACTTCGTGTCCCTTTAAGTACAACCTTGATACACTTTATTTTAGAAAGTACAAAATGGCCATGTGTAACTGCAGGCTTTTTACCTTAGTAACAAATTTAAGTACTTGTTACATTGTACCAAGTCGGTAACACGTATGTAAGCGACTCGGCCTGTTACATGTGTAACAGTAGCTGCCTATTACATGAGTGTAATTACAATCTGTAAGTACAGGCTGTTTCATAACTTAGTTACATGTTAATTACATTTTGTTACATGTTATTACAATGTCTACTACTAAGTTATTAAGTAATTACTCTGTATCACGGACACCGTTAAATAAAGTGTTACCAAAAAGGGTCATTTTTTTAAAAGATAGATTAGCCTACTGGAGTACATTTTAGAAGGAAATACTATTTCAGTCTTTTTACTTCAAAATGTTATGTTTAAATCAATCTTTTCTTTGAAACAATTTTCACTCATTTCATAAGTTGCTAGTATTATAATAATGTCAAAGTAAATCCTAGATCATGTCATTCCAGTGCAATGTTGGAAATATGTGGAATGATCAGCACTGGACTGGTGAAGATACAGATTTGTGCTTTTCTCTCGTTTCAGAAACTAAAACAGTCGGTCACACCGTTCTCTCTGGACGAGGACTCCGAGAGCCCGTATTACCAGCAGAAAGGAGCCATTATGGAGGTGATACCCAACATCGCCATCATCAGCTCTGACAATAAAACATCCATCCAGACTAACTTATGAACTGCTATTAAACCTGACACTGGATCACTGGACTACAACCAGACTGATCAAATCCAGTCAACGTGCCTGAGGATTATTAACTGGAAACCATGAAGATCTGTCTGAAATATTGGCCCAAATGCTTTAAAGGGGTGGTTGATTATGATTTCACAGTTTGAGCATAATACATCTGCAAATTCACAACGCTCAAAGTTCAAAGCAAAGAGAGATATTTTCTTTTAAAGAAATTGCTTTATAAGGACTACAACAAACGGCTGGTAGGAACTACACAACATTCCTCCCGGGTTAGTGACATCACCAACCCTAAAATTTACATAAACCCCGCCCCCGGGAATGCGATTTATAGATTATCATGACTGAATATGCTAATCAATGACTAGAACTATTAATCCACTAACCATTCAGAAATGTCCTGTTGCTTCTACATGTCACTTCTTCTCGAGTCTCTCCATCATTGTCTGACTCCGATTTGAACATAAAAGGCTAAAAGTTTTTGAAATTTTCAGTGTGTGTGTGTGTGTGTGAGGTAAAAGGACACGAGCTGTTGAAGCTCCGCCCCCTGTGCCGGGAGCAGCAGCTCATTTGCATTTAAAGGGACACACACAAACGTTTTTGCTCACCCTCTAAAAGTGACAATTTTAACACGATATATAAAAATATCTGTGGGGTATTTTGAGCTAATACTTCATATACACATGCTGGGGACATCAGAGACTTAATTTACATCTTGTGAAAAGGGCATAATACCACCCCTTTAACAAGTATGTTTATCTCAACTATGACAGAAACAACCCATTTTGTACTTGGAACCGAATCTCCTGAAAAGACAGAGAAGTAGAAACAAGCGTCAGCAGATTGCTGATGCACATTTAAAATAACACAATCATCAAACATTAAACAGCATATCAATCAAAAACTGCATAATGAAATGCCGAACCCATGAAGAGATAAATGACTGCGCTGATCATCGTTCTGAAAGTCCAGATAGAAACGTGATTTTCTCAGCTTTTTGTTGGAAATGTTGCTTTTTTATGAAACTTATCCACAAGTTTTGATCAAAAAAGAATGCATGAAGCTAGAATAAAATTCTTTTGATATATTATGTGTTCAGTTTTTCATACAACAAAATATTCTGGGGCAAAGTTTTAGAAAAAGATAAAAAACGCTGGCACTGATGGGGAAAGAGTTCATATCTACAGTTTGGCTGAGATTCCTGAACTTCACAAGATCCTCCTGGAAAAATAAGCACTTTTAAGATTTACTGTATGTGCATTACAAAACAGAGTGATGGAATTTCATGTTGACATCGTTCAAATTAACCCTTTAACTGCCCCACCAAGAAAAAGGCATTTGAATTTGCATTTCTCATCTCCTTATGTCGCTAGTAACCAGTGGTGGAAAGAGTACTGAAAAAGCATACTCAAGTAAAAGTACTGTTACTTGTCAAAAAATGTAGTGAGAGTAGAGTAAAAGTACCGGTCCTAAAAACTACTCAAAGTAGGAGTAAAAAGTAGCCCTTTTAAAAGTACTCAAGAGTAGTGAGTAGTGAGTATTATGCTATGAATGTTAGTCCACCTTATACCCTGCAAATTGAAAATGTAGCTTAGCCTACTCTTTTATCACAGATTCATAGAAAAAAAGAAACAGTATTTCAATATTTCTCCAACAGTTTTATTTTTGACTGCTAGCACTAAAAATACAGCGTTTCCCCTACCATTATTTTGGACGACTCCCGCCCCCCCTAAAATGCTGACAAAATCCAGTCATAAAAAAGGAAGTTATAACTCGGAATTTCACGGAATTTGTAAATTTGAGGAATAAATAGAAAGCAGTTCAGTACACTTGAAATCAAATCGCGATATAGTGTGAATATTAAACCACAAAGACAACTTAAATACGAATCCTGCATGTTCTGTGTGAATGAATGGTGCAGCCGACGCGCAGTTTTATTTACCACACACACACACACACACACACACACACACTGAAGGACGTGTGAGGTGTGACGCTTGCGCTGTTTTTTTGCCTATATGAAGACACAAATGCATGAACTTCCTCAGGCTCAAGATCCACTCCGAAAGTCACTTCGTGAACAAAATAAATTGGCGCCAGGTGTCTCGAAGTCTGTTGATGCTGGTTTGATGCAAAGTTTTCCGCGCGCGATTTGATTTGACGGGAATCACGCATGGAGTCACATGATGACTTATTATAAAAATAAATATTAATATAAATGTAGCGACGGCAGGTTCAGGGAAAATAGCGCAGTAAAAGTACCGATACAGCACTTAAAATGTACTCAAGTAAAAGTAAAAGTACACTGTTTTTAAACTACTTAAAAAAGTACAATTCCTAAAAAAAACTACTCAATTACAGTAACGAGAGTATTTGTAATTCGTTACTTTACACCACTGCTAGTAACCACACTCAATGTATTTTTTTTTCAACACATCCCATCATTTTTTTTAATATCGGCCTCTACCAAATGGTTATGTCACTTAAGGGTAAAAAAAAAAGTTCCGGAATTCACACATACTATGAAAATCAGAAAATATGAAGTATAATAGTAATTTATTTAAAAACATAATAAAAATAAAATATTTTTTGACTATTGAATCTTCTTTATTTATTGAAGCATGCCATTAAATATTTCAGGTTTTCATTTGAACAAAAATTATGTTTTCTTGTTTTTTTTAACAATAAACAAAAATAAATAACACAAATAACTAAAAGTAACAAAACCAAAGAGATTACATTCTTTGCATTAAAAAAAAAGAAAGAAAAAGCCAAAGATAGTAATATAAATGGCATTTTAGGCTTTTATGTTTCAAGAAACACGCCGTCAAGTGTGGTAGAGCAACAGGATTTATTTTTTCTTTGCCCATCATTATTTATGATCAAAATCTTTTCTAATCTTGACAAAACACATATTGTCAGAAAGGTCCGAGTCTCAAGGTTTCATATTTTGTGACAGAAATGTATCAATTTGTTACGGCAGAATGCATACAATTAAATTCAATTGGTGGCTGTGTTTGGTATTACGCCTAAACAAAATCTCATGGGAACTTTAATTTTTGTGACATCAACTTCAAATTTGGAGCACAACTTGGTTGGATATATGGCTTTGAATTTATCATAAAAAATATTTTGTTGAATATATATTTTATATAAAAGACAAAATATTAAGTACAGTATATTTGATTTAATGTAAATTTAGAACTTCCATAACTTTTTATGCTTTGATTTTTTGAAGTGCTTTTACTCCAGCAATAATCTGCTGAGTGTTTCCTTTTAAACAAGACCATAGGTCTATATTGCAAAGCATTCTTGATTTACAACCAAGTTTTAATAGTGCATTGTAATGTCCATTCTCAAGAAGGGGGTTAACCGTTATGTGCCAAATCAACCGTTCGGTTGAGCATGTTTTTGAAAAAAATATTAAAAACATACTAAATTTTTTTTCGTGGCACCAAGTAACATAATTTCTTACAGTGTAATGTGTCCAAAAAATGTGCTTACCTTGCAAAATATCACCAAAGAGGAGTGATTTATTTGTTTCTGACATCCATGTTAGAAGAAGTGCTGTGATTGACACTGTGACATCTAGTGGATTATTTGGGCATAACGTACCTCAACCAGACTCTAGAGATGACTCGCTCAGCTTGAGTTAAGTTAGGTTCTCCTCTCAATAAAATATAGTGACTCCAAATGTGCTCAACCTCGAGCAGGCGGTTAAAAACATCTCAAACTCTTCTGTTTTAGACACCAAGGCAAGAAAAGAAGGAAGAGTCATTAGTTGTGCCCACTGTGTTTTATTGTCATTATCAGGTGTTTTGTAAGCTCTCTGGGCGTGATGATTGAAGGACAGTCCAACATGAGAGAAAACCCTTCCTCTTCAGGGTCCAGGCGCTGAAGTTCAACCTCAATGTGTTCAACACTGGCCCTTACAGTAATACTTCCTTATTTTGTACATCTTCAGTTTTTATAAGAGTTAAAAGCTGACATTCATGCAAATTCATAATTAATCCATGCTAAAAACATACAAACCAAATACCGTTAACATTGGCCAGAGTTCATGTGGATTTATACATTATAACAGAGGGACGTTTGAAAACCCCTTCAGATTAAGACTCGATTGTTTCCAGCCTTAAAGTGTGTGAATCTCACAGAAACATGTCCAGGTTACATTTCACCCTAAAAACTAAAGAAATTCATTAATAACAATTTTTCCTTGTGTCATTATGTTTTAAATCGCGATTACGGACATTAAGTGATTATTAATAGAAGTGATTAATACTCACCTTGATTAAATGATTTTTTCAAATTTAAATCTGCCATATTAAATACTACCAATATTAAATACTTTAGAGTTTAAAATATAACATTACAGCATTTTGTAATTGCATTTTAATTAATTAATGTAATTGCATTAAAGAATTTTTTTTTCAAAAGATAAAATATGCATAAAGGCAACACAAAAAAATAGTACCATGATTAATAAATCCTCTATTTTTTGGATTATGATAATTCGAATTGGGGGGAAAACGTTCTTTCCATGAAATAGTGCCACAAATAAACGTCCTTAATTTTCATGCAAATGTGAACTGGACAGGTTTCATGAGAATTTGATTTATTTCATATTGCATTTAAACTTTGATTAGTTAAATTAAGGTTATATTTACCCAAAAGAGTTCCATAATCAATAATCATCATGTTTAGTCAGTAAGAATATATTATAATCAAGTATTATTTCAGTGTTTCCATACTCGACGCCAGTGTCATAGCTTCAGTGTAAAGACCAACATTGATCGGGTTCCTGATGTGGAGTGTGTCTGCGATCAAACGGGCTTCTCTCTTATGAAAATCATGCGCTTGATTTCATTTCATAAAAGCTCGAGCCTCGCCGCTTCAGAGGAACGCACGGTATACAATCCACGGTAAACACGGTGTGAGAACCACATCTACATACAATTCAAGTTTGACTAAAAGGAACACAGTAATTAACATCCCCTCACCCGCACCAGTCGCCACACACTCTCAAACAGATATGCAATATGACCTACAAATAAAATAAAAAGAGCAAAATTATGTGCAATTCATGGCATACTCATCTCTGTATGAGCGTTCACAGATGACAGTGTCAAACAGAAACACTTCTCATCTTTTGTTCCAGTTTCCCGCATGAAAAGGCTGAAGTTCCCCTTGTGTTTGAGACAGCAGCAGCAGAGCGTGTGCATCTGTACATTTACCCAGAGGTGATCGCGCTCTCCGGCTCACACGCGCGTCACGCTCTCACATGCGACCCGATGATCTGCAAACCCAAACCAATTCCCTTCAATCAGTTCTTTAAAACGAGGTGTTGTGCATGTTCTGTCCAGCAGGGCTCGCCGGTTCCCCGTCCTACGACACTTGCTCCACCGGCCGCATCTGCACATCCCCGATCTGAGGAGCAGAGTCAAGTCAGCCTCATTTATATAGCGCTTTTAACAATGCAGACTGTCTCAAAGCAGCTTTACAGAGATAAACATATCATTTAAAGGGTTAGTTCACTCCCTCGTGTCGCTCCAAGCCCGTCAGACCTCCGTTCATCTTCAGAACACAGTTTAAGATATTTTAGATTTAGTCCGAGAGCTTTCTGTCCCTCCATTGTAAATGTGTGTACGGTATACTGTCCTTGTCCAGAAAGGAAATAAAGACATCATCAAAGTAGTCCATGTGACATCAGTGGGTTAGTTAGAGTGTGTTGAAGCATCGAAAATACATTTTGGTCCAAAAATAACAAAAACTACGGCTTTATTCAGCATTGTATTGTCTTCCGGTTCTGTTGTGGATCCGCGTTCAGTGACGCCGCTGACGTAAGACGCTGCTGACGTGTGTGGTGCGCCCGAGCTTCGGTTACAGTCTGAGGGAGACGCACGCTGGAAACAAAACAATCTTCACAAACATGTCTAAGGATTTCCACACAGAGGAAGACTTGCATTTTTTGCCCAGCCATATTTATTTGAACCCGAATACACGGACGCACCAGACACACGTCAGCAGCGTCTTACGTCAGCGGCGTCACTGCGGACTCGTGCACGCGGATCCACAACAGAACCGGAACACAATACAATGCTGAATAAAGTCGTAGTTTTTGTTATTTTTGGACCAAAATGTATTTCCGATGCTTCGAAACACTCTAACTAACCCACTGATGTCACATGGACTACTTTGATGATGTCTTTATTCCCTTTCTGGACAAGGACAGTATACCGTACACACATTTACAATGGAGGGACAGAAAGCTCTCGGACTAAATCTAAAATATCTTAAACTGTGTCCCGAAGATGAACGGAGGTCTGACGGGCTTGGAGCGACATGAGGGAGAGGCATTAATGACATCATTTTAATTTCAGGGTGAACTAACCCTTTAAGGTAACAGAGATTGGTTTGGTTTTATAGCGGTTCTTGAATAATGTTATTTTCCAGCTAAAGTTAGTTTTGATTGATTCACTTCCGTCGAAATGATCATTTGTTATTAAATTAGGGGCCGCTAAGACGACGCCGTTCTCTCTAAACAGACTTTAAACTGAACCTGTGATTAACGCTGACGGCGTTCACATGCGCATTAAGAACTGATTCTATAGTTATGTGCATTTGAAAATATGTGCGCAGGTCTGTAATTCCCCACAAACCATGCCTAAACAAACTACTTGTCTTGCTTATAAATTTTGATACAAAATTTTATTTTATTTTATCACTTTGGGGTTGGTACGTGAACCGTAATTTCCACAACGCTTTATTATCTGTAGAGTGGAATAGGGATCCAACTCCTTCATTACACTTCACAAATGCAGAGAGAACATCATCATGAGTGTGTGATCTGATGTGATTAGTTTGTCTGAAGATCAGCACAACAGGATATTCATTAGTACAATTAGGATTTATGTATTTGAATTGCATATTATATTTCCATCCATCTGGATTACACAATTTGTTCACATTTTAGATTAGGGTCCAATTATCACTATTAACTTTTGCCTCAATAAACACCTAATTACTGCTTATTAATAGTTAGTGCGGTCGTTGTTAAGTTTAGGTATTGTAGGATTATTAGATGTAGAATATGATCATGCATTAATATGTGCTTTATAAGTGCTAATAAACAGCCAATATCCTAGTAATATGCATGATAATAAGCAGCTATTAATAGTGAGAATTGGACCCTAAACTAAAGTATTATCCACAGTTTTAACACAATACGAGCAAACTAGTAATTTTAATGTGACGTATATTTGTCAGTCATGCATAAGATTTCTGCACTAAAAAAAATCATTGCATAGTTTATTAACTACGTATTTGCATATACTTGATTTTATTTTAATAATTGCCAACACAAATCATGGATCCACAATTTGCGAATGCATGTATTTTAAACTACCGGTTTGAGTTTTGTTTTTGCTGCTCAATATTTTTTTTTGGTGGAAACTGTTATATAGGACCATTCACAAGATTGTTTAAAAAAAAAGAAAAAAAAGAAGAAGAAATGAATACTTTTGAAAATAAAAGCATTTAAGATGTTACAAAAGATTCTATTTCAAATAAAAGCTGTTCTTTTGAACTTTCTGTTCATCAAAGAATCCTGAAAAAATAAAATGCATCACAGTTTCCACAAAAATATGAACTGTTTTTAACATTGATAATAATCATAAATATTTCTTGAGCATCAGATCCTCATATTAGAGTGATTTCTGAAGGATCATGTGACACTGAAGACTGGAGTAATGATGCTGAAAATTCACAGGATATAAATTACACTTTACTGTATATTCACATAGAAAACAGATGATTTACATTGGAATAATATTTCACTGTTTTTACAGTATTTTTGATAAATAAACGGAGGTAGTGTATATATTTATCGAGGACTTACTTGAACATGAGCAGGCGCGCTCAGGACGTATGTGACGGCACTGGCGATGTCTTCTGCTTTCAGACACTGAAGAAGAAAAACATCCGTGATGCAGACACACATCTGGACACGCATGAAGAGACACACACACACACTCTCTCACACACACTCACCGTCTCTTTACCTTTATACTCTCATACACACACACACTCATAAACAATCACATAAACAATCACACACACATATATACAAACACACTCATACACACACTCACAGTCATACATGCACACACTTATACAAACACACTCATACACACACACTCGGAGTCATACACACAAACACACTCACACATACACACACTCATAGACACACACACACACACACACGCCGTCTCTTTACCTTTATACTCTCAAACACACACACACGCACAAACACACAGACACAAACGCACATGCCGTCTCTTTACCTTTATACTCTCATACACACACACACACACACGCACACGCCGTCTCTTTACCTTTATACTCTCATACACACACACACACACGCACACGCCGTCTCTTTACCTTTATACTCTCATACACACCCGCAGCTCGCTCTGGGTCACTGTTGTGATGCCGGAAGGCAAACTCAGTTTCCACTATTCCAGGTGATATACTCTAGGGAAAAGGACAATGATAGGTTTATAAATATTACTGTGACTTGCCTTAAAACATTTCATCTTTTTTTTCATCACATATTTAATCTTTGTTGTAATTTTCCTTTTTTAGTATTTAATTGATTATTAGCTTTTTTGTTTGGGAGTCCATGATCTAAATTATGCATACCAGCATGTGTGTATGTGTGTGTAAGTGTATATGAGCAAGTGACTGAGTGTGTGTGTGCGTGTGTACAAGCAAGTGAGTGTGTGTGTGTGTGTGTGTGAATTAGTACATCTTTTTCATAATTTTCCTGTTATCTCTGTAAAGCTGCTTTGAAACGATCTGTATTGTATAAAGCGCTGTAGAAATAAAGCTGACTTGACTCTGTGTGGACCGGTGTGAGTTTTAGACCATCAGTGTGAGGAACAAACAGAGTAAAGAGAGGACATAATGGCCAATCCTCACTTTCTGAGAGCCCTTTAAGGCTTGTTTGAGGGTCAAGACCTGGTTTGCGTGTGTGAAATGTGTGAGAGAGAGTGTGTGAGTGTGTGTGTGTGTGTGTGTGTGTGCTCACCGTGGCTCGTATGTGTGTTTTGGCCTCCCGTAGCTCCTGTCTCAATCCTTCTGTCATCGCGGTCACAGCGTATTTGGTGGCGCAGTAAAAGTGTTCGTCAGCGCTGGGCACCATCCTGTGACCTCCCATACTGCCAGACAAGATGAACAACAGCCTCAGGTGTGTGTGTGTGTGTGTGTGTTATCATTTTCAATGTGTGTTATCATTATCTCTGTAAAGCTGCTCTGAAACAATCTGTATTGTAAAAAGCGCTATATAAATAAATGTGACCTGACTTGTGTGTGTACATCAGGACTAAAGAACAGACATGTCTGCTGTTAAAGGGCTCAAAGCAAGTGTCCTGAAAGTGAAGCTAAAGCATCTCGATCGCCCCCTGGTGGCCGGTTGCATTGTCATAAACCCCGCCCTCTCCATGAAATCCAATGGGATGTGAGCCAAAAAAAAAAAATCCAATTACACTTCAAATAATTTAGTTATAGGTAGTTCTTATCACGCAGACGTATGTTTAAGAGTTTGTTTTTCCAATACGTTGGGTTTTAGTTAGTTATTTGATGCTATGAACACTGGGGTGTACCGTCATGATTGACAGCTGTGCTTGCGAATGACGATTGTGGGCGGGACCTTGATGCCACGGCTCCGCCTCCTGATGACTATTTTAGCTTAATTTTTCTACAGTTGAATGAAGTGGAGATGTTTTTTACAGTCTGTGGCTCAGTGAAGCAGGAGTTTGAGGACGGCAGTACCTGTTGATGTTGATGATGTGTCCGTCGTCCACATTTCTCTCCTTCATGGACTGGTAGGCCTCACGCGTGCAGATGGCCAGAGCGAGGACGTTTACCTGCACATGGTGAATGAGTGGATGTTAAAGATCCAGATCACGTGACATCCAGGTCATATTTTACCCCAAAATCATTCCTGGAGCTCAAACGGTAAAGTGTGGCTCTAGCAGCGACACCAAAGTCATGGGTTCGATTCCCAGAGAATGCATGAACTGATAAAATGCCTTGAAATGCAATGCAAGTCTTAATCGTAAAATTAATGTGCGTGAAAGAATTCATTTGATTAATTAAAGAAAAAAATTCTGAAAAAAGAGTTGGTAACCAGATAAGGGGAGAAATGGGTTAACGAGAAAGGAGAAATGAAAAGACTATGGCACATCTTCAAATGAATGAATGATTATCAATGCAAACTCGCTCGGAATGCAATGCATTATCTTCCGCATAAGCAAAAAGAAATAAAAAATGGCATACTGACAATTAATTTCTCCTTCACCCCTCCTGGGCCGGACTACAGTATCTGACGGCTGATGCACCGGTGTCTCCACTCTCACTGTGTGCATTTGGCAGATGCTTTTATCCAAAGTGACTTACAATGCTTTTAATCAGTTCATGGTTGACCTGGGACTCGACCCCTTGACCCAGAGCCATGCGTTTCCCCTTTCTGAGCGTCAGGATTGCTCCTGTAGTGCATCAGTCGCTCATAGTGCGCTTTTGAGTAAGAACAGAACTGCAGTAAACAAATTAAATGAAGTGTTTTTTAAGTGCCCACATTCATGCATTTAACTGCACTCGATGAAGTGTTTACCGTCATCCTTCCCTCGCACTCTGTAACACATCTTTCCCTCGCGAAGCCCTAAAATTATACTTCATTTTTTTTTGTCCAGAAAACTTATTTCAATACATCTTGATAATATTTTTTCTATTTTAAATGCAATTTTTTGGGAGATTTTTTTTATTTACCTTTAAATTACTAGATTTGATCAAATAATAATTTAAGCATATTCCTCACATTCAACTTAAATTCAAAATAACTCACAATGTCATGCATAGCCCTTTTAATTCAGCTCTAAATATCTTACATTGGAGTCTTTGCCGACCTCTGGTGGAAAAATAATAATATAATATTTCATGACTCTTGCCACTAGATGGCCTTATAGCTCTATATGAGCTGTTCCGCTGGGTCCTAAAGCCAGGTCAGTTCAGTATGCATTCAGACACACATGTGGACATTATAAGATATTTTTTTTTGGTAAAGTTTTAGCATTTTTAGTAAGAATTTTGAGCATTTTTAGGTTTTTCTATGTGTCCTGAAGCATTCCTCACATTCCATTCATTCCTAAGGGGTCAAATTGACCCGAGAGGGAAGGATATGTTACTTTTTTAAATTTCAACCACAAAACCCCTCAAATCCTATGGTCTTGGACCCCACCGATGAACCCTCAAATTTTGACATTTTTGTTCAACATTTCAATGTTTCAGGTCAAAATGACCCGAGGGAAGGATGAGGTTAAAAGCCAGTTGAAGTTGAAGTGCTGCTTCATATTATTGTGGAAACCATGATATAATAAATGTCTTTACTGTCACTTCTGATCCATTTAATGTGCATTATGTACATGTTTTTTCCTTCTACACCCGCTTCTCTTTTCTGAAACACATTCAATCAATACTCTTTACGACTATAGTAATACTGCAAGTCTCCAAATCAGTCTCTTCTGAGGCTTCGCTCTACATAGACATCGATAGTAATGATACTCACATCGATCATATTCCTCCATCCGTCAGTGCTTCCGCTGAGCAGTGGTTCGTTGTGAGCCAGACCAGCGTTGTTAATACACACGTCCACTCCCTGATGCAACGTCTTAATGGCGGAAAACATGGAGAGAATCTCGTCCTCGTTGCACAGATCACACTTATACGGGATCAGGGTGCCACTGTATCCCGCGCTCTGACACTCGGCTGCCAACTTCTGCAACACAAGAGACGAGAACACCTTCACACACTCGTTTGAGACGGACTCTGTCTGGGAACATTTAAAAGCTCTTTAACGCGTGTAACGCTGATAGATTTGCAGAGGTGGACAAAGTACACAACTTCCTTACTCGAGTGAAAGTGCAGATACTACTGGTCAGATATTACTCCGTTACAAGTGAAAGTTGTAAAGACTGATTATTACTGAAGTAAAAGTACACAAGAACTCCTTGATACTTGCGTATCAAAAGTAAAAAGTAAGTGTCGATGCATTGTTTTATTATTGTTGCATTGTTGTATGTAATACTTACAGTACCGTATGCCTCTGACTCTATGCCTGCCTTCCCTCATATCAATATCACATTTACTTCTAGAACACATTTCCAGTAGCGGGATTGAATGTGAGATTGAATAAGTGCACTCACTCAATAACATCCACAATGGTTTCAAACACCCAAATGGCTGTTCCCTCAAATAGTGCCCTATTTAAAGTGTTTTGGCTTTTAGTATGAATATGTGTGAGGCTTACTGTTATCTATAAGCTAGTGTGATCCAAAACAATGACAAAATTCGCATTTAGAAGACCAAACCCAACGTTGAAAATGAAAGTCAGGTTGATGTCAGAATCCAACGTCAGATTGACGTTAATCTCAAACACTGGACAGACGTTGTATTGTGGTTGAAAATGAAAATCGGGTTGACGTCAGAAACTAACACCAGCGGGTTCTGACGTCAACCCTACTTTCATTTCCAACGTCAAACCAAATCATCCCGACTGACGTTACTACTTTCTACTCGAGGACCTTGACAGAAATGTAGTGGAGTAAAACGTATGATATTTGTCTTTCAAATGTAGTGAAGTTAAAGTAAAACGTTTCCAGAAAAAATAATCCTCAAGTAAAGTACAGATACTCAAAAAGTGCACTTAAGGACAGAACTCGGGTAAATGTGCTTTGTTACTGTCCACCTCCGATCAAATGAAATGTAGTAAAACTAAGGCTTCATCGCTCACCAAGGCTGCATTTATTTGATCAAAAAAACAGTAGAATCAGTAATATTGTTACGATTTAAAATAACTTGCGTAGTAAAGTGTAATTTATTCCTGTGATCAAAGCTGAATTTTCAGCATCAATAAAATTACATCATGTGTGTATGACTGTGAGTGTGTGTGTGATTGTGAGTTAGTGTGTGTGTGAGTGTGTGTGTGTGAGTGTGCCTATGAGTGTGTGTGAGTTAGTGTGTGTGTGAGTGTGAATGAGTGAGTGTGTGATTGTGCCTATGAGTGTGTGTGTGAATGAGTGTGTGTGTGTAAGTGTGAATGAGTGTGTGTGTGATTGTGTATAAATGAGTGTGTATGAGTGTGTGTTGTCCAGTCTTCAGTGTCATGATCCTTCAGAAATCATTCTAATATGATTTGATGCTCAAGAAACATTTATGATTATTAACATTATAGTGTTGAAAACAGTTGTGCTGCTTCATATTATAGTGGAAACCTGGATATTATAAATGTCTTTACTGTCACCTTTGGGTCAATTTAATGTGTACTTGTTGAATAGTATGAATTAAAAAAAAATATATATATACATATTTTTCCATTTTACACCCTCCTTAATCCGACTTTATCGCTTTTCTTTTTTAAATCACATTCAGTCTATACTCTTTACAACTAACATCACTGAGGAGGTAAAACGCTGACACTGATGGATGATGGGACGTGTCCGATCTCTCTCTCTCACACACACACACACACACACACACACACACACACACACACCTATAAAAGGGCTTTTGATCAGTTCCATTGACAAACTGCACGAGTCGAGTGATTTACACTCAGATGCACAACACACACACACACACACACACACACACACACTCTTCGGCTCTGTTCCAGAACCTGCAGCGCTGCCCTGACCACTAGTGCACGACGCTTTCAAATCCTGCAGAACGATGATGTTCACTAGATTCTGGAAGAGAGAGACCTAATCTTCAAGTCCCTGTGTAATGTCGTCACGCTCCAGCATGTCCTGAAATATCATTACATGCCTTCATCCCACTTTAATAATGCAAAGAACATTCATCTGAAAGCGATGACGGGGTCAAAAATTATATTTAACTTCTACATCTACACCGATTTACATGTTTTTGTGAATTGGAATTAATACTGTGCAAAATACCTGTTCATTTAATTTAAACAATTATGGAAATTAATATGTGTGTATATATATTGCGGTCAAATCGATTAATCTCAATTAATAGCATCTAACATAAAAGTAATTTTTTAAAAATAATAATAATAATATATATATATATAGCCTTTGCATGTATGCGTGTATGCACATAGTTTTTATGTAAAACAAACACACATATACATGTGTATATATATATATATACATGTGTGTGTCTGTGTGTGTGTGTAATTTTACTGTCAAATTTGTTTTTTGTTTTACATAAAAACTATGAATTACCATAAAAAAAACATTATAAAAAATCCCAGAAGTCCCTGCATTACACATAAAACAAGATTACATTTCTTACAGGCTGTTTATGATAAACTTTGATTCATCACGTGTCTTGTATCGTGCCGTCTGTACTATTGTGCTGGTTATCGGCACATTTTAAGCTAAAATAAGATTTGAGTAGTTAAAGTAGGTATTAACAATATATTACTTAGTGAAATATAAATAAACAGTTATAAGTTGTGAAATATGCAGGCATCCTGTAAAACTGGAAACATTGTCACAGTATCTTTTGTGTTGAATTTCTGGCAGACTGTTATTTACTGTAAATTTAACGGGATTTAAATTTTTGTGTGTATATGCACACATAGCAACACCACATAAAAACTCCCCAGTCTTCAAATTATTAATGTCTGAAAGGGCAGATCTGTGT
>CM060595.1:59698114-59700614 GCA_030578255.1 Tiaroga cobitis | reverse complement strand
CTGCAGTGAAACCATGATTTCCTATAATGCTGTCCAAGAAGGAAAGTTTAGGAAACTCACTAGAGAGACAGAAAGAGTGCATGCAAGTGTACATCAGCGAGTGTGTGTGAAGCACAACCTGTGTCAAAGCACAGTGGGAAAAACCCTTTACTCAAACTGAGGCTGGAAAACAGCCCAGAGAAGCAGAAATAAAAGAGGAGTCCGGTCCGCTTAAACAAACACAATGATCGCCTGCCAACATGACAGAATACATTATCTGCAGCGCCACCGGAAGACTGAGAGTCTGTGTGTGTGTGCGTGTGTGTGTGTGTGAAGGCGGTCTGAGTGCCTTTACGAGAGCCGTGAAACTTGGCGTTAAATCTGACGGCCGAGGCTTTTCCACAGATCTACTAGAGCACAGTTCCCACTGCATTCAACTCACTGGATTCATTCATCTGTAGAAAATGGACAATTCACACACAAATATCAGCTACTTCAACCTCGATGACTCTTTTTTTTTTCATGCAACGCACACGTACACGTACACACACTGCTCTTTTTATCCTAAAAAGATTTTAAGATATTATAAACAATAACATCATTAAGATGCTTTGAAACAATGTGTGTTGTGAAACGCACTACATAAATAGCTTTGACTCATTTCCATGTGCGCTGTTCCTTTAAGAGAGGTGATTGACGGCTGGCTGATGTCATCATCCAGTGTGTGTCCTTGTAATCGGACGCTTTACAAAAGTGCCTGCAACTGGTTTGGTTACGCTTCAGTTGCAACTAAAGATCCACCACAAAGGGCGAATTACCCAATTATATAATATACTTGTGCAGAATCATAAAGAAAATTCTGAAAATAAAAGACGAGCATGGATGCAGGATTTAAATAAAGACATTTCATTAGATGAATGGGGTGCAATATGTTTAAAAGCACAAACTATAAATACTCGTTTAAGACTGTTACAATATAATTGGATAATGAGAACTTATATCACACCTGTGAGATTAAACTAATTTAACCCTAGTATTCCTGATTTATGTTTTAAATGCAATAATTTCCAAGGCACATTTTTTCATTGTGTTTGGGAATGTGGCGAGGTACAAAAGTTTTGGGGGAAAGTGACTCAGTATGTATCTCAATTTACTACTACTCCTATCTCTTTAAGTCCGGTAATATGTGTATTGGGTGTCTATACGGACAATTGCTCTCTGGCCGTCAAAGAGAAAAAACTGGTGGATTTGTGTCTACTACAAGCCAGGCGTTCAATTGCCCTTTGCTGAAGAACACAAGTTGTCCTTCCCTTGGACTTTGGCTGAAAAACTTGATATCCAGTTTGGCCATTGAGAAGCTTACGTATGTGATCAAGGGGAAGTCTTGTGAATTTTACGAAATTTGGGAGATGTTCTTGAGATTTGTTAAAGAAGGAGATATTTAAGAGGCTATAGATGTGTGAAGTTGTAGTATATGCTTAATGCTGAACAGGAGTGTATGATATAAAGCACTGTATGTTTACGGATTTTTATTTATTTTATATATTTTTTTACAACTGCCAGGGTTAATGTGGAGGGGGAGGGATTTGAGTAAGTTATGTTTGTATTAAGTGTATGTTATGTTCGTGTCTTAATGTGTTGTACAATTCAATAAAAACATATGTCAAAAAAAAAAAAGAAAAAAAAAAAAAAGATCCATAACAAAGGCCATCCATTACTGACAACTGACAGCTGGAATAATCAGTTCAGAGAAGAGTGGAGATTCACTCCGGACCGGAATAACAACATTGTTCAATGACAAATGCCATTCATGCACACCCATCTAATACACACAAATATGTGACATGTGCACACAATTGTGTCATATTTCTTTCACTCCATTGAATGTTGTTTAGGGAGTCAATAATTAAAACACTTATGTTGTTTTAGATGCTTTAACACGCACTTATACCGACATGCTTAATGAGACAACAATGTAAGATAAACATCTTAAATTGTGTTTTTCATTTGGTAAAAGTCATAAATGGTTTCAAGTGCCCCTATTATGCAATTTTAAAGGTTCCTGGTTTTGTTTCAAGGTCTTGTAAAATAGATTTACATGCATCCAAGGTCAATTTTCTTTAAGCAACTTTAAGCAAACATTTTTCAGTTTTGTTGTACAAGCAAAACAATGAGCCCAGGGGCCGGTTGCATAAACCTCCAAGACTAGTCTTACAAGTTAGACATCACAGTTGTATCTTTAAGACTTATAGCTTTTTTAAATGAGTTACATACAAACGTAGATTAGCCTAATTTGATACTGAAAACTAAGATTGCCTTCCCCTGACTAACTGCCAGTGGGTCCCACTAGAAACTAAGGCACTGTCTTAACATAATGGCTATGTTTTTGCAACCGCCCAGAAAACAACATTTACATTAAAATCATCAGGGCTTTAATTAATCTTGATGGCAAAACTTAAACAGATGCACAAAAGACATGAATAAAATGAATAAAGGCATAGAGAAGCCGATTAAAATGTTT
>CM060595.1:59573114-59693114 GCA_030578255.1 Tiaroga cobitis | reverse complement strand
TGACTATGAATATTACTATAGATTTATGTGAGGAACATAACTGATCATCTCTAGACTGAAGCTTCTTCAGAATTCTCCTCAGAAAGAATAACAGCCTTTGAGTTTAGATTGACGTAAAGCTGAGAAAATAGAGACAAAATTTTGATTTTAGGGTGAAAAACTATATTTAAGACTATATTTAATGATAGTCCTATAACTCAACATCACACAAAACAACAATATAAACTCTCAGCTAATCTAGAAGTCAAGCATAAACTCCCCTAGGCGTGGTAAATTATGCAAAGATGCATTTAATTACACATGATACGCAGTGTCAAAATAAACAGCTCGAGGTGATTTTGAAGAGTAAAGTGGGCGTGGCGAAATCTATCAATACTTCACACGGGCGATCAATCACTTTAATGAAGTGTCATTTCTCCAAAATGAACGCACTGGACTCAGAAATAAAGGGTAAACTGTATACTTGTGGAAATGAAGCATGTATGTAGAGAAGGAGTTTGATTGAGAAGCTCTTCATGCAGTGAGCTAACACCAGTAGCACTACAGCTACGAGGCCTTTGAGCACTAAAAACTCGTTTTAAGATCGTTTTTACCTCGATTTTGTCCACGTTCCGCGCGCAACCGACCACTTTCATGCCGTGCTGAACGAGAACGCGAGCGACAGCCGCTCCGATGCCGACAGACGCTCCGGTGACCAACGCGACTCTCCCCTTCCAACGCTCCATCATCATCTTCATCAGATACAGTGTATCACAATCACTGCAACGTCACAATGTAACAAAGAGTTCTAATCCGCGCCTGAATGGAACGATGTATCAGATCGCGCGCGGCGGTTACTTTGTGTCTGTGTGTCGCGCGCGCGGTAATATTAATATCTCTCTGATTCAGAAGAGTGTATCAGTCAGTCAGTGTGTGTGTTTAGGGCGGGAACAAATCACTCCAGCCCTCCCTCTGCTCTCTCTCTCTCACACACACACCCAGGAGCAGCTCGACACACACACACACACACACACACACACACGGATCCAATCCCAGCAGAACCCGCGATTAATTATTAACGACCGAAGAAAAGATAAGTTAGGTTGTTGTCACCGTCCGCGCGTTTTTAGTTTTGTTTTCACTCATTAATTTATACTGTACATGAACGCTGTATTGAACGTGTACACTGTAAAAAAATATAATCAATAAGTTTTATGACAACACATGTTTTTACATTGCTGCCTTTAACTCATCAAAATAAGTTAAGCAATTTTCAACTTTTTTTAATGTTATACAATATTCAACTAATTTAAGTCAGTTTAATTTAATTTAAGTTGAAATTACTTAAACATCGAAGTTGATTGTAGCCTACTTAATTTAAAGGGACACTAAGTAAGAATTACTCCCATCTAGCGGTGAAATTGTATTTTGCATTCAAACGAATTGTGCTCTCCAGCGCCTCGCGTTTTCAAATGCGTGTTGCATCTACGGTAGCCGTTATGTACCAAAAAGCTATGACAGGATGTCTTCTAATAGCACTTCGTCGAGTTTTCCTTCGGGTGAACAGGTTTGTTATTTCAAACAAACTTCAAATTGACACAACGAACAAATGAATGTTACAGTATGAAATAATGAGTGTCAAAAACATGAACTATTGTAATTAGTAGTTATGCCTTCTTTATTCGTTATATTTTCTGAAGTAGCCTACGTGCATTGTTAGATATCATCATCAACTTTTAACTATACATGTTCATCTGTCTATAAAATAAAGTACACAACCAAACAATGAAAAAAGCTTGTAATTAAGACTGTAACACTGACTTGCCTGTCGAGAAGAAAGCAGGACTTCAGCGTCTCTTTTGAAATATTTCTCCTGCATTAGCTCTATCCACCTGGAAAAAGCTATCCCGACATTAACTTGTGTTTTTTGTAATCTCCGGTCACGTTTCCTTTTACGATCTATTTTGGACTTTTCTGGCGACGAGGATTTGCAATGCAGCCTTTTAAACTTGCCGGGGCAGTGACAAGCGCCTCTCACTGCTCTGCTCCTCCGCTTCTGCTGCGTTCAGTCACGTCACGCCGGCTCTGAATGAAAACGTGTTGTGGAAACGCGTTGGCCTAGTACTTTTTGTCCCTCTCTGCTATTATAGTTTTTCAAGATGCCGGAACTACATGGAAGCCTCCGTGGACTTACCCGTCCCATGTATATAAATATAATAAATTCTTTGTTTACGAGGATAAATCAGATAATTGGCAGAGGTATTTGTGCACTATTGAGGACATATTTATGAATAAAAATATTGATTTTAGATTATAAATTAGCTAAAAAGTTACTTAGTGTCCCTTTAATTTAAGGCAGGAACTTTTCTATTACGGTGTACATAAATGTCCTCGGATAAAAACTCGTTACTTTTAAAACCGGTCATAAATGTCACTTGACATCAAATGTGTAGAGTATATTGTTAATATTGGGGACATATTATAATCATAAGTGTAAATTCTCATCAGTTGTCTAATAAAAAATTCATTAAAAATGACATTGAACTTCGAAAATTTGTAAAGAAATCTGCTTTAAAAAAAAGAAAAGAAGCGCTGGCAACAACATAGAGACAATAAAGCATTTTAGTGAACACTGGACTTTTACACACACACACACACACACACACACACACAAAAAGAAACAAGCAAACAAGGTCGAAACTTTTAAACTCTTGATACAGTTTTGCATCAGGTGATAATATATTTAGATAATTTGTTAGTCGCTTTTTATTGTCTATATTTTAATAAAACATAAGGAAATAGAACAAAACACGCCACCTAGTGGCGGACTATTTTTAACATTTATCAAGGCTTGATAATATAAGATAAAGCTGTAAGTAATAAATAAAACAAGCTGTTTGACAGCCTATCATGGGAACTTCAGTCATATTTTTATATGCCAACCAAATTAGATATTTGCAAACCTATATTCCAATAGAAACACTCACAAGAGACATGAAACATTCAAATCTGATGCATATTAATAAATATTCTTTATTTAGTAAATTTTGCACATTGCTTTCAACATCACATCCAATCTTCTTTATAAATGGATGTTTTCATCTTCCTGTAAAATCTTTTTATTCAGATCATTTTATTTCTGTACACATTTATTGGTACAATTCTCGCCACTAAAATGGTCACAGTCAGAGAAACAATCTGGGAGAAAACAAAACAAAGAAATGCTTCACAAACAATACAATAAGACTACCGACATCTAACCCTACAGCCAAGCCCTGCAAGCTCGATTATCATTTTAATAACTGTGTTCCTAACAACCTGCTCCCTAATCACAGTGTCAAGAGAGAAAGGAAAACAAAGCCAGCTGTGATTGGTTGAGTGAAAGTGAAAGAGGAGGAGCCTGAAGGGGAAGACGTGTATATAGATGCGAAAAGGACGTGGAACTTTACCCAAAAAACATGAACATCGTCAAATACAGCGCTGAAATTGATTCTTTTGCCCATTTCATATTCCCAAATTCTTGCCTGAAGAAAGCAACAATGCAGCAGTGATCATCATGAGTGTTTTCACGGTCTATAAAAATAAGTGTGTTAGTGAGCGTGTGCGGTGGGCAGCCACTCTCCGCGGCAGTATTTGGTGAAGCGATCTTTAAGGTGCTGTCTGTACTGGTCTCGTGTTCGGTAGAAGGACTTGTTGTTCTCCACGAACGACTGGATCTCGTCCTGTGTCAGGCAGTTCTCTTCATCTGAGGTCACTTCAGATTCATTCTGTAAGAAAAAAATAAATCACTATATGCAACTATTTCAATAAACAAATAGTAGTGAATAAATACAATTTCACAATTCATTGTTTTTTTTTTTAAATGAACTGACCAAAGTACATTATTAGACCGTTTATGCTTCTAATCAGGGCCTGGAACAACTTGAAAATGTATTGGCCATAAATAATTTTTTACCAGCCATGAAATTGTTTTTTGCAAAAACATGCAGTAATGACACCAACATATTAGATATACCAGTGAAAATTCACAAGTTTGATACCACAGCTGAAACCACTAGCCTAACTAATATACATTTAAAACATTATTTAAGACAAGCAAACAGTCAGTGATAAAAATAAGAACAAATAATCAAATTACAATAAATAAACACAACATAAAAGATAGAAATGAAATAAACAGTGCTTTTCATGTAAAAAAAGCACTGTGTGTGTGTGTGTGTGTGTTTGTGCTTGCTTTCGGGTTAAGCTTTCCGCGACTGCGCACCTGGGTTATAGTAGGGTGACCATATTTTGATTATCGAAAACCAGGACACTCGGCACAATTTAGTTTTCTTCTTCCTCTTTATCCTGTTTTTATTTCTTAAATGGCCCAATGAAAAATAATGAAAACCAGGACATTTTCATCACTTTATAAAAAACAGCCAGGACAGCACGTGAAAACAGGACATGTCGTCACCCTGGGTTATAGCAGGTTGCCAGGCTGAGATGACAAACGGGTTGAAATTGTATATGGTGTGTGGATTGTGTGAATATAATGCATTTAATACAAGATCTGGCAACTGGTCAACATTAGACAAACATATTGGTCCGATTATTCATAAAGGAGTTTGGGCCATGCAAATTACGGGAGTTTCACGGGAGAAATAACAAACCGGGAGGGGTCCGGGAGATAAAACACGGGAGAAACCCGTGAAAAACGGGAGTGTTGACAGGTATGACCCAACCCTATGTGGTGTGAGCCGTGTGAAGACTCACCAGCAGCTCCACGAGGCTCTTGTTCGCCTCTGTGCATGCGTCTGTCAGGAGAGGCTGACTGTGGAAACACTCGCTGCTGCGAACATGATGCCGGATGCTCTCGAAGGATTCACAGCACAACTCTTCTTTGCTTCTGCACAGATGTGGTGAAGGAGAGGAAGAGTCGTGAACGGCAGCAGATCCTCTCCTACTGCCGTCTGAGACGCACATCTCCTCCGCTTTAGACGCCTATGAGAGAGGGGAAAACATCACAACTTCAGTAATAACAAGCAGAGATGCACTGAAAAAAAGTGTTTTTACCGAACCCGAAAATTTTGCCAAAACCGAGAATAAAAACCAGTCTGCTATGCTGCACCTTCAAAGTTCAAACTGTGACTTTTTGCACACATTACACTAATGTGGTTACATTTTAAATGGATGTCTTTTTTTATTCCTTGTTTTCTGACTATTTTTATGCATCTGTGCACCAGGACAAATTCCTTGTACATGTTGTACTTGGCAATAAAAGCTGATTCTGATACTAAAATACACTCACCTAAAGGATTATTAGGAACACCATACTAATACTGTGTTTGACCCCCTTTCGCCTTCAGAACTGCCTTAATTCTACGTGGCATTGATTCAACAAGGTGCTGAAAGCATTCTTTAGAAATGTTGGCCCATATTGATAGGATAGCATCTTGCAGTTGATGGAGATTTGTGGGATGCACATCCAGGGCACGAAGCTCCCGTTCCACCACATCCCAAAGATGCTCTATTGGGTTGAGATCTGGTGACTGTGGGGGCCATTTTAGTACAGTGAACTCATTGTCATGTTCAAGAAACCAGTTTGAAATGATTGGAGCTTTGTGACATGCTGCATTATCCTGCTGGAAGTAGCCATCAGAGGATGGGTACATGGTGGCCATAAAGGGATGGACATGGTCAGAAACAATGCTCAGGTAGGCCGTGGCATTTAAACGATGCCCAATTGGCACTAAGGGGCCTAAAGTGTGCCAAGAAAACATCCCCCACACCATTACACCACCACCACCAGCCTGCACAGTGGTAACAAGTTTTCATTCGGTTTACGCCAAATTCTGACTCTACCATCTGAATGTCTCAACAGAAATCGAGACTCATCAGACCGGCAACATTTTTCCAGTCTTCAACTGTCCAATTTTGGTGAGCTCTTGCAAATTGTAGCCTCTTTTTCCTATTTGTAGTGGAGATGAGTGGTACCCGGTGGGGTCTTCTGCTTTTGTAGCCCATCCGCCTCAAGGTTGTGCGTGTTGTGGCTTCACAAATGCTTTGCTGCATACCTCGGTTGTAACGAGTGGTTATTTCAGTCAAAGTTGCTCTTCTATCAGCTTGAATCAGTCGGCCCATTCTCCTCTGACCTCTAGCATCAACAAGGCATCTTCGCCCACAGGACTGCCGCATACTGGATGTTTTTCCCTTTTCACACCATTCTTTGTAAACCCTAGAAATGGTTGTGCGTGAAAATCCCAGTAACTGAGCAGATTGTGAAATACTCAGACCGGCCCGTCTGGCACCAACAACCATGCCACGCCCAAAATTGCTTAAATCACCTTTCTTTCCCATTCTGACATTCAGTTTGGAGTTCAGGAGATTGTCTTGACCAGGACCACACCCCTAAATGCATTGAAGCAACTGCCATGTGACTGGTTGATTAGATGATTGCATTAATGAGAAATTGAACAGGTGTTCCTAATAATCCTTTAGGTGAGTGTATATTTATTAAGCATTTAATTGATCAGATTTATTCAGTTAAACAAATTTTTTTTTTTTACATAATTTAAATTGTAATATACTGCTTACATTTAGCAAAAAATCTTAATTTGACAGTTTAAGTTTCATATCAAAAGTAACAAAGCTTATTGTGATTATTGGATGGAAGTAATGGCAAATAATGTTTAGTGAAGTTGTGTTCATCAACTGAAAACAGCAGAGACTAAAATATCTCAGGTCATCAAACTGAATATCGATTAAAAATGACAAATGGATATCATCAACCCCGCTCTGACGTGTACCGGTTGTAGTTTATGATGTCGTGTACACAAAACAGACACTGACACAGTCAAAATGTGCTATTGGAAAAATGCTGTTTAAACGTCACTATTTTTGCTGATTTTGGACAAAACCAAATATTCGGGAATTTCAGTGCATCACTAAAAAAACTAGAATATTAATACATAAAATGAATGTGATATATTTTTGGCATTAATATTATGATGATTGTGAAATTCTGATATAAATTTGTTCATAAGACTATCTCCCATTATCCTGCAGAGCTGCTTATATTTGTAATATCGGTAACACTTTACAACAAGGTTCATTAGTTAACTACATTAGTTAGCATGCCATGTATACAACATTTATTAATCTTTGTTCATGTTAATTTAAACATTTACTAATACTGTATTCAAATTTTGTTAACATTAATGCACTGTGAACTAACATGAACAGCTGTATTTTATCATCTAACATTAACAAAGATGAACAAATACAGTAATAAATGTATTGCTCATGGTCAGTTCATGTTAGTCAATGCATTAACGAATGTTAACTAACGAACCTTATTGTAAAGTGTTACCGTAATATTTAGCAGATAAAGCATCAAAACGCACTTTCATCAAAGTGCCACATGATTAATATAATGTTTAGCCAGGTATGAATCGATAATGACAAGACGGGCCTAACAATACTTACTATATGTAAACTCCCACAAATTGACCCCTTGTTTTTTCTTTTCTTCTTCTTATTTTTGCCGTTTATGTTGTCTTCAGAGATGGCCCAGCACTCGACACAACTGTCCACGGCGTCCTCCTCCTTCTCCTCCGAGCAGCGGTGACTACACGAGCATTCACCTGAAGACAAACATGCATATCATCAGGATCATATCTGAAGTATTTGTCTAATAGAGATTTGATAGTTACTATCCATAAAAACAGCATAACTCTCGCAAAAAAAATAAAAAATAATTCTGACTGGCTGGCTTTACAGTCTGAAATCAGGATGCACAGGTTTTGAATCAGTCCAAAAAAATGTTTACAAGTTTCCAGAATAAGATGCAATGTCAACACAGTTGAATAGACAAATGTTTGACCATCTATAATCATAATAACGTTGCTTTACCCGTTTCATCATGGTTACACATGCCCTCGGCGCAGGCCACATCTGAGCCCTCTCTAGAGCCCGTCTCACTGCCCTCCATACTGGAGCAGTAACCACAGTCACTGCCGTTACTGTGAGGCAACACTACTAGAGGAACAAACAGGCACAAACACACCAGTCAGAGGCATTCTGGGTACTAGAAATACTTTATAATAAGGGGCAATATTTGCCACCTTAAATTGATTTCCAGGGCATTTTTACCTTATTAGATGCATGCATCGTCCTTTGTTAAATTCTCATATTTAATCAAATTCAAGACACTATGGAGTGTTAACCAATCAGTAATGAAATCAGTATCAGCAAAATCCATTTTTGCACTGCAGAAGTTGCATCTAAAGCAGTATTTAGATGCATTTACACTGCAAATATTATTGCGTACATAATTCTATGACAATTAAATGATACTCTAAAAGTGCCCCTATTATGCCGTTTTAAATGTTCCTAATTTTGTTTTGTTCCTACAATAGGCTTACATGCATCCAAGATCAAAAAACACATTTTCTCATAATATACAGTGCACATAATATCTCTGAATCAAACGAACCGTTTCTCTAAACTCCTCCTTTCTGAGAGCCTGCTCTGCTCTGATTGGCCAGACGGCTAAGTCTGCAGTGATTGGTCGAGTGCTTACACGTGTCGGAAACAAAATGGCCATTATCATATCTGAATTTCAGCTTCGTATACACACGATACGAACAGTAACGATTGCTTTTGAAGTTCATGCAAAGCAGAAAACAGCTAAAAACCAAACTCTTCCAGTCTCAGATACAACTACAGTGATTGAGGACGGAGCAAAGAGACGCTGTTCAGCCAATCAAGAGCACAGGCTGGAATTATGCAAATTTGTTACATTGTTACACTGTAATACAGGGATTCCCAAAGTGTGCACGCGCACCCCCAGGGTTACGCGAGCTGCCACCAGGGGGTGCGCGAGAGGAAAAATGTAATGGCGGTCTGTTTTTTTAAGTGGGATTTTTCCATACAATAAAAAAAAAAAAAAAAACATGAACAGTAAACATTTCCTTTGTAATCGCTTTTATTTTAAATAAAAAAAAACTGTAGTTTATTAGTTTTTGATAGAAACGTAGAAGACAGCTGCTGTCTTCTACGCACTGCTCTACAGCCGCTAGGCTATATGTCACGTGACCAACTTCTAAATTCAAATGTGCTTTCGCGCGTTGGCTGGCGCTGAGTGTCATATAATCACAACTATTGAGTGTTTTCAACCACATAATGTTTATTTTAGGTTTCAGACATTTAAATACACATAAGTACTAGCAAAACAATGATTTTGCTGATTTCTAAGGAAGTGGCAATAATAATCCTTTTCATTATGAGACGACACGTTCTATTCATATCAGATACACATTGTGTAAGTAGCTTCACATTTTACCCTATTCTTCTCCCAGTTCACCGGCCTCTTACTTTCATGTATTACGTGAGAAGTGGAGGAATTGACGTGTAAATCCAACAGATCCGATTCTCTGAACTGTGGCACAAACTAACATGGCGCCACTAACGCGATCGTTATGAAGGTGTTTAAACAAAACACATCCACTCACACATATTTGACAATCAGAATATCAGTGTTTCATGCTATAGCTAATACATTTGTGAATATTTTAGATAAAAAAGGAAAAAAGACATAAAAGCAGATCATCATTCATTCAGCGCTGTGTCACGTGACAAGCAATGACGTGTCACGGAAACATTAAAGTGACAAGTTTACGGACAACATTAAAGTGACTAAATAACGGTCGCCTTGAAAAACTCACGCTGGGGGGTCAGTTAGAATATTTTAAACTTACGTGTGAAAGGGTTAAAAGTGGAAGCTCGAGTGTAGCTTTGTTGCGTCATATTGAAACTTTGTTGATGTGGTTATTTGCGCATGATTAAACAGGAGTCTTTATATGGCGATAAAACAAAGCTTTGTTGCGCTTTTTTTTTTTTTTTTAAGTGGGTGCGCCAACCCGGTTGGGACATAGAAGGGGGTGCGCAGCAAAAAAAGTTTGGGAACCGCTGCTGTAATAGAAAGTGAGATGGAATAACTGACGACTCGTTTCAGCAGTTCAGGGTTGATTCTTTCTTTTGAGAGACGATAACTTTATTTGTCGTCCACTTTAATCTTTGAAAAATGATCATTTACATTCACAAACACTGCGTGAAAGGGAATATTTGAAAAAGCATAATAGGGGCACGTTAAATACGTAAAGTCACAGTCTTAATGACTGATTCGTTCAAATGTGTTGATTCATTCAGGAATGAAGCAAATGACTGACTGTATGAATGGATCATTGAATCACTGCTTTGTTCCAAAACACTGATTTATATAAATAAAGCAAAAACAGAAAATATTGTGCCTAAAATGTAAAACAATGTAAAAAACAATCAAAAAAGAAAAAAAAAAGATTAGACAAAAACAATGCCTCTCAATCATTACTGATGGTCCACTAGTAGTGTGTGGTGGTGGTGTGTGTCTACAGAGTGTGTTTTCGGGCAAGCGGGCGATGGCAGGATATTGTTGTGTGTCTGAAGCTCCGCTAATTGCGTCTTGACACAAAACCAGCTCGCTAATCTTACCATTGCCTTGTTGACTGCTATACTCGACAGATTACTAGGCACTATAATTATGTTTTTATGATGACACATATTTGTTGTTTATTAGCACGCTAGCCTGAATATGGCTAAGCTCACTCGCAAATTATTTGCAAAATCTTCCCGCAGCTAGTCTGAAGTTTCTGCCGGCGAGGAGACGCCAAGCTTGAATGTGGCGTTTACAAACAGTAGCATAGATTTCTGCACAGTACACCTTTCATTTCTGGTGTGTTGAACTGTTGAATTAAACCAGCATTACATTTGCAATCATGCTGATATCTGGGAAATGTGTGATATTACTGCTAACTATATCATAAGATTAATCTCATACAGGGACATATATTGAATTTCAGGGTCATCTGTATAGAGTTTCACAGCAGCTTTACAGTGATAAGAAGAAATTACAGTAACAGAGATTGTTTTGGCTTTATGACAGCTCTAGAATAAGGTTATTGTCCAGATAAAGTTAGTTTTGATTGATTCACTTCCGTCGCAAAGATCATTAGTTATTAACTTATAATTTAACGCAAACCTTGAAACAGGTTCCAAGATGCAGGCGTTGAAAAACGGTATCATCTCCGCGTAAACTTCAAAACCACAAATGGCGTGCTCATGCGTATTACGTGTTTACTCTATAGGCATGTGCGTTTGAATATATATGTGCGCAGGCGTGTAGTCTTTCTTTACAAATTGACCTCAACAAACTACTTGTCAGGCCTTAAAAATTCATAAAACAAGATTTTTTGCATTATCCATGTGAACTGGAATCATTTTGACAATGTTTTCTCTGTATAGACATAAAGGGAAGGATTCCTTCACAGGGGAGATATCACACAGGCATCCTCTGCGAGCTCTCTTTACCTTTCTGGGTTTTGGGGGAGCGCAGGATTGAGGTCGCGGGACAGGTACAGGAGGAGCTCTCGCTGGTGATGATGACCTCCACGCTGCCGGACTCCTCTCCACTCCCACACGACTTACAGCCACCGTCCACAGACTCAGACGAACCCTGGGGAAACACCAGAATAAAAATAAATCAAAATGTATAAAAAAAAAACCCACAAAAAAAACGACCAAACGTTGTCGTGTCAATCACGTTTACACACAGCCTCCGAAACTTTCGTCCGTCATAAAAAAATAGAAGAGAGCTTTATTGTCATTGTAAACAACGAAATTACAAATTTGAAACAAATGTAGGCCTGAATTTAAAATTTCTGTTCAAATTCGGATCGGGTTTCGATTTTCTGTTTTTCGCGTTTTTCGCATCCGTTGCAAGCCGCGTTTCCATTACCCTTCAAATTGCGCGAATTGAAATTGCGAATTGAAAACGCGCCCAATGGAAACACGTCAATTTCGCAAAAACTCCCGTTTATCGCAAAAAAGTTTTTCCGCTCGCATGAGGGGGTTTTTCAGGCAATTCGAAAAAGGAATATTTCGCAAAACTGCAATGGAAACAGTTTTTGTGCATTTACAGTCGCCTGACGTAGAAGACGCGGTGTGTTTGGACAGAATACGAGACAGTTCTTTATTAAACTCATAAAAGACAAAAGAATTGCAGGAATACTGGATTCTAAACCTCAAAGAAACGCCACAATCACGAGCTGGAAGCAGAAATGAGGAGAAACACAGAAACTCCTCATATGTGCCGCTCACAGTATACAGGTCTTTCCTCTCCATTAATGCTGGATAACACACACACACACACACACACACACGTCTCCTTACATTAATAATAGGGCTGTCACTTTTTATTCGATATTCGAATATGCATTCGAACATGACGTGAAATATCCGTAATCGAACTATAAATAAACTAACCGGTTTTTAAAGTGCCATGTTTAGCGCATTTTTTACAGTCTATGATTAGACTGTTTGTTTTTCATTTTATTGTTTGCCATCTCATCCAGTAGCGGGCACTCTAAACGTATTGTAGCGTAAACTCATGACCAAATCAAGCGAATAATAGCCAATAGCCACCCTGTTTTGAAAATGGAAGATTACGCACAGAACGGCCAGCCTGAGCGGACAATTTCTACCCCAACTCATCTAAAAAGTAGTGTCTGGAAATGGACAATCCGATTGATGAATCCGAACATGAACATGTTTACATGAACGATACATAAAGTAATGTGCGCGTTATATGTCACAAGATTCAAATCCGAATTGATTTTTTGACATGCGCACACTGCACGAATATGCCGCTGTTCGCGCATAACTATTCTCCTCTATTGGTTCTTTATTTGTTTTAAACAGCAGACTTGATATTTATCCGTCTCTGGTCATGATTTGGAGACGATGAGCATGATTTGCCGTGCTGCTTGCCTGCTTATATTGATCACGCAGTAAAACCCTGCGCCCAAAACCAGTCGTGCGTGGATGATAATCTGAAACAAGCGCTGGTGGGACGTTGTCCTGGTTCACTTCACAGACGCTGAGTGAAATAAGAATTTTTTAATAACGGAACACTCATTTATGACCATGTTTATGACACTCTATTCAACAGGAAGAACAGCTCGCTCCGTGCGTAATACGTCATTGCACATGCGCAGTCCTTTTAGTTTCGTAGATATTCGAATATATTCGAATACATTGCTTGATATTTGATATCCGTTCGAATTTGATTTTTCTCAAAAGTGACAGCCCTAATTAATAATAATAATAATAGTCTAGAGCGGTGGCTCTGATATACCGGTGAAACTCAAAAAATTTGAATATCGTGCATTTATTTCAGTAATTCAACTTAAAAGCTGAAACTAATATATTATATAGACTCATTAAGTGAGATATTTCAAGCCTTTATTTGTTATAATTGTGATGATTATGGTTTACAGCTTATGAAAACCTTTTCACAATATTCTAATTTTGAATTTGGGGTTTTCATAAGCTGTGAAAAATTGATAAAAAAATGTATCAAGAGTGACAGTAAAGACATTTATAATGTTACAAAAATTTCAATTTAAAAATAAATTGTTCTTTATTCATCAAAGAATCATGAAAAATAAAAAGCATCACGGTTTCAACATTGCTAATAATCAGAAAAGTTTCTTGAGCATCAGATCCTCATATTAGAGTGATTTCTGAAGGATCATGTGACACTGAAGACTGGAGTAATGATGCTGGAAATACAGCTTTGATCACAGGAATAAATGACACTTTACTGTATATTCACATAGAAAACAGCAATTGTAATAATTTTTCACATATTAATGATGTTTTTTTGTGTGAAAATCTACTGATTTAGAGAAGCCAGTGAAGGAGAGGAACAGAGACACATTAAAGAAGTCATTACCTCATCAAGGCTTTTATCTTTTCCCCCCTCCGCTTCTTGTTCACACTTGTTTTTGCGTCTGTTCTTGCGCTTTTGCCTCTTCTTCTCCTGTTTGAGTTCTTTGGCTCTCTCCTCTTCTGAGAGCTCCTCACAGAGTTGCTCCAGTCTGCTGATGCCCTGAACCCTCTCCACCGCCATCTGCACATCATTTAACACTGAACACGTGAGCTTCAGACTCAGAAACAACACCGTCATATAACACACTTCCCACAAGTACTGAATAAAGGTCCTTGCACACCGAGTCCGAGTTAAAAAATAAATACGACCTCACGTTGTGTCAATCACGTTTACACACTGCCTCCGAAACTTTCATCCGTCATACATTTTTTGGTATCGGGTTCGATTTTTCTGCGTCTTTCGCATCCGTTGCAAGCATTTTGAGACGTGTTTTGACACTTCAGAGCCACCGAATGGCGAATTAAAATTTCAGACTCAGTGTGCAAGGACCTTAAAGTTAATTTATTTTTCTTCTTCACATAATGCGAGGAACCTCGTGTCAAACTAAAAATTACACAAACATTACATATCCATTTTAGAAGTATAATTTTCTTGCAAGCTTGTGTATGGATACTGTTCAAACCCCTGTGATTTCCCAGTAATAAAGATTTATATAAATAGTACAACATTAAATTAATGTCACTCAAACCAGAATGCCATTTAATAGGACCTGGCTAGTTTTGGTCCACAAGTTGGTTTAAAGCCATTGCAAAACTAATATTTCTCATATAAACACATTTACATGGATGTTGCACGTTTTAGGAGGATTGCATGAACTTTATGTCAAACTAAAAATTACACAAGCATCTTATTTTTTATTCATTTTAGAAGTATAATTTTCTTGCAACCTTCTATAATCCAAGTAATAAAGATTTATTTAAAATAGTACAAAATGAAAAAAAAAAAAAAAAAAAAGTACTCAAACCAGAATGCAACAGATTTGGCTATTTAAAGGGTTAGTTCACCCAAAAATGAAAATGATGTCATTAATGACTGACATGAGGGAGATTATAATTATGATAATAATTTTCATTTTTGGGTGAACTAACCCTTTAATAGGTTTTGGCCCACATGGTGGTTAATAACCAATGCTAAACTAATATTTCTCATATAAACAAATTTACATGGGTGTGACACATTTTAGGAGGATTGCATTCAAAATGTAAGATCATTTTTGTACAATTGAATGCCATATTTAATAGTTGGATACAGTCAAGAAGGATTTGCATCCTATTCATGGAAAGGTATCCAAAATGAATCATAAGATGAATATTAGGCGAAAGCTTTACCTCGAAGCTTTTGCGCAGTGCATCAATGCCCAGATAGAAGAGCATCTGCCACGTCTGCTCCTCGGCTCGCAGCTTCTGCCAGATCCGGTGCAGCCGCTCGTACAGGTGGATCCCCAGACACGTCAACACCTCCTCCTGGGCGATATCTATGGTCTTCGCGTGTCTCTCCCGACGCCTGTGAATGAGCCAATGGTGGTTTATGATTTAACGGGGGTATATTCATGATAATGGAATTATTAGGGGTGGGTGATAGGGCAAAAATATCACATCACGTTTTTTTCCAGACGGCATAGCAATCCACAATCTTCTTACGAATCTTATTAATTAGACTTAGGGCGTTTTGTAGTGGCTAGTAACTGGAAAGTGGCTTGTGAGCAAAAAAGTTAAGGTCAAGCCCTGTTTATAGGGCTATATTTTTAATTCTATTGGTCAGTAACTTGTAAAAAGTCTTATTAAGGGCGTTTTCACACCTGAAAGTCCGCACCACGGCCCGAACTAAAGTTCACGTTTTGATCGATTTTATACTTTCAGAAAGTTTTGGTTTGGTTTCACACTGCAATTATGCGAGCGCACTAAAGAACTTTACGTGACACACTTGCGTCCTGTCGTCATCATCTGTGGGCTGCATCCTGACATTGATTGGTTTGTAAATGGACGTGCGTCTGACGTCAGCGTGTTGTCAATTCGGCGGGTAACTTTGACAACATGAATGAACAGACGTTGCAACTATATTGTTATTTTTATGGCATAATTACCTGCAGCACCAACTATATTGCTGCCGCAGTTTCTTTATCTTCAGGTGGCATTGCTCTCCCGTCCTCTCATACCCTCTCTCTCATATCCTCTCCGAAAATATTTGGAAAGTCTCTGCATTTTTTTGCGTTTTTTCCAGTTGACTAATATCATCAGACCACACTTCAATTAAAAACCTTGTCTCCTCCTCTCCCCATGCGCTACACGGCTCATTTTTCCTGCCACCTTCTGTTTTTTCGGCTATGCGGGAACCACCGGAACATCCTGTAAAAGGTCTGAAAGTCCGAACCATACAGAAATGCTTTCACACTAGAAACAAACCAAACCTTTGTTCAGTTTGATCCGGACCGAGACTACCTCTTTTCGTCGGACCAAATTTCATCTGTTTGGTCCGGACCGTGGTCCAGGGGAGGTTTCACACCTGTCATTTTGATTCGGACCAAACTGAAAAGTCTGAAAGTCCGGACCAAACAAGGTAGGTGTGAAAGGGCCAGCCCACATAGATGATGACGACAGGACGCAAGTGTGTCACGTAAAGTTCTTTAGTGCGCTCGCATAATTGCAGTGTGAAACCAAACCAAAACTTTCTGAAAGTATAAAATCTATCAAAACGTGAACTTCGGGCCTTGGTGCGGACTTTCAGGTGTGAAAACGCCCTTAATAAGACCTTTTACAAGTTACTGACCAATAGAATTAAAAATATAGCCCTATAAACAGGGCTTGACCTTAACTTTTTTGCTCACAAGCCACTTTCCAGTTACTAGCCACTACTGGTTGTCACTGTATGAACAATTTTTTGGTATAATATGTCACAGTTTACTTTATTTTGCTCTCCTCAATTAAATGAACTATAGTGTCCTGCACCCACTAGTAAAAAAAATATATAAAAAATTATAATCTGGTGTCTGAATAATTTTTGGTTTGACTGTAAACTCCACATGGACTGAATCACTCACTCATAACCCCCGGCGAACTCTGGTTCTGCTCGGCCCAGTAAGTGAGCGATGAAGTCGGTCTCGCAGCAGACGTGGATGTGGCGCTCGTGTGGACAGCATCGCAAGCCCTCGTACAGAGACGCACAGTAGCCTTTCTCTTTACTGCAGTCCAGATCCCCCACAAGGATGTTGTACGCTCGCAGAACCTTGTTCTTACAGTCAGTACAGAACCTGAGAATGACGTTGCAGAAAGAGAAAATCAGAGATTTTCAGAGACAAAAAGTAAATAATAATCATTAAGAGGAGACACCCCAGGTGAATAGGGTAAAGAAACAAAACACAAATAAAAATCACCCTACTTCACCAGTTGATTGATTACATTACTAATTTTTTGCCATCAGGTCACAGGTTCGCGTTTTAAGTCTGTTTAGAGAGAACGTCATCTTAGCGGCCCCTAATGTAATAACAAATGATAATTTTGCTGGAAGTGAATCAACCAAAACTAACTTTAGCTGGAAATAACATTCAAAAATCGCTATGAAGCCAAAACAATCTCTGTTATTGTAAATTGTATGTTTATCACTGTAAAGCTGCTTTGAAACAATCTACATTGTTAAAAGCGCTATATAAATGAGGATGACTTGAGTTGACTTGATAAAAGTTTTCAGGAAATGTTATGTTTAAGTATGCAAATGAGGTTATCTAAGTCAAGTCAAGTCAAATATATTTATATAGCGCTTATCACAATACAGATTGTATCAAAGCTGCTTCACAGTATCAATCAAAACAACTTAATGTTTGTTTATTACTGGAACAGACATCCAAGTTTCGTAGAGCTGATCAATGGTGTGATTGGTTAATTAATTTGAATACACCCAAATTAAATATGATATAAATAAATAATATCTAATTAAATATGCACTAATTTCCATTCATTTCTAGAGCAAAAATCTGAACATTGGATAAAGTCAGGTTCAAAATTCTTGTTTAATTGTTTTGATGTATTAGAGTCAAAGGTTTTTACACGGGATTTTGCATATCTCTATTTATCACTCAATAAATAGTGTCAACAGCCAAAAATAAATAAATTTTTGCCATTTTTTAAAGGAATAACATGTTGTATAAAATCAGGAAAATTCTATATGAACAAACCCCTCTGTAAAAACCTTCAGAATTTAGAAAAGAATAAAACTGTAAAGTTTGGTGTATGTAAGTGTTACTGAAGTGGAGATTTCTGGCTCAGTGCAGGAGGAAAAACTCATTTCGAGAAAACGGCCTTTATGACATACACTGTAATCAAAATCTACAGCCGCAAATAGACAAAGTGCTCTAAAAGATGCAAGTGTATTTTGGATGTTTTCTGTCCACTTGTCTGAAAAAACACTTTATGAAAAGCCAAAAATCTCAAAATTGACAGATGCCTGTAGGGTCTCGGCTTAATTAACAGAAATGTGCAAGATCACAATCTCTTACCGGTGTTTGCGCAGGTACGTCTCCAGAGTCTCCAACAGAGAGGAGCTGTCAATCAGAACCACTTCATCACGACACTCCTGTGACATCAGCTCCCACACGTCCATCCAGCTGCCCCTGCAGGACGGAAAACGCAGTTAATAGGGGCGTAACGATACTCTCATGTCACGACTCGACACGTATCACCATACCGAACTCACGATACGATATTGCGATACTCCAAGATATATAGTAAAAGGCAGTGTTTCCTCTAGGTTTTTCCCCAGCCGTGGTGGCAGGCCCATTTCCCCGGGGGGAGGGGGCGTGGCCCATGAGTGATATTCCCATTGACCACGCCCCCTTACCCCAGGTGTTTAAACCTCCCCTAAGCATTATAACATGAAAAGCTCCAACAAGAGCGGCAAAGCGATTATGCGCATCCCGTGCGCAGAATGACGCACTTGAAGCAACGTGAAGTCACAGCGCGCAGCGCTTCGCATTGAAAACTTCAAAGCGAAGAGATTATATCCATCTATGCTTAAAGTCCCCACGAATTCAAAATTGACCATACTTTGTTTGCCTAAATTGATCGTTTTGTGGTGAACAATTCATCCATGCAAGTCAATCCACAAAAAAAAAATGTTTGGCTTCGTAATCTTTAATCAAAATCTGAAATGTCCCCTCCCCTCTGCATTGGAGGACCTTCCCTGATGACGTAGGTTTGACGGTTTGGGTGTCTGCTTAACATCCGTAACCACGCCCCTCCAACTGACGGTAGGCACGGGGAATGAAAACACCTACTTTTCTAGATCCAATCAGGTGCTAGTTGGAAAAAAAGCCACGCCCACTATTTTGCCTCATTTAGTATTTCATTTCTCTCGGAAATACGTCACAACACTGGAGAAAAGTCGTTTGCAACTTCCGGTTTACGGGGACTTTAATGCATTATATGTGCCTTTTCTTTTAACAGTTTTAAATGTCAGTTTCAGTGCGCATGAAGAACAATTCATAGCGCTCTCTACTCAAGTGCTGTAACGTTCATCTAACAGACACCCGGGACAAAGGAATATGATTTAGAAAGCGCTATAAACTCCAGTAAGATAAAGTCATTTAATGCAAACTATAGACCTTTATCTACAAATAAAGTATAATAATGGGAACATTGATCTTGAAGAGTGTGTCATCGTGTTACTGTCGTAACTGGACGCGCCGCGCTGTTTGATGCTGAATGGAGAATGACTGAGGAGAGATGAGTTTCCTTTATCTTTAACTTAACGATTAAATATTCATTTTTACCTCACATTATGCTATTGAATGACTTTAGAAGTCTTGGAATAAAGTGCGAAATCTTTATGGTGCTTTACAATGTTTTTTATGCCTTTAGCTTAACAATAACACAATAGTATGCACAATATCGGACCTCACTGAGAAGCGGAATGAATGTAGCGGAATGAACGTAGCGGAATTAATGAATGTAGCGGAAACACTGAAAGGTTAACCAAAAAATGTAATGTTGATTAAAATGCTAAATATGATATTACATCGTGGGTGTACATGAATAGGTTTGGACTTGGTGCTGAAACCCAAAGCACAGGACATTAGAGACACCAGAATAACAATATTCATGATTCTGAAGCTGAAAATACTGAATTATTTTAAACAAGTATTGCACTCTTTCACTGACTAGATCTGTTTATAATAATGTAGGTCACTTTTTACTGGTAACAAGACATTTGGCATTATCAGGACCTTCAAATATTCCCCCATTGCATTATTATACATTAAATTCAACATTATATATAGTAGTCTAATGTAGTACTGACACTAAAACTCTGAAAACTTGATTTTTTCCCCTCCACAACCCTACTTATAGCACAGGTGGCAACCTATCACGACACCACGCTTGAATTTATCTTATTTTATTTAAATAATCAAACTGCATTTATTCAAAATGCTTGGAATCAGGGTAAATATGTTCATTGAGAATTTTTATTATTTTTAAGAAAAGCATCTCAAGCTCAATTTTTATTTTGGGTGAACTATCCATGATACATATTGTCACCATCCACGATGGCATATTGTTGCATTTTTGTAATGCGATATATTGTGACACGATGTATTGTTACTCCCCTACATTTAAACCAAACGGCGTACTGGTTATGGGTAGGGATGCACCAAACGTTCAGAAATGCGCACTTAAATTAAAAGCGGCTTAACTAACTTTATTGGGTTGTACGATTTGTCCTAAAGGCAGAACGTAGCTAGTAGGTCGTAAGCTCTCCATAAAGTAATGCGTAGTCACATAATATGACGTTTACCCTCAAATGATCCAATAGAAACCTTCAAACTCATGAGCAGAAGTTGCGTTGAAATGCGTACATTTCCGATTCTAACTTCTTATGCCTCGCATAAGTTTAAAAAATGCTTCTTTTGAAATACGATATTACGTAATCATGAATAATTTTTTATTCATTTATATTTAAATATTTAAAATTATTTGAAATGAATAAGGATTAATAAAGAAAGAAAATATATTATACTTGTTTATACATATTCTACTTACATAATGTGTTTTTTTCTAATCATTATGTCGTCTTTATATATATATATATATATATATATATATATATATATAATTGACAATAAATTTGAGCTGTTTAGATCTCCTTAATATTGAAGAGCAGCTATTCAAGTATTTTATCCATATAATGTCCTCTCTCTTAAAATGTAAGCGAGTGTCAATGCCAACATTATTATTTATGTCTAAAGGATTGAAGTCTGTCGGGTAAAACAAGAGCTGATTGATGCAGTTCAGACATTCTGCTGTTTAATTTAAACTGATTCATTGTCGCAGGCCTCTGTATATATTTGGTGTATGCATAGAGTTGCATTACAACTAAGTTTAATGGTTCAACGCAAAAATATTTAATAGTGCGTGCATTGTAACTTATGCACATCTGGTCCATGGACAATGCATTTTAAATTACATGAAAAATATGTCTAGGGATTCTGTCAAGGATGAAGACATTGCCATCTCAAAAACACCAAATGTCAGGATGATTTAAAACAACGGACTCACCCTAAAGGCTTCGGTTTGTGCGTGTCTAAAGAGTGCAGTTGGCAGCGTTTGTTCTTTTTACTCTTCGGGATGGAATCAATTATGTTGTTTAACTTTGACCTGCAACAAAGGAATAAAAAGCACACGTTAACATTAAAGACAACACAGATACATTTTACCGGCAAGTTCAAAACTATTCAATCTGCATATCCTTTCCCTCACACAATGCACTGAACTTCCATAATGTGTCATTTCCATAATGCAGGTTGGGACTTAGTCACCATAAAATCAAAACCGCCCATTTTTATTTTTAATGGAATATAACAATAAATATGATAAATGATTTATGTGCGCATCCTTTTTCTTTTAGTCATGTGCCTTGTAATCTTGAATCAGAAAATCTTGCAGCATCTCTTCTCTGATGATGAGGGCGGGGCTATAACCTGTCACTCACATGAGATCAGCCAATAGCAAACCACAACCATCCAATCAATTCCCCACGGACAAAATCAAGTCCCGTCCACATTTGTTCTCGTTCAAGAAGTCTCAATAAGGAACTTCCACTTCATCCTGATTTTAATTTTAGCCATAAGGACTTGATTGGACAGCAAGGCTGATGATTGATAGATTTTAATATTTTCATTACACCATGTTTTTCTTTGGAATAACTTGCATTAATAAGATTTAATTAGAAAGTAAATGAGGTCAATCTTGATTTTATGTTTACTTCAGTTGGTCTGGAAATATGAGGCAAACATTATAGTGCTTTTCCACTGCATGGTACGGTTCGGTACGGCTCGCTTTAAATGGGGCCACCTCTGTTGAGGTTCCAGGCGTACCGCACCGATACTTAGGGGCTGTTTACACCTGGCCACTTCATGCGTTTTCTGCTATCCGATCGTGAAAAGACCAGGTGTAAATGCCCTCCGAAACGCATTCGAGACGGATTTGAATCCGATCGCTCAAACCACTTCAGGAGGAGATCTGAGACGCTTTCCAGACGAAACTGGACGAGTGTAAATGCATCTGGTTGTTGAAACCACATATGTAAATTTTACTCCTCCCAAAAATGCTAAAAAATAAACGTGTGAGAGCGTGTTATAGGCTATGTGTCATGTTATAGTCAGTTATGACGACGCTACTGCGACACGCATTACCTCAGATGAGCAGAGCGTCTCTTCATCAAGCCAACGCACCGCAAACTATCGCAAATCAAAGTGAAAGTCAAGTCAAGTCATCTTCATTTATATAGCGCTTTTAACAATGGATTGTTCCAAAGCAGCTTTACAGAGATAAACATATAATTTAAGGTAACAGAGATTGTTTTGGCTTTATAGCGGTTCTTGAATAATGTTATTTCCATTCTTAAGAATTGATTCTATAGTTATGTACAAGTAAGTCGCAGACGCTTAACATTAAAAGTAAAGAAACGAAATGATCTTACCAGTTCTGTTAACGCTCTCTCTTATTGCTGTCTTTGATTTTGAAATTAGCTGATGATCAATAAAATGCAGCAATATCTGTTGCTTTCGGTGACGTGCACTCCATTAAATCTGAAGATCAGACTTATATCCGTTTTGCAAAGACACATTTATGTGACCACGTGTAAATGGAATCGTTTTGATAAATCAGATCTGAGAAAACGCATGAAGCGGCCAGGTGTAAACAGTCCCTAAATGTGACGTGAAAACACTGCAGATCACTGATTGGTCAGAGAGAATCGTCACTACCAGCGTCATTGGATTTGCAACACGAGACACTAAACCCGCTAGATTTAAATAGTCAGCAACAGCCAACCGCTGTATTATTTATTCTGTATTATTGGTATACTTTTTTATTACACGACTTGCTTGAGAAAATAACAAAATAAACTTGAAAAAAGAAATGGCTGAATCGTAGTGGCTGGTCAGTAGACGAGGAGCGGATCCGGCGAGAGCTCGATATTGCGATGAGGAATGAAAAAGTTTTTCAGCAACTTAAACGATCAATCTATAATCCCACCCACTTTGAAGCGGTACTAAACTGCAGAGGAAAAGCAAACCGAGACGTGGAAAAGCGCCATTAGACACTAATGCCTGGCTCACACTACAGGAGTTTTAGGCCGATTTATGGCCGATTTTCCCCTCCCGAGAATCGGAGAAAAAATCTTGTCGAAGACCTCCGATGTTCGGCGCAGATTATCTGGTAATGTGAGGCGTTCACAGATCGAATCTTGCACCTCCCGATCTGCTCTCACACAAATCAGGCTCGCCCCAATCATATCAAACATGTTTCATATTTATCGGCATGAGCATTGAGGTAATTTTGAGTGACTCATTATCTCCATTTATTTATTTATTTATTTATTGCTAAATAAATAAGTGTTACGCTGTGGTCAGCAGGCACGAAGACGAGTACATGTTCAGTAATGAAACCGAAACTAAAAAGCGCATTGAAACGAAGTGGAGTAAACAGAAGATACAATGTCAAAATAAGGGTCCACATAATATACCCGAATATAAGACGACCCCACAATTTTACAGACTTATTTTTGGGGAAAAAAGAGACACACACAGACACACACACACACAGATAGATAGATAGAGATTGTACAGCTGCAGTGCGCTGTTCCGCGCTACAGTGATGTTTCCTCGCGCGGACCAGCTTCACCTGTTTGTCTTGGGTACTCTTTAAATATAATCTTATACAAATATGCTAAACTTAAACTGCCCATTCTAAGTGGGTTTTGTAACTTTTCATTTTTTTTTTTACTTTAATACACAAATAAAGTAGCTCACCGAAATGCTTGGCAAGAATGTGCTCCCTTTCCCCCCGTTATTTTGTCTATATCGCGAATATAAGACGACCCCCCATTTTTCAGCCTATTTTTAGGACAAAAATCTCGTCTTATATTTCGGGTATATACGGTAATAACAGAACATAAACCTGACAATAAGCTTGTTAGGCCATTGTTATATAACAGTTAGTTCTGATCCTCGAATCTCACTTTACGAGAGGCTTTCTGCTGATATTTCACCAGTATCAGCATTGCTCATCTCTGCGTGTTATAGACAGGCTGTCACTCAGTCCAGTTACATTGTTACGGCAAGGGACAGTCTTTGAGTGAGTCATTAAACGGTGAATTCAACGGAAATGTAAAAAATATAGATTAAATGAAACAAGCTGTTAATTATTTTAATATTTAATTTTAACTTTGAGCTCCACTTTTCAAGACTCAGCTGAGCAGCAATGCGCATATGGACAACGCTGAAGCTGATGCTTCACTTCATAGAGATCAATGGCATTGATTCATTGTATCTTAAGGACCACAATGGAAACAAGCCTTTGGGCTTTTTTGTGTTTTTTTATCCTTTTGAACACTTCATGTTGACTGTTGTTCAATAAAGTTATCAATCAATCAATCAATCAATCAATCAATTGACCAGAGCTGACGCCATTTATTAGAAATATCCTAGTTAAAGGGTTAGTTCACCCAAAAATGTAAACTCTGTCAGTAATTACTCACCCTCATGTTGTTTAACCCCGTAAGACCTTCGTTCATCTTCAGAACACAAATTAAGATATTTTTGATGAAATCTGAGAGCTGGATCACTCCTCCATACTAGTCCATAGGCTTCTTCAGGGATTGAACTTGCCGGCCTCGAAAAGTTAGTAAAGACATTGTTAAAATAGTCCGAGTGACTACAGTGGCTCAATCTTAAGTTTATCAAGCGACGAGAATACTTTTTGTGCGCAAAAAACAAACAAAAATAACGACTTTATTTCAACTATTCATTTCCTTCTCTGTGGGCCTCGAGTCAGTTCACTAGTTCAACAGCGTACGCTTCTGTTGTTGTACGTCACACGCATCACGCACATGACCAGCGTCGGCCAATAGTGAGCCTACGTGTGATGGGTCTTACGGGGTTGGAACAACATGAGGGTGAGTAAATACTGACAGAATTTTCATTTTTGGGTGAACTACCCTTTAAAAGGATGATATATATATATATTTTTTTTTTTTAATTTCGCTTTCCTTGGTCACGGCAACCTTTTCACAAATACGACTTGATATGAAGGACACATATTTTGTTTACATTCACCTTTCCGCTTCCGATCTGTTGCGCGAGATCCCGTGAGGCGCTTCCTCTGGCACGAATCTTAATAACATTGTGTAGTGTGTGATGCGCCGCGATTTCAAAATCGGTGAGGATTTTAAAACTCCTGTAGTGAGAGCCAGGCACAACAGTGTTTGCAGAACTCACCCATGAACATAAAAGAGTGTGTAGAGTTTCCTGGGGTCAGTGAGACACGCCCGTGTGACTGACAGCACTCCAGAGGATCCCACAGTGAGCGGTTCGAGCGCGAAGTACCCGGAGTCCGTGAGCTGAGAGAAGAGGTGCTCCACACTGCGCCGGCAGCCCACGCACGGCACCGACTGAGCCAGAGCGCTGATGACCTCACGAGACATCACCATCAGAGCCATGTTCAGGTCCTGCTGCTTCAGCAAACTGTGATGCTGGCGGACAAACACAGGAGGGAAAGTGAAGCTTAACAATAATAATAATAATACTTTAGTTTATATAGCGCCTTTCAGAAAACTCAAGGTCGCTTTACAATAAAGTACAAATAAACAATACAAATAAACTGAGATGGATAACATTATAGATAATGGTACATACACATAGAAATCAAATAGCAAAAAGATATGTTTAAAGCTTGAAGCCTTAAAAGTCTGACTCTATTATTTTGTCATTTCTGTCAAGCTGGAAAAGTGATTCAATTTGTCCACACACAAATACACTAGTTTGGGATCAGTAAGATTTGTAATGTTTTTAAAAGAAGTCTCTTCTGCTCACCGAGGCTCCATTTATTTGATTAAAAATACAACAAATAAATAGTAATACTGTTAAATATTATGACAATTTAATATATTTTAAAATGTAATTTATTCCTGTGATCAAAGCTGAATTTTTAGCATCATTACTCCAGTCTTCAGTGTCACATGATCCTTCAGAAATCATTTTAAAATAATGATATGATGCTCAAAATACGTTTATTACTACTATCAATGTTGAAAACAGGATCTTTTTCAGGATCCTTTGATGAACAGTTTTTTTTGTTGCATCCTGACATTAATTTCTTGAAGCATTAATGAAAATATTTTTATTAAAATCAACAAATTGAAAGCAGTACGACTTGTCTTTTATTGTACTAAGGAGAATAATTTTGTTTTGCATTACTGTAATGAGATTTGTGGTGTAGTTGCTTAATTGTCATGAACATTACTATTTTCATTTAATTACATTTTTATGTTGCAGATTTGGTGTGTTTACACAACAACAATGAACTACCAAATTGGAAGAAAAACCCCCCGGAAAAACGCTGTATTTTGCTGCCAGGTCATGTGTATGATGTCACCGTTTTCAAAAATTTACGTTTTTTGTAGTTTACACAGAAACGATAACAGTATAGTTTTCAAAAACTTGCACTTTGGAAAGTTTGCGTTTTCAGGACCCAGGTTTTAAAGTGAAAACAGCATTGTGGAAACGCGCCTTTAAATAAAATGAAAATACATGTTCTAATTTCTTATTTTTGGTTTTAGGGTGAAATATGACCCAGACGTGTTCTTGAAAGTTTTCAACAATGAGAAAATTGCAAAATGTCATTGTTTACCTCAATAAACTGCTTCATTTGTGAACTGTTGATCTGATAGCTGTCAAACTCCAGAACACTGTCAGGAAACTCCATCACCATCTACAGAAAATACAACATATATACACAATCAAAATAACACAACACTTCCACACATAATACTGTCTGTGACTTCAGTTTGCATTCAGTAAGCATATATAAAGAAGAAACATAAAAACACTTGGTATTTAGTGGTACTTGCAAAGGCAAACCTCTAAAACTGGTTTAACCCTTTAGAAACGGCTGGGTCGTCGCCGACACATACCAGCAAGCTGTATTCATTTTACCGTAACTCTTCAACCGTTTGCACTATCAAAACCATTCAAATGAAATATACGGCTTATTCCATCAGCATCAGCTTTCTGGCAGAGCGAGAAGGAAGGATTTGAACGGAGAGATACCAAGCACGCCAGGTAAGAGTGTTTTGGATTGCATAAAATATTAGAAACCAACAAATACAGAAAGATGATTTTTAATGAAACTTGGGAGGCGGATGGCCGTTACTCTTTCACGCATCTTAGCATGTGGTGTGTGCATGCGCATGTGTGCGTGCCTATGAATGCATGCGTATGTGTGCATGTATGAAAAGTGTCCTAAATGAAAACTGTGCAACCCAATGTCACAAAAGAGACTTTTATATATGTATTATAGTTCATTTTTTAACTTTAAAGTGTTAGTTTCTTTCGTTCGTGATTGTAAATAAAAATTAGTAAATTTATTCTCGTTTTTTTTATTTTTGTCTACTTAAATTCTATTTACAAACTCACCACCACACACAATAATTGTCGATAACCGTAATGTGTTGAAAGCTAATCTTTTTCGGAAAAAGATGACACCTTGCACATTGAATTTTACAGTCAGAAAATCAAAATGTGAGAAAAACACCTATCTTAGCTTCAGGTTCTAAAGGGTTAATGGTATTAGCCACTGAAATACACAGATTGACAGATTAATCATGCACTACAAAGACCAGGAACATATATTTTTGGTTTCATTTTCAATCCACATCAACTTTAAAGATGGTAAAACGCGAAGTTAAACCAATGAAATGATCGTACCGTGAGTGTGTCGTCGATGTATAAGGGAATCTGGCGTGCAAGAAAAAGATACTCCTCTTCCCCGTCCCTGCAGACAGCCACCAGACGAGCCATGTCTTCGTCCAGATCTGCCTGTTAGTGAGAGGACAGAAACTCAGTTAGCAAACCCTAAGAATACCAGCAGAAACCAAAGCATTTGGGTGGTTTGGCCTCCCCTAATTTTCATTCTGTTTATGCTTTAAGACACACCGTGTGTAAGTTCATAAGTCGACAGCATTGCTGAGTATTTCCTGCTTAAAACTGCAGTGAACCAAAGACAGTCTCAAACACACGGTTTGAAATCGCTGGTGTTTCTGACGTCACAAACGACCTTGTAACCAATCAGATCAACGTGTGATCGCCAACCAGTGGATCTCTGAGCTGAGTGAGTGGAGGCGGGGCTCATTTGCATATTCATAGAACCGCGCATACAAAACGAGGCAAGGGTGTCGAGTGATGCATAATGCCTGGTACAGACGGTGCGATTTCAGAAATCCTAAAAGATCATAACAAATCAAACTGTACAACATGGATCTAATAATCTTGGGTACGACATGTATGATGATGACACCATTTGAATCAAAGGCTACGACGCAAGGTAGTATAGAAGAATAAAACATCATCAGCATGCGCTAGTGGTAAACGTGTGATGAATCGCACTTTGGCTATTGTTGTTTTTAAGTGTGATGAAAAAAAGAGGAAGCGAAAGAGGAGATTTATGGCTATGAAACGGTTATGATTACAGTTATGGCTCAGAAAAAGAGGCCAACTAGGCGAGCTTGAGGTAAGTAGTTTTAAGTTTTTAGTGTCATGTTGATCAATACATCATTTCATGTTGCATTTTTATTGGCTAGTCAGTAGACGTAGGTTGTAGCAGCGAACACACCGTGAGATGATCATGATAAATTTGCGAGACTGTCAGAAATTATCGCAGGCTGTCTTTGGTCGCAAACCCCGTGACAACGGCCGTCTTTGAACATCTCTCACTGTTGCGACCTTTTAGGAGCCACAACCATAGAAATCGCCATGATTGGTCATCTTTCATTTGGGACAGCCCAAAATCATACAATGTGTACACCCAAAATTGGAAAGACTCCAGTCCATCTGATTGTCTACCAGATTTCTAGGAGACGTGTGTGTCGCATTATAACAGTCCACCTGGAAACGAAGCCGTCGTGAAGCCAAACCCCCTCATGGAAGAGGAAAGCGGTCGTGTTTACAACTGTGTTAATGAGCGAGAAATAAACGCTGGATTTTCGAAAGTATGTGAAGGTCACGGCATAGACTCTTTAAAATACGTCCAAGAGTTTTAAACGCCGGCCTGTCATTGCAGCGACATCAACTTTACATTTCACACCCCTAAACATGGCACTGAATAAAACTAACTGTGATTGGTTGCTTTAGATGTCAGTCAGAAGGCCTCTGGATGGTCCTTGGCCAATGAAAACTGCTACACGAATCTTCATAAATGATACCTTTGCATCATTTGACCAAGCAACTGTTTTAAAACTACAAGACTTTGTTTGTAATTTCCCCAACCCTAATGCTCAACCTTATACTAGATAGTCTCCTAGGTCTTGATGTTTGTGTTAAAGACTCTATTTCAATACATTTGCAGTCTTTCCCAATGGATAATTTGCATTACAGCTGGGATTTAGACATTAGTATTGAAATAGACAAAGAAACATGGGAGGCAGTTGTGGACACGGTTCACTTCTCATCTATTTGTGCAATATTGTAGTCAATTTCTAAAGTGCAAACACTGTGTGCCTTCCCAGCAGCCCTTGTAGCTTTGCTAAGGATTATTAGCTTACACATACACTATTATCTGTCTACAGAGGCTCAAACACTTATTATACCCAACTCTACACTCCAGTCTGAAAGAGACACTGATGTACTTGTATCACATTCGCATATATTTGTATACAATTGCCAAATAAATGCAGGAACTCTTCAGAGGTGTAAGAGGTCAAGCCACATTACACATATTAGCAGCTAAACAAACACCAAACCATCATCTCAGAGCTCTAAAATATCAAAATACACATTTCAGATTATATTCATATAAAACAAGCTCGACTGCCTGTTGTCATAACAACAATTACACAAAAAGAGCTGTGATAATCGCACTCATGTTCCCTACGATGACACATATGCTAATTAGCCTGCTAGCCAACGAAATGCTCACACCTTAAACGAATCATTTAAAAAGATGTAATGCTGGAAATGTTGCAGGGACGGAATGCGAGATAATGTTACAAAATAAACAGACATTTTAGTGTGTCGAACTCGCGTTAGCAGACGGCTAACATTGTGAAACTTTTCCAAGCTGATTAGCATGCTAGTGCTGTCAGTGCCTTGCCTGCGCGAGCTGCAACTTTAAACCCAAACAAAGCATGTTTTACTGCACGCTATACAATGCGCAAATGTACTTTCAGCATATTAGAAGACATTTGAATTCAGAAGTGTCCTGCCAAAGGTCTACTTTGACTGACGGACTGACAAACTCAGCATTTATCCTCCCCGTAACGTCACTTTTCAGCCATTATTGCAGTTAAAACAGCGTCTAAATGCACAAATATCAAGCAGCAGTGTTCCTACCCACCTGTTTTCGATAGTTGTTTTCTTTTTTTGGACAAAAACAAACAAGTGCGACAGAGGCGTATGTGGCAAGCGAATGTTCTATGACCTTTGGCCCCCTGATACGTCAGAAAGTAGTTCCGGGCTTTGATTGACACATGGGTGGAGACTCTTCTTCTTCTGTGGATTTACTGGCGGGTTGCAAACCAACTAAAAGGAGATTATTTTGAGCATAATTTACATTTGGGTAGATATGATATGATAACTTCATCTAAAACCACTTTTTCCTCATTCTTTTCTAATTGTGCATGCATCGCACATTAGTTGACTATGAAATGAAGACTACATGAAAATAAAAATATTTTGCATATAGTTTTATGACATAATATTAATTCAGTTAAACGAATTTGGGATATCAGCAAACATTAGTACTTTTAAATTATTTTATAATTATACATGCAGGTTTTATGATTGCATTTGTTTAAATATAATTTATTTCAAAGACTGCATGACATATTTGTTTAAAATGGATCTTATAATTATTTTTCAATAATTTGTATGCGTTTTTTATGACATAATTAAAAGACTTTGGAATATTAGTAAACATGTTTCCTAATTCTTTTCTAATCATTATGCATGTTATTATTGTTATGCAATTATGATTGCTGGACTACATTAAAGAATACATGGAAATAAACATATGTTGCATATAGTTTTATGACATAATATCAATTGAGTTAAAATAATTTGGAATATTAGCAAACATAAGTATTTAAAAATATATATATAATTAGTATACATGCAGGTTTTAATGATTGCATATTTGTTTAAATATTATGCAATTCAAAGTATGCATGACATTTTTGCTTAAGATTGATCTTATAATTATTTTAGTATACATCAGCATTTTTCCTAATTCTTTTCTAATTATTATGCATGCAACTTTACAACCTGATGATATTAAATAAAAGTCTACATGGAATATTTTAAATCCATTTATCATTCAGAAACTGTGATAAAAGAAATATTGGCCAATTATAGAGCATATAAAAAGACAAAAATCAGAATCTAAATCTCTGATGTCCGCGTTATTTGCATCTAATATTGGCATGAAATCTTCCCATTTAGTACAGATTACACATATAGTAACATCATATTTACAAATAACCCATTCACTTTTATTTGCACTTTGCAAACAATTTACACACAGCAGTTGAAACGAGAGATCCATTCAGAAGCCTAAAATTAAATAAAAAGGTGTTTACCAGAACTTAATGGTTATTTTATTGATATGCAAAATGAATATGACCAAGCTGTTCATGAACATATACAAGAGCAAAACACTCACGCCTAAAGCATCACTGCTGTTCAGAGTGTCTATGAACACGTTGGTCAAACCCGTCATGACATTCGCCAGCAGGAAATATAACAACTGGTTCCGGTTAACAGACTGTATGAGGCATAATGCATCCATATTATTTCTCATTTTCTCAGACTTCCTATTTTGATGTGGACACCACGATGCAGACACAAGTGAAAAATTAGAAATGACTTTAGAAAACAGTAACACTAAATCACCAATGCTTAAACAAGAGAGAAAGAACATGGCTTGCGCTACAGTCCAAACGCAGAAGGAAAGATTGGCCATTCTGCGTGAAACTGGCTCGATGCATCTCTGGCACACGTATAAAGCCCAAAACAAGCCAACGCTAGTCAACAGAAGGTTACGGATCACTCGGATCCAGTCTTGAACTAAAGCTCTGCTTTGCATGAGGTAACGTCCGATCTGAACCCCAGCCATGTAGATGGCAATGTAACCCACGACTGAGAAGATCCCCTCTTTGTTTTCCTCCAGAAAGCCTGCGCGATTATCACCGCGAACCAGAAAGGACTTCAGACCTGTTGTTTCCAAGATGACCTGGTACGTTCCCCCAATGAACACAGCCAGAATCCATGAGGAGTTTACCGGAAAGAGAGCCAGAAGTGCAGACGCCACCAGTCTGACGATGGCTAGCGTGAAGAAAAAGTTCCAGTGAACTCCATACTCCGTCACATGTTCGTGATACCCGGATGATTTAACGCTTGCAAGCCTCACGAACCCTAACAGGACCAAAGGCCAGACTGAAATACACTGTTTTAGCACATGACCGATCTTCGATCCTCGTATCTCCTTTCCTCTTGCTTCGGGACACACCAATGCATTGGCAATCACATACGCTCCCACACCGAAGTCCATCACTCCCGTTCCATACGTCTCTGTTTTCGCATAACGTCTTGGGAACACACTGAAATCGACAGCTAAGATGCTAATGGCGGTCTTCACGTTGACTAAGACGCGGAACACGGTTACAAACGGGACTTGGTTCGATTCTACACGGCTTTTCACGAACTTGTCCATCGTATTGGAGAAGGAACCTCGCTTTCCGTTCTTGTACACGAGGTACAGGACGGCGAAGTCGACGACGGCAATGCCCACGATGACAAAGTGAAGGATGTCGCTTAATGCGGTGCACGACAGGACCAAAGGCATTACTAGAGATGTGAAGTCCAACAGGAGATGGGATGCCCAGGAGAACGGAAGAATCCCTTTTCCCAGGTGGAAAACGATCAGGAAAAGACCTCGACTGAGGAAACACAGCGGGGCTAAGAAGGATCCCAGAGAAACCTCCGTCAGGCTGGTGCCGTTCAGATTGCTGATAAACGCAATTTTCTCGTCTGGTGATGCCATTGTCTGTAAAAAGAAACAAACATGTTTTATTTATATTATAAAACGGAGTGTATGCATACGCAGCCGTTCAAAAGTTTGGGATTTTTTTAACGTTTTTAAAAGAAGTTTCTTATGCTCAACAAGGCAGCAAATTTAAAATAAAGTTTTCTATGTGAATATATTGTAAATGTAATTTATTCCTGTGATCAAAGCTGAATTTTCAGCATCATTACTCCAGTATTCAGTGTCACATGATCCTTCAGAAATCACTCTAATATGATGATTTGCTGCTCATGAAATGTTTATTATTATAATCAATGTTAAAAACAGTTGTGTAATTTTTTTTTTCAGAATAGAAAGTTCAAAAGAACAGCATTTATCTGAAATAGAAAGCTTTTTTAAAATTATACACTACCGTTCAATAGTTCAAAAGGGGGGAAATAAAATAAATTTATACTTTTATTCAGCATAGATGCATTAAATTGATCAAAAGTTACAGTAAAGACATTTCTAATTTTACAAAAGATTATATTTCAAATAAATGAAACAGAACTTTCTATTCATCAAAGAATCCTGAAAAAAAGTGTCCACAACTGGTGAAGTGTTTTCAACATTGATAATAATAATAATGAATATTTTTTGAGTATCGAATCATCATATTAGAGGGATTTCTGAAGGATCATGTGACACTGAAGACTGGAGTAATGATGCTGGAAATTCAGCTTTGATCACAGGAATAAATTACACTTTATATTCAAATAGAAAGCAGATATTTAAAGTTGTAATTATTTTTATTTATCAAATAAATGCAGCCTTGGGGAGCAGAAGAGACTTATTTTAAAAACATTAAATATCTTACCCGTTCTCAAAAAATGTGAACGGCAGTGTATATATAGTATATTATATATTAATTAATAATACATTTATGTTACTTGCCCAAATTGTTGTCTGATTCTTATGTTATAAAACGTATAAAGTTGTAAACCATGATACCATGGTATTTTTGATCTCAAACATTTAAGTGCAAATGATTCCATTTAAGCGATTTAATCAAGAAACACACTTATTGAAGCTATTGTATTATATAAAATGTGACTTACCTCTTCCCGTGAGATGTGTAGTGAGACTAAACTACAGAAACCACATTAAAGCAGTGGTCTGTCGGGATAAACCAGTTTAACACACTAAAAAGGGACTCTTATGCATCATTACTGTACTTGTATCTTTTCATTAAATAGTAGAAATACTCATTCCTCTAATAAATCCTTTATTTTTCATTCATAATCCTCAGTTTATAACAAAGTGTCGTCGCACATTGGCACTGGAATGTTTCTTTTCCGCGTTGGGCGTAGCTTACATGAAACGTCACTATATGGGCGGGGACTTTTCTTGAGTGACGTTTCTGTGCGTGTCAGTGCCCGCCGGTGTGAGTCGCGCGCGAAGGGAGTTTTGTCCTTCACTGAGGAATTTTCATGGCTGAAAAACATAAAATAACTCATAAAATATCCGCCTAATGGCAGAGATATGAACAAGTAAATGTCTTTCTAAAGTTTACAGTCATGGCGAATGTCAAACAGAAGCTTTTATTCCGAAATAAAGACGTTTCGACGACCGTTACTAACAGCTCTGACGGGAGTTTGGAAAAACCTGGAAGACCAAATCGACAGAAGGAAAAGGTACACTAACTTTATTATTCAATGCTCATTTAATACGTTCACCTCACTTTTTCTTTATGTACAACAAAGTTTAGATCTAGCATCAACAAAAAAATGTTGAAATTAAACTGACAAACTGAACAGGAAAATAAACGTTTATCTGAAAGCAACCCTATACAAAAAAAAAAAAAAAAAAAAATCCTTGTGGTATCAAAAATTAATAACATGGTACTGAATTATTGCCAAAAACCTGATATTACTATGCATGGTGCCATGTCCAAAAACATGGTAGTACAATGGTTCACATAAATATTCATAGTTTTCTAATTTTCTCATCACAATTAATTTTTTTTTTGTGACAAGAAGAAATGCACACACACACACACACACACACACACATATATATGGGGAACACACAGATTTATATTCTCAAATGTCATTGTAAAAAATAATTTAGCTTATTATTCCTGTCCTAACAATACACATTTTATTTTTAAAGGAAGTAATTAAAAAAAGTTAGGCCTAATAAATGTCACCCTACACTAGTTTTCTATTGAGTTTAACAACAATTCTTGATAAAGTGATTTACTGTGATTATATGTAATCACTATATGAACCGTCTTGTTTTCCCGGTGTTACCTCATTTGCATATTCATTGACCTGGCACGTGTTGTCATTGGCGGATTAAGCAACGATGCAGTTAATCTGAAAAAGGCCATGCTTAGATTATTCATCAGGTCAGCCTAATCTGAGCATGCGCACAAAACTACCTATGCTCTCCTTTTTTGGCATAACTTTATATGAGGTTAAGAAAACATACAATCTGTCCAGGAGACAGTTATTATGTTGTTAGTGTTCATATGCTTTGATATGTTCATTCTAGTCTAGTAAAGTTGCACTATTAAAGGTCACCCTCGGGTATTATGTCTAGTTTACTGTTAAGTGTGAATGGTGCAGATGGTTTGTTGTGCCATGCAGTGTTTCTCATGCCCACAGATACAGTCATCATCTCATTATTTCCGATCTATTATGATTCATAACTTCAGTGTTGGTGCCAGCCTGGGAGTTGAAACTGGATCATGTTAAAATCTATGGGAATCTGTAATTGTTTTGTTAGATGTTTCTGAATGAATCTGTCATTAGTCTATATCTATGTGATCTCTGAGTCTGTGCTTAACCAGGTAGTGTTGCTGTAGTTTACCTTGTTATTGGATTAGGAGCAGGCCTGTCCAGCAGACAGCGTGTACTGTGTATAATTAGCTTGTCTTCTTCAGCCTGTCCTGACCCTTCTCAACAGATGCTGTCATTAAACATGTGAACATGTGGATTCGCAGCAGAATCGGAGGAAGGACGTAGCCTGGCTAACGTCAGACCACGTCTCCTTCACATTGAGACGTGGTCTGGGAACCACATGTTAATTTTCTCATATTTGAGGCGTGTTTTACGAATGCCCAGAGCCGTTTATTGGGTGCTACGAATGTCTATCAAATGCGCCTGTACGTAGCTCAGTGCCAATCGTTTCAATTATACCAGATGACGTATGTAGAGCGACAGAAATTAGACGAGGAAGAAGACGATGGGTCAGAGATTTATTTGTGTTCTAAACTCCTTAGAACAATATCTAAGGCTGCATTTTTTTTTTGGCTCTGTTGTCGCTCGTTAGGAACATTTGCCTGCAAGCGTATTTCAAGAGAGGAATAGTACAAGCAATTAGTCAGATCTCAAAGATGTGAGAAATATGACAAATAAAAATTTACTGAAACTATGCTCGGATATGAACATTTTGGCCGATACTGGTAACTGATAATTCTTTATATTTGAAAGCGGATAACCGATATATTGTCAGATAAATGTAAATCCAAATTTTTACATAATTTTTGAGAGCCTGATTACAAAAACAAAAGTCTCATCATTAAAAGCCATGTCTCAAGCACACAATTATAATGATACTGCTTATATATTTTATTTTTATTTATTTGTTTATTTAACAGGGACATTGCACAACAAATGTGTTGCACAGACCAGAAATAGCTAGAAGCTAATTTTCATCTGTAGTCCCTGGACAGAGGCAATGTGACAGCAAGTTAATACAGTGGACAATGAGCATTCCCAATGATGAGTCCTTTCACAATACAAAATACAGATAAAACACCTGCAAAAGGATCATCTCAACAAAACATGCAATTACACTACCAGTAATATTTACAACTAATTACAGTTCCCTTTTAAATTTACCTTCTTACATTTTTAACCAAACCCCAATTAACCAGTTTTGTGCTAATGATCACAAATCTGACCGTCTCTCAACCATTTTTTCAGGTTAAGTTTAAACTGTTGTAAGGTGCTACTCTCTGTCTCGCATAGTTAAAGGCAACGAGTTCCACATCCCTGCAGCTTTCACAGAGAAGCAATTCTGTCCAAAAGCAGAGGACCTAAAGTTGACATAACAGTCTCCTCTGGAGGACTACCTCTTCACACGATTTCACAAACATACTCAGGGGCTGCGGTGCCAAATCATGAACAATTTTATATACTAAAATAACATTCGAAAACAAAACAAAATTTTCAAACGCTAATAATCTATATTTCTTCACAATATTACAGTAATGGTATGAAACAGGTTTTTTATCTAAGACTTTGAGTGCCTGTTTGTACAATCTTTGAAGCGGCTGTAACGCAGAGTTGGTTAATAAAGACCAATTTGTGATACAATATGTAAAATGTGACAATATCATCGCATGCAAATAAAGCTTGGCTGCATCTGTGCTCATTTGCGGGCGAATATATTTGAACTAGTGTTGTCACGGTACCAAAATATCAGTATTCGGTACCAATACCAGTGAAAATCCACGGTTCTCGGTACCAATTTCGGTACCAAAGCTTAATTTAGATTAAATTTACACATATTAAAGTGTATATCACGGTTACAAAGATGGAAACTGTAGTATTAAAAACAATTTACAATAAGATTCTATTTGTTAGATAACATTAGATAAAATTACCTAACAATAAACAACAGTTATATACTGTAGCAATTATTCTCCATGGGGTTAACTTAAAAATGTGCTAATATATTTTTAAAATCAAAAGTTTTATCTGTTAACATTATTTAATGCACAATGAATGAAGTGAACAAACATGGACAATCAAGTGTTTGTATTAAATAACATTCACAAACATTAATTATTGTAAAAATATATTGTTCACTCAATGTGTTTTTATTTATTTATTTATATTTTTTAAACAGGAAAAGATTAAGGACAATCGGGCCTGGCTCAGTATAAACTGATTTTCAGCAGGTTCCTGCTCTGCAGAACATAAAACCACATACACAACAAAGCTTCACACACTAGACAGCCAGAGACAACAACAGACACACAAAACCAATGTGTTGATGTTGCATTAAGTAATATTAATGAATGGTGTCTTATTGTAGTGTTACCAAACTATACAGGAGATAAAACATGTTTTATTTGACTTAACTGTACTTTTATTTAATCCAAAAATGTCACTCTTGCCTGTCTTCAAAGCTTGAGAACCCTGTAGCTGATTTCTAATGCAAGGGCTAGAAATCAATTAATTCTGACACTTCCTCGTCATCATGGAGAGCGCATCGCACCGCTTTCTCCTTTCCACAAGCGCTTGCTCTCCCGTGTCTCCGCTATGCAACCATGAACAGCGGCGAGCCTGGAAAGACGAGCTCGCACGTCTCTTCTATTATGAGCGCGCTTGCCGCGCACCTACATTTAAAATTTGCATGCGCAAAAAAGCGCGCTATATAAACGTGTGAACGGCCCTTTATGGCAACGTGACATTAGCCTAATTCAAAATATTTCCATATGTGGCTCTTTCCTCCTTTCTTGTCAACAAGTGGATTCAGAGCCACCGCATTAGCAGCGCCGGTCGCCGTGTCTCAGTGTTTTTATGAAGAGTACGCACCTCTGTATCTTTCCGACAGCGCATCAAGAACCGGATTAACCCGGTACTCGGTACCTAGAAAAGCTGGGACCGTAACCGTTTAATTTTTTTAGTACCGACTTGGTACCGAAGTACCGAATTTTTTGACAACACTAATTTGAACTGCAATAAATTAAATTTTACAGTTTTATATACTGCATGATATATCTGCCAACACATCGGTATCGGCCGATATATGTTCATTTTTAATGTTATTGTTATCGGCCCGATAAGAAAATATGTCTGATATATTAAAGCCGATAAATAATGTATTATTTCCTTCAGCCGAGACACTTCAGATGCGCACTGTTCAACATGATGGGTTTAAATTGCTTGAAATATGATTGGAAATCACTTCAATAAAGGAAAATACAGTTCAGTGCAAGTCTGTCATATCGACTACATAAAATTGCAATGAGAACATTATAATTGTTCGCTTGGGACATGGATTTTAATGGTGAGATTTTTGTTTTTGTAATCAGGCTCTCAAAAAAACTGTATTTAAAAATTTGGATTTAGATTTATCGGCCTATATATCGGTTATCGGCTTTCAAATATAAAGAATTATCGGTTACCGGAATCTGCCAAAATGTTCAGATCTGTGCATCCCTACATTTGCATTTTAATGTTGTGCAAAACCGCATCAGGGCTTGTACATATGAAACGTTTCTAAATGTGATTGCTTGCTGCATCAGTACAGTCAGTGAGTGGAACCTGTTCTTTTTGAATGCATGCTCCCATTGCTCTGAGCAGATTTATTTGCATTATGCAGGTAAATGGACTAACAGAAAAAGCCCAGGGCCTCGGGAAACCTCTCAATGATTCACTGGAAGTGGACATCAGAGACTTCCTCATCAATGAAGCTGAACTTCACACGTACGATGACCTCACTAAAGTCAACCCGGTCACCCCTTCTACAGGTACAGTGTGTGTGCAAAAGCAATTCAGATGATATTCTTTCTGCATTTTGATTGCCTGATTTCAGTTTTAGCATCTGAAATTCTAGGTTGGAGCTTGAATTCTGATTCATAATATCAACCATTAAGCTGCACAATTAATCGGTAAAAGTCAAAGATTGCAATCTCGATTCAGTCACCCACTCGTTGACGATCACACGTTGATCTGATTGGTTACAAGGTCGTTTGTGACGTCAGAAACACCAGCGATTTCAAACCGTGTTTTTGAGACTGTCTTTGGTTCACTGCAGTTTTAAGCAGGAAATACACAGCAATGCTGTCGACTTATGAACTTACACATGGTGTGTCTTAGAGCGCATTAAAAACACCACATAGACACATAAACAACATTAAAAGCTTGATTTTCAACACTGAGGGACTTTAACGAAATAATACAAGTAATAACTATTTTACCTTTTAGCTCTTCTGCTATTGTGAGTCTGTGTTTAAGTCCTGCTGTGGTGTTTTGTGTGTTGTACAGTGCTGAAATGTCTGCAGGCCAGGTACAGCGCGAAGGTTTTCTACACACATGCCGGCTGTACGCTGATCGCCCTAAACCCCTTCCAACCCATCCCTCACCTGTACTCTCTGGATGTGATGAGGGAATATCACTGCGCCCCTCAGCCTCAGGTAAACACACATGAGGACATGAACAAGTCTATCAGTACATCTCAAACATTAAAATGTAGAAGTTACAAATACTTTGCTGTGGACGCCATAAATACCATGAGTTTATATGGTCATATGTAGGGCTGGGTGGTTTGATGCTTCATGCCATGAATTGGTAGATGTATGTTAAAGGTGCAGTAAACGATTTCTGAAAAACGCTGTTGAAAGTGCATCGGACCAAGCACAACAACACACTTGTAGCCACTCAGCTACAGATTTGAAAAAAGACTGTAGAAAGAGAGATGGCTGAGAGACATTACAAAAGAGAAAAGCTCAGGGGAATATCACTAGAAAAAGAAGGGTTGTGATCAGGTATAAGCTTTAGGACCCTCGTTAATATTAGAAAAGCTTTCCAGTGGTTCGCACTAGGGCTGAGCGATTTTGGAAAATAGTGTAATTGCGATTTTTTTTTAACCAATTTTGCGATTGCGATTTAATATGCGATTTACTTTTTAAGTTCTTTATCTTCTGTATTATTCGACAAAGACAAGCAATAAATCATTGTATAGTAGGGATGGGAATCTTTAGGCACCTCATGATCTACCTTTTTCGTAATTAATATTATTAATAACAGTTAAAAACTTTATTTGTGTAATTATACGTATATTTAAAAATAATTATAAAAAAAAACATGTTAAGAATTTTAAATAGGCTATATAAACGAATATAGCTTCAAAATATAAAAGCTAGTAACTAAAGAGGAACAAAAAAAAACATTACAAGCAATAAAAAAAGAGTGCGTTCAGTATTTAAAAGTAGGCCGTCTGAACGTTTTCCATTCAAGAGCTGTGAGTGATTTGTCTTCTCAGTTTTAGATACGATAAGCTGAATCACACTAATGCACAGATCCCCTTTGAAATATAAGATGTGGTTTGTCCTGTTGGTTTAAGGTATGACTGACCGTGTTTACATTCATTTCGCATCATAAAAGCATTTTGAGATGCCAGTACATTAACCAATGAGTCGCTCACAACCGCATGCGCGAGCGCTCTTCACAAAGCGCGCGTGAGTATTTTAAATCGAAAGCAGCCTTCTCAGTGATTTTCATATTTTTTATATATAAGCCAACTACATTCCAAAAGAAATAAATAATGCCTTAGTAGAGCATTTGTGAGGAAAATTCTGGCGAGCGAGAGCGCGAACTGCAAGAGTAACATCAAGCAAAGCGGCAACCAGTGCGATAAAGCCCGCGAATGTCCTTGTAATTCGCTTAACTAAACCTTTCCGAACTTTATGAAAGATTATTTTTCGTAAGGTTCGAGCGGTTTCGTGTGTGTGTGTGTGTGAGAGAGAGGCAGAATACGGCTGTTTCTAAAGCACACGCAGCGTCATCACGCATCTGTTTAAAAACTAAGCTCAGACTTCGATTCTGAAATTCTCTGAATATATTATTATACATTATATATTAATTATATATATATTACAACATAATATCACATAAATCAAACGTAAACTGTTCTTTCCTGTATGCCAGGCCTTTAGCGTGCCAAGTTGATGCTACATCTGCAGAGTGCAGACTCCTTTTCTCTCGCGTGTCACGTGACCAGAGTGTAATCGCAGCTTTAAAAATCGCGTTTCATCATATCGCGATATTATCGCAAATGCAATTAATCGTTCAGCCCTAGTTCGTACGGGTGCATAAAATCCTTGAAAATGCTTGAATTTTAATGTGTTTTCAAGGTTTGAAAAGTGCTTAAATTTTGGATAAAATGCTTGAAAATGCTTGAAATTGTAACTATTTCTTTCACAACAAATACCTATCTGACTGAATAGCTCGTTTATTAAATGGAAAAAATAAAATGTTGCCCTTCAGATACAGAGCGATTTGCGCTACGCTGGCCAGAGCAAAAGTAGGCGGAGTTTTCATTTTGATTTCCGCGCTTGTTTGGATGCCCCGTTTTTATTGGCCGCGCAGGTAATCGTCACAGAGCACAGCAGCAAAAGTTTAACTATTTTTATCTTTGACCGCGGCGCACGCGCGAGCTTGCCAATGCTTTGGTCAACAAAACGCGCGGCACAAGCCATTGAAATAAATGGGTTTCACAGCGCAGCGCATTCCGCGTCCTGTCTGAAAGGGCCATTAGTGACTGAGTACTTGGTGTGATACTGTAATGTTAGTATTGCATGTCCGTTATGGCGCGTTCATTTGTGGAATATGCAGTGAACAGCCAAAGTTACAGCACAGTAACATTAACTACCCGCAAATTAAAACCTGCAAACGTTAGCCCAGTGCATAACAACAATCGTTGATTGCTGAACAGAAATCGTGTCAGATGGAGTGTCATACAAGTAGCCTACTGTAAGGTTGAGGATGGCCTTATGCAATATTTACACTGCTCTATTCCAGGAGATAAATGTAGGCTATACTGTATGTTTTGGCAATGAAAAAAAAAAAATTCTCTCAAATAATGTAGGCTATTTATCAGGCAGGTGCCTGTGCACTGTCAGAGTCTTCTTGGTTAAAATGGAATTATAGGTTGTTGTTGCACTGTCTCAGATTTTGTTCAAACCTTGTCTGTATGTGTCCAAAAACCAAGGCCTGTAAAATATTTCTGTTCAAATCCTATTTCTTCATATTTTCAGCCCTTGAAATGACTTCAGTTTTACAGCCTGAAAATCACATTATCTGGGAAGCAATATTTGGACATTAATATAATGAAAAAATATTCATAGGCATTATCTACTTAGACAGTGTATCTACTTGGTGCTTAAATATCTGATCCTTCTGCTATTACGAAACACAATTTTGGCTGTTTATAGCATTATCTATTTTAATGTGATAAAAAAACTAAATAATAATTTTGACTATGTATTGGTATGTAATTTACGGTGGTGTAGTAAGGTGCTGGAAAAAGCTTTAAAATGGACCTTTAAAGTGTTTGAATTTGACCTTGGAAAAGGTGTACGGACCCTGTAATAAACACACAGCATTGACAATATATGGTTTATCTGAGTTCTTCAAGCCTTCTCTGGTATTTTCATGATGATAAAGTATATTTATAATGCAGTGATAATTGACATAGCCTTTATCACTGTATAGAATACTATGAAATATATTGTGTGCCTTATTCTGTGTAAGAAGTCACATCATCTCACATCATCGTTTTCAAACACTCAACTGATGTTATGAAGTGAGTTTGGAGTAAAAACGTTATTACATGTTTTCTTGTTGGACAAGGGGTTGTTAAATGCTTCTCATATTTGGAAAGATGTTTGACGCGTGTTGCTTTTTCAAATGCACGTTATAAGCGACTCAAACTCGCAGTGCTTTCAGATGGAGCGTTTACTACTGATCACAGAGCCGCGCTTCACTGACAAGCTACGCATAAAAATAATCACAGCCTTTGTGATTTCATAATCGCACTAAGACAGAACGGTTTACGTGAGTATTACGTGAGTTTCACAGAACCAAGATATACTGTAGTTATAATGTTAGCTAAAGTAGCAGGACAACCATGTCATTCGTTCACCATCTTCGCATTATTTTTCATGAAGCATTAATTTGCTTCACTTTAGCTATGATAAAGAGACATCCACTCTTGCATTGCGTGCTACTTGTGCATTTGGGGGCGGAGCAATGAATGGAGGGGTGTGTTTGTTTGGGTTGATTTCAAATATCAATGATGTTTCTCATAAGTCTCTAACTGCACCTTTAATCGGTGTTGATTTTGCTATATGATTAGGGTTAAACAATTAGACACCAAATAGGAAAACTGAAGCCTTAAGTATAGCAAACTGCATTGCAGAGGGCAACTTTATTGCACCAAAAACAACAGCTTTGTTGAATGGGAATTATTTTGTATCCTTGTTTTTAACGAGGTGTAACTGAAGGTTATTGTACAGCCGCTTCAAGCATGGCTCAGATGAAGCACGTTTCATTTATTTAGTATTTGCATTATTATCAAATTGATCAAAAATAGACATTACTGCTTGAGTATGGAGTACAGAAAATATTTCTTGGTTAAATTGTTGTTGAATGAAGCAAAAATAACTACATTGTGATTATCTATATTAACCAAGATATAAAGATTTTAAGTCATGACACCCATCTCTAGTATTATGTTGTCTTTTGAAACTCGAGATCTGTGTTGTTAATGCATAACAGATGACAGGATGATCTGCCTTTTGTCATAGCGGAGGACAGTGTCAAAACAATGTTTGCACACCTGGTCTGTTCAGTGTGCTGCAGGTTCTCTGGGATTCAATATGAAGTCAGTCTTTAACTTTTTATATTTTAAATAGTAGGGCTGGGGTAAACGATTATTAATTAAACGATTAGTCTGTCGATTATTTTATCGATTAGTCGACTAATCTAACGACTAATTGAACGATTCTTTTTTGTAACATGGAAACTGCAGGAGTGCACATTCAATGCACAGCAATTTTGATCTGGTCCTTCTAGAGTATCTACACTGTAAAATGTTTGGTAGGCTACTCAAATGAGCCCTATCACACTTGGATGTGGTGCTCATTTTAATGTTTTCAGTGCTCGTAAAAAACATCCCGACTGATTTTTCGGTTTTGTGGGGGGTGGGGTTTACATGCGCTTCATAAGGCACACACGCACATTTGCACACACACGCAAGGTCTCTCGCTCTCTCCCTCTCTGCCGCGCGCTACACGGTTTGGAGTTCGCGAGCTCTAGATTCTGGGAGATTTTAACTAATTTGCGGGCATCATGGAGCCGCTATCAATATGCGGGAGACTTGGGATGTCAACTCCATTTGACAAAGAGCGCAAATAACGACACCTTTACGCTTGGGACTAAATTTGAAGTATTCCCACACCTTCGATGATTTAGTGCGAGCCGGGTTTTTTTAGGACTTTTTCTTTTGTTGGGACTTTTGCATGGCTTTGTTGTGAATTCTGTGAAGAGGTTGCTGTTTCGTCCTCGATTCTGCAATGTTTCGGTCTCCCACGTGCGTGGCGAGCTGTACCGCCGGGAACGGTGCAAAAAAATAAATACATAAATAAATAAAGAAGCGTCGACAAAAAAATATGACATCGACGCGCCGCTACAGGCCTATTAAATAGGGCTGGGCGATATGGGCTAAAAAAAATCCCAGATTTTTTCACAAAGAAATCCAATTTACGATTTAAATCGATTTTTTTCTCTCCCTACTTAGAATCAATCTATAGATGACAAAGAAATTGTTCAAAACAAGTTTTAACTTTATTTTGTTTTGATATTCCCTTCTGGGATATTATCTGGATTAAAGTGCAATCAGAAACAACTAGCCAAAAAGACAAGAGGGCAGGCCCTGTCATTGTAAATAGTGTAAATGTAACATAACATAAAATGGGTGGATTGGGATTGGGGGGGATGTGTAAAAAAACAACAAAACAACTTGCATCACAATAAGTTTATTGTGATTGTCAAATTATTTGGTAACTAAACATAATTTTATCAAGTTTGTTAACTATGTAAACACATTGTTTACATGGTACAAAGACTGGTATGCTACTGTTTTTATTATTGCGTAACACAAATTTCACAATTTCAATTCAATTCTTGTGATTCAAAAAAATCGGCGTAAACTACACATTCGAGTTAATCGAAAAAAACGATTTGTCGCCCAGCCCTAATTTTAAACAGGGCTGAACCCTCTAAAATGCCTTTGTTACGTCTTCTGGTCCCCAGCTGTCATTAATTCGAGCAAAAAGTAACATACAAACTATTAGTCTATTATTTAAGAGTTGACCTTTTCGTATTTACGCAATGGACCAGTAACAATGCTTGCTCTCCTCTGCATGTTTATTTTGACATCTGAAAATCTTAATGGAAAAATTGTAAACCAGGAAGTTGCATATAAATAAACTGAGGTCACTAGATGATATTGACTAATATTTTATGGCCGTTTTCTGGGACAGGTAAGGGTAAATTATATTATGCTGGTTTACAGAAAGCACTGTTATATAGAAGGCAATGTTAAAGCATCTCTTTGTACGTAGGAATTTAAGCCACACATCTTCATCGTAGCAGAAGAGGCGTATAGGAATGTGCAAGGCCAGGTGGAGCCCATGAACCAATCGCTGGTCGTCTCTGGAGAGAGCGGAGCTGGGAAGGTAAGTGGTGTTTGTGTGTTGTAGGTTCCCTATTCAGGCCATCCTTAAAAATATTTTGGTTTCACTTGGTTTCCACTTCACTGCACATAAATTAGCTAAAATGGGGTTTGGCTCGGATCTATGCACTCACTGCACACAAAATAACCCAGATACATACATTCATGCGGTTTGGCATTGCACCCCAATCAACCACTTCTGGGTGAGTGTCACAAAATCTCTCTCTTCCATCTTTGGCTGTCACATCCCAACATCCCCTTCCCTTTGCATACTTGGTGATACATCCACAGTCAATTTAAGCAACTCCTGCAATAAAACACTGCTGGTAGCGCTGACTATCGCCAAGAAAACAATCCTCTTGAACTGGAAATCTAAGAACAAAGTGCACAGCACTCATTGGAAAAACTTGCTAACAGACTATATATCATTAGAAAACCTATCAACTACAAATTTAATCAATACGCAGGATACAACCTCTCCCTGGTACCCTTTTATCACATACCTACAGTCCTGACCCTCTTTGCCTGAGTTCCATCTCCACACCATCATAAAACACTTCATCAACAGACACACATATCATCGAACACTGGACAGGGGAGGGTAGCTGGAACTATTATTGCTATTATTATTATTTTTATTATTATTATTATAAATAACATCCCCTTCGTTCCCTCCCCCCTCTATTTTTATCTTTGATAACTTCATTGATTTTACACTCTCTCTCTGCCTCTCCCATCGTTATTCTGACCGGGCCCCATTGGATGGCTTGGGAGACTCGGTCCTGGCAGGTCGCTGTGTGGTTTTGGCATTGGGGGGGTTCGGTGGGGTATCTGTTGGCCCTGGGCCCCCGGTGTGCGCCCTCCTCATACGCTCATGCACACGCCTTGTCCTGAAGTACACAGCACGCTTCACTCCCTTTTATTTGTATTACATGTTAGCACTACATGCACTACATTAATTGCACCTCAAACATAAACAATAACTACAAAACAGACTAGGGTTAAAAGTGGAGTGCGGGTAGATGCCTCAACAGGTGTCTATCTGCATGCCTTACTTATTTTAATGCACACATTACAGAGGAGGCATACATCTTACAAAGGGTAAGTGTGGTGTGCATGGGGAAATCCTGACAGATACTCACCATGCATGCCCACATCTTTTAATGCTACACACTACATAGATCCCTTAACCTAGCCATTCACATACATACCTAGGTCAAGAGTGGCGTGTTGGGAGGAGGTCTGGTGCCGGGGTGTGGTTGGTCGTGGTGGGGGGATGTGTGCGTGCGCTGGGGGCCTGGGGGTGATGGGTGGCCCGCGGGTCCTCCCCTCTGTCGGCTCGTCGCAGTTTTACTGCGGGGGCTGGGTGGAACGGTGACCATCAATGGGTGCCCAGGTTGGCAATTAGTCAGGCAATCAGCTATCCCTATTATTACACTTATCTTTAATAGAATAATTACAACTCCTCTCCTCTGAATCACTCCCTCTCACTATTCCAGCTTCTCTTCTCTCCGCCCGGCACAACAGCAAGCCAGCTTTACTTATATGCACACACATACACACATACATCCTCACATACTCACCACCCCTCACCCCTCACCCCCACCCCCCATCCCAACACCACCTCATTCAAATCATCCTTAGCCTTTCTGAGATCTATATGTTGTGTTATGTGTGTCGAAGTCACGTCATTGTGATATCTTGTTAAGCTACACTATGTGTTTGTGTAATGTACATCTGTCTGTTATATGTAGTATTCTTGTGCATGCCGTAGGGTTGCATTTTCTGTAATGTCAATGGTGTTTAATAAAAAAAAAAAAAAAAAAAAAAAAAATATTTTGGTTTGCAGTAACAGCAAAAAAAAGGGGGGTCGGTAGGTAGGTCTATTTATTTTTATTTTTTTTAATTCAATGTAAAAAAAAAAAAAAAAGGACAATTTTGGTCATGGTAATTACGTCGGTATGAACAACATGACATCATGACTTTAGCGTAAACAGACACGCCACTTTCAAGTCAAGTGGCGTGTTATCTATACGCATTTTGAGATATCCGCGTGTATGCGTGTATGTCTACGCCATTAATGTCCAAGTGATTCCGCGTGTATGTACACGCCATTAAATTTCCGAGCGAAACGAAGCAAAATGTAGATCTACATCTGGGGAGCGATATTTTTTTTCCCTAGGATGGCAGGGGAAGACTCATAAATGCTATTAACCCCAGTGACGGGTAGGTTTAGGGACGGGGTGGAGGTAGGTCATATATTTATATATACAGTAATAACGTTAAGTCAACTGCGTTCATAAACACGCTGAAAAGCGATTGTGCGTGTTGATAGCACGCCAGAAATGGAAATACGAATTGGCGTGTCATACACACGCAATTTTATGAGATCAGTCTGGTATGAATGTAAACAAATTTGCATATCGTGACGTCACTGACTGAGTCTTCAACCCATGCCTTCGGGCGCACCATTGAACCTCATTCTGATACAGGTTATAGACCACAAACTAGGGCTGCAACTAACGATTATTTTGATAATCGATTAATCGGACGATTATTTTTTCGATTAATCGATTAATCGGATAGAAATTAAATTAGATTTTATTTTTTTTTATAACTAAATAAAACCGTAAATCAGGGTATTTATGTGTAAAAGTGTACTTTAAAAAGTGCAAAAGCCACACATTGAGTTTTACTAATATCAATATTTGCATTGTTTTTAATGATAATTGCTGATGGCAAGTTGACAAACATGATTATTGTTAAAAAAATGATATCCAACATATTATGTTTTAACACAATTTTTGTTAAAACAAATTTACACAGACATGTTGTTCAGATGTGAATATCTGAACTAAAAACAAACTAAAAACATCTAAAATATATAATTCATTTAATTTTTATTTAAAATTAATTATATATAAGGAATATAAGGATAAAGAATATAATATATATTATATATAATATATAAAAGAATATAATATAAGGATAAATTGATTAAATAAATATAGAAAGACTGAAAACAATTGTGTAAACGTAGAGCCGCAGTAGATCGCGTTTGACAAACAATTAAAACTTAGTAGACTAATGCTATAAAAAGAGAACGGAATGGAGGTAACGTTACCCAGCAAGCTAACAGGCTTGAGTAAAGGACAGGAGAAATGATGCATTAGTGCACAAGCATTCGCTGAAAACCACTGAGTACAGTGACTAAAAAACAATATTTTACTGCTGCTGTTATTAACTGCCTTTGTATTTAGTGCTTCACTTTGTAAACACCATTTTAATTTAACCTATTTCTGCGGTAGCGCTATTTTAATCCATCACTTACGTTGCGAGCGAACTGATTGCGCAACCTGATGCTCGAGACAAAATACAGACATCCCAAGATCCCGGAAGTCCCGGGAGTCTCCCTCATATTGATTGCGGCTCCCTGATGCCCGCGAATTAGTTCAAACTCCCGAAATCTAGAGCGCGCAAGCAAGAGCGCGCATGCGAGACAGAAGAGACTGCTCCAAACCGTGTAGCGCGCGCGCTCGGCAGAGAGAGACCTTGCGTGTGTGTGCGTACCAGTAAACGCTCCCCGTGACGTAAGCAGACCAACTAATCGATAATGACATTCGTTGACAACGATTTTCATAATCGATTATAATCGATTTTATCGATTAGTTGTTGCAGCCCTACCACAAACAATTTGAAATCTTTGTCAAAAAACATGTTTATTGCATTAATTCCAGCTGCATTCGAATTTGAAAAAAAAAAAAAAAATAGGCAGAATCAATAAAAAAGAAGCCACTAGATTTCAATGAAAGTGGATTTTCAGAGGGAAACAAATCAATTAAAATGACTAATCTCACCAGCGCCGCACCGACCAATAAAACAGCGCATTTGGCACCATTCGTTTAAATTTGACCCATAAACCTCTGCTATTATTAACGGAAATCAGTGAGGTCAATTGGCTAGGCGCATTGTAGAAACTATAGGCATATTAAGTAGTCCTGACATATTATGCAATTTAGTACATTTCGGTATGGGATGTGCTGTTTGGTCAGCGCGGCGCTGGTGAGATTAGTTCGCGCCGCGCTGACCATTGGGTGGCGCAAGCAAACACTTCCTCCCTGCGCTGTCGAGTCTGTCGCGACTCACGTGGCTCGGTCCACTGAGCCGCGCAGATTACATGTCAGCGCAGAGCGAACTCTGTAACACCGCGCTGTTTCGTCCCACTTTCGGTGTGTTTGGCTTCCTATACTTATGTGTGTTTGTTTGTCAGAGCCTGCAGTTGCTGTGTGATGCGCGTTCGCGGCGGGCGTATCGTGACGAGCTGGACGCGCTCTGAGAAAAGGCCGTTAACATCGATTCCCTATTCTCCTATTCCCTATTTGACCATTAAGAATTTTAGCAGCCATCACCGAGCGCGAACCATTGGCAGTGAATGAAACGAAGCGAACGCACAGGCCATAGTGTGACATGCGTAAACCAATGGTTGTAAACATAATCATGATAGATGACGCGACGGGTTTTTATTTAAAAGAAATAACGTAGCCTACGCAATTATTCACAATACTTACTATAATATAATTGATATTATTTTATTGCATTTGTATTAGTTGTTTGAAGAGTAAAAAGAAATCGGTCGGTCTTAATGCAAGTTTACAACCGGCAAGTCTGTCGGACTGAAAGGAAAAATAAATAATTGGGTCGTCCTAAATTGGCAGGGTCGGTCGGGTTACGGCAAACAAGAATATTTTTAAGGATGGCCTCATGTTTTTCAATGCATATGTGTAATAACTACTTAACAGTCCTAGCTCTATGTAAACATCTCTTCACATGTGAATTTAGTGACAGAGCTTTACTGTAGGTTGCTCTATATTTCAATGGCAGTCTCTTTGTAAAGCTGCATTGTGACAGATTTACATAACAATATCGGCTGACATGGGATGCTCAAACTGTTTCCCAAAGCCAACTGTGGCCAGCAAGGTCCGTAGTTACCAACAGAGTTCAAAGGAACTTGCGCCTTAAGGCCATTGCACACTGAGTCCGAAATTTTCGTATGCGTTTTTTCGTGTTCTTCAGCCTAAAAATTCGTCACGCACAGACACCTTGCACACTGAGTCCGATGCGTATTTATTAAACCTTTGCGGAAAAAAACGCAAAAAAAAATACAAAATGGATTAGTCAAGCAGTGAGGATGATTTTGTTGCCCTCAAAAAAGAGAAAGAGAAAATATTGGTTCCATCCAATCCTGAAATTGCGCCGAGAGGAAGGAGCTCCACCTCCTTATGAAGGAGTTGCGAAATTATCCAGAGCGATTCCAAATTTACTTCAGAATGTCAGTGGAACAGTTTGATGCGTTGCTAGCAATTCTGGAGCCACATATTAAAAGGAAGACCACCAATTTCCGTGAACCAATCGATCCTGAACAGAGACTGGCAGTATGTCTATAAGTATGGACCGCGCGCGCGTGCGGCTGTTGGCTGCTCAATCACACCTTAATCGATCCGAAATTTCGATCTGATTGAAAGGGGAGGTTTATTAATCCGATCGAGAGAACATGCAAACACTTGATCGAATTGAAAACCGAAACTGAAAGGACTTTGTAACCCTCATTTTGTTTTTCATACAATAGGCCTACTTGTGCTGCGAGACGAAGTGTATAAACTTGTCAGAAGCGATTCTGGATTTTGTCGTTCGCACGTAGCTCTGAATTGTCAAAAAAAAACTCTCAAAATGCTAGCTGTGGATGCGAAAAACACAGAAAATCGAACCCGATCCGAATTTTTTTATGACGAACGAAAGTTTCGGAGGCGGTGTGCAAGCGTGATTGAAATAACGTGAGGTCGAATTTTTTTTTTACGTGCGAAAAATTCGGATGCGAATTTCGGACTCAGTGTGCAATGGCCTTAACAGTGTAAAAAATTATGTGATCAATAAGTTATGACAACATACAGTTTATTTTTGACATTACTTTATTTTTTTTAATAAGTTATACAAGATTTTACTCTTCTTTTTAAAAAAAAAATCAGTTTAATGTAATTTAAGTTGAAGTGATTTAAACATCCAAGTTGATTGTGCTTAAAAATGTAAAGCAGCAACTTTTGTTTTTTACAGTGTAGTTGGCTAACGATGCTTTTGGGAAAAAGATCAGGCTAAAATGATCTAAATAAACTTGTTTCAAATATACTTGCTGTTTGTTTTTTGACGTTGTGTCTGAGATTCTTCAGAAAGATCTGCATGTTAGAAAATGATTAAAGTTTAGAAAGCCTTTTTTGCATTTTGTGTTCTGAATTTTGCTGTTTCATAGTACAATGAACTCTCTTTTCTTCTATGTAAAGCACTTTGAATTACCATTGTGTATGAAATGTGCTAAATAAATAAACTTGCCTTGCCTTGCCTTGCCTCTTAATATAAAAATCCAGGAAAGTTTGATTTCTTATATGATGTCTTTAAACGGTCTGTCAAGCTCAATATTTCAAACACATACTGAGTCTAGCACTGAGTTGGAAACGGTCTTTTTGACGGATCTCACAGCGATTTAGACCACATCTTCTGTACTAAATCTCTCTTCAGACATGGACGTCACGTTGTCTGATGAAGTATTATGCCACTGTGGCCGCCTCGTCTCAGAAGTCCCAGAACACAGTGGAGAAGATAGAAAAACGAGTGCTGGACTCCAACCCCATCATGGAGGCGTTTGGTGAGAAAGACTGAGAGCATTTTATGTTGTACTTTTGCTTCTTCTATGATTTTCAGTGATATCTTAAATTGATCTTTCCAAAAGCCTTTATTTTCCCTTCTTCCCCAGGCAATGCCTGCACATTACGCAACAGCAACAGCAGTCGCTTTGGAAAATACATTCAGCTTCAGCTCAACAGGTCAGTTGTGTATTCTCTCAGCTTCGTTGACTTCAGGCACATTAACCTAAAGCATCTTGTGAATGTTTTAAACCGGTGTGATTTTATAATTCAGCTCTCAGCTGCTGGTTGGGGCGTCAGTGCATACGTATCTCTTGGAGAAGACAAGAGTGGCTATCCAAGCACCAAATGAAAGAAATTTTCACATATTTTACCAGGTAAAGTAAGAGCCTGCATTCACAAAACATACCAGGAATACAAATACTACAAAAGATATCCATTTCCAGTAATGCTATCAGTTCTAAGGCCCTTAATGTGTACATCATCTACAAAGATAACCGTGTGTCAGTTAGTCAGACAAATGTGTTTGCTTGTGTGTTCATTTGACTGTTGGTTTGATTTGAAGATGATGAAAGGAGCCACAGACAAACAGAGACTGGAATGGATGCTGCCTTTGGAACAAGACTTTGCTTGGTTGCCACATGCTGAGAGAACCTTAGAAGGCAAGGATTAAAGTTAAAGTCCCCCTGTAGTCAATAATTTTATCCTTAAAACTCAGTGTTTTTTCCTTGAAAGAAATTATTCATGCCATAAAATAGCTTGAATGTAACTCGACACCCTTGCCTCATTAATATACGTGGTTCTATGAATATGCAAATGAGCCCCACCTCCACTCACTCACTCAGCTCAGAGATCCACTGGTTGACGATCACACGTTGATCTGATTGGTTACAAGGTCGTTTGTGACGTCAGAAACACCAGCGATTTCAAACCGTGTGTTTGAGACTGTCTTTGGTTCACTGCAGTTTTAAGCAGAAAATACTCAGCAATGCTGTCGACTTATGAACTCACACACGGTGTGTCTTAAAGCATATTAAAAACACCACATAGACACATAAACAACATTAAAAGCTGGATTTTCACCACAAGAGGGACTTTAATATATTTATGCCTTAGTCACATTTAGCAGATAAGAGCTGGGCAATTATATAATTTACATTTTGCAATGATATAAGCAATCAATAAAGATGGACATACCTATACATAAAGATCTGGGCGATAATATAGTTCCACTATACTTCAAGAATTTGTCTTTTGAAGCATTTTATGAGGAATTTGAGGAGGCACTTCTAATATTTGACATCTTGCATTCTGTTTGTCTGAGCAGAAGACTGTTTGCAAGAGACGATGGATGCCATGATCAACCTTGGCATTGATGAGGCGAAACGGGCACAGATTTTCAGGGTAAGTTGGGACAAGTGCAAAATGACATCAAAACCTCAATGATGATTGGAGATGAATGGTATGATTGGTTGTTGGATTTTTAGATTACACTTGGTGGTTTGGACTGATTAATTCAACTTTATGACGTTAATAAGTATGAATAGTGGGTGTAGACTAAATTACTACACACACACTGAAGAAGACCTGAGAGATGAAAAGTTTGCTTGTTTCCCCACGTAATGAATAAAAACTAGTAAATTAACTTTTTGATTTCTCAGTGCAAATTACCCTTGAGGTTTTGATGCAAGTTCACACACCAAAATAGCAACATACGAGATGAGAGAGTGTGGACTGGAGTTGGTGGCTGTTGATGGGTGAAATTATGGAAATAAAAAAAAATGAAAAAATGCCTCGATTGTTGTCTTTTTGCAAAGATCCTTGCAGGTCTTCTGCAGCTGGGGAATGTGGACTTCAGTCTTGCATCAGAAGAGGCTCAACCATGTGATCTTGATGGGCGCTCCAAAGGTGTGGTGTTTCTGCTGTTTTGTTTATCTAAAAAGCAAAGTTATGGCTGTGAATTAGCTAAGGTGCATATTCCAGACATGACGAGACAAAGTGCTATTATTATGGGTGATGCAAGTTCATGTCTGGGTTGTGACATGTCTCTATCACATTCCTCCACTACTTTCCTGTGACTCTTTGCCCTATAATCTTCGTTACAGTGGTGGCCAAAATTTTTAGAGCACCTGACAGATCTGAAAACATTGACTTTTTTTGCCTCCAAACAATGATATAATTTCATAATGTTCATGAAAAAGGCAGATGATTGCTCTGAGCACAACAAATATCAGATGAAGTGAGTCGTACTGTTTTTTAGGGCTGGGTATTGACACAAATTTCACAATTCGATTCGATTTCGATTTACAAGCTTGCAATTCGATTAGATTACGGTTCGATTCAATATTGATTATTTTGGATATCAGGTAGAGCTGTGTTGAAAAAATCGATTCACCAATTCTGAATCGATTTTCATATAAATTTCTAAAGATCGATCCGTAACTCAGAGGATCGATTTAATAATAGGCTTACATTTTCCCTGTGAACTTTAACTTGCTGCGACTGGGAGATCCCTATATGCGCATTGAAAGGCTTTCACTCAGCGCGCACATTGTTACGACAACGGACTTTGAGTGAGTCACTAAACCGTTCATTCAACGAACACGTTCAGAAAAGCTGATTGATTAAAAGAGATAATGAAACAAGGTGTTAATTATTGTTAACTTTGAGTTCCACTTTTCAAGGCTCAGCTGAGCAGCAATGCGTCGCATGGGTAACGCTGAAAATGCTTCATTTATTAAAGACCAATATGGCATTGATTCAATGGGTGACTTGCTGATTTTATTTCCCCGCGGCTTCCTCGCGCTGTTGCTGACGCGCATTTCCGTGACGTGAACGTTAAAAGGACTATACGACAAATATTTCGCTTTCCTTTTACACGGCAACCTTTCCACGAATATGACTTAAAAGACAGACGCAGGTAATCGCACGCGCTCGATCTCTCTCATTCACTGTCTGTGGGAAGCCGTAGGCTACAAATCACCATGATAAACAGTCTTGTTATCATTATGAACTTGTTCAACATTCAATACACATGCATGAAGTTCAAAACAAGAAGGGTATAGCCTTATAAAAAACCGTGAATATTGCTGCGGTTACTTGCAATCCTCTGCGGTTGACTTGTCAGTGTGTGGTACTATATCGTGTCAGCCCTACTACTGCTGCTGATATACCTCTGCGTCCTCTGTCGTCTACACCAGTGCAAGTTTGTGAAAGCAGTTGTATCAACACTCTGGAAGGGGGATTGTTCTTTACAACCATCCATACTCAGTTGAATGTCTATAATAATAGTATCAATATGTTGCATACAGTCCTTCAGGTAACAGCTGAAATTAATGCTTTTTTCAAAAACACTGATCTAAATCTCGAAGATCAGATCGGATCGGATCGGATCGAATCGAATCGAATGATGATAATCGATTCAAGATCTTGAGAATCGGAATCGAATCGATTCTTGAAATTTGAATCGAAACCCAGCCCTAATATCAGGTACAATACATGGCAAATTTTCTCAAGGAAAACAAATCTCTTAACTAATGCTGTATACTATGGGAGTCAGTTGTAGCCTTTAGGGTCCATTAGCCTACTATAATATTGAAGGTAAAAATGAACTGATTTGTTAATAAAAAAGCCCTTATACAAACACTTAAATCACACTTTTATTTATTTGTATAATAAGAAAGATATATGAAATATAAACATTTAAATGGTGGCTGTCATAAAAACTTGCCAGATTTATTCAAACGTGCATTAAATATTGAAGAACATAAAAATATAATGAATATGTAATATGGTGCATATACTTAGCAAAATTCTCCTCTCTAGAGTTATCTGACTAACTAAGTTTATGGTCACATGGTTTTTCTGAGGTAAATGTGACGTTACATGACATTGTTTACAAGCTGTTTAACTGACGTCTTTCCACGGATGAAACACTGATTGAGCGATACCACGTTGCATGATATGGATTTCGATAAGTTGTACTCTATCTTTTAACACACTTTCAGACGCTCATTCATGTTTATTTCGTACTGTAACTGGTATTATTAAGGCGGAAGAAAAGATCATGTGCTTGCTTCTCTTGAGCTGCGCCAGAGCGATCTCACGCCACAGCGACAAAACGGTATTTATGTTTTTGAATTTCGTAAGAAAATGGACATAATTCGAAATTTGAGGCTTTATTTCATAATAATAGTCACAAAGCACAAAGATTATTGCGATTTATTGGATGGGATGCGCACTACAATGTTCCATTCATTCATCAAATGAAAACAGGATGACTAATCGATTCTTGAGATTTAAGAATCGATATCGGTTCGTAAAAATGAGAATCGATTAATATCGAGAAATCGATATTTTTTACCCAGCCCTACTGTTTTTATCCACTTTTAACTTTAATATTTGGTGTGTCCAGCTTTTGCAGCAATTACAGCAGCACATATCTCTGACATAGTGTCTATATATTTCCTGAGAACTTCTGCAACTGATGCCAAAGGCTTTTCTTTGAATGTACAATAGATCTGTCCAGTTTAGTTTCCAACTCACCCCAAACTTGCTCGATGGGGTCCGGACTTTGACGGGGCCAGTCCATCATTTTCAATGTTTCTGCTGATTCTTTCCATCACAGGTAGTTCCGGCTAGCCTGGCTCCGCCCTCCTACGTACTTACGCTCAATTTTCATTTTCCTTCAGTACTACGTATGGGATTGTGATGTATTCTTTGGTTTTCTCCGGTCAATTTTTTACCGGTCCAATCAGCGAACAGAGGGAGTGGCTGAGAATAGAGATGTTCCGATACCCTTTTTCTCTTCCCGATACCGAGTACTGATCCGATACCTGGGTGTACAGTATCTATACAGCTGCAATTCATACTAGCCCTGTATGAATTGATAGAATTATTTTATGGTGTGCTTCAGACTTATCCCTAAATGAAACATGAACAAATACATACAGTGAACTAGAGTATTTTTATTATCTGACATACATTTCACAGCAATATATTATTTATTTTTCTTAAGTGAAAAAGAACTTAAAATGCAGCCACACATCTAATACTTTAAACTGAAAAAGATATTTTATATAACTGTATAAAAAAAGTGCAACAAATAAATCTAGGAATCTAAAAAAAATTCTATATGAATAATATAAGAACATAACCTCTTTATAACTTAAAGTCCAGAAACAATTTAGTTAAATACACGGCATTTCAGTTTTGACAGCGGCTGGTCATCCAGAACAATAAACTCGATAATTTTGTGGGTTATATTAATCGCTCGTTGGCTCGTCTTTTGAAAACGTTTCTCTTCGTTTGAATGAAGCTTTCAGAGATTGTTGATTCTGGCGCGCTCATCCTTCTCTGCCCTTGCCATCGTGTGACGCGTCTTCAAATGCTTTATTAAGTGTTGAAGCTGCTATCTTGTGCCACCCCTCGAAATTGCAGAAAGGCATATGAGACATGTCGCCGTTTTACTGGCTGGTTGGTCCAGTCTTAAACACTGCCGAACAGCGGACACACTGCTAGCGCGCGCTTTCTTCTTCGCTGCTCTAAACAGTGCTTGCTTGTGGCAACAGCCAATCTAGACGCCACAAGCAACCGCTGTTTAGAGCAGCGAAGAAGAGTTGATCTCCGATTTGCAGCGTTAAGCAAAGCTAGCGTGCATAACTAGTTATTGTTTAAGAAAAGGGTATCGGATCTGTACATGGGTAGAAGTACTCGCCGATACCGATGCCAGAATTTTTATTGGTATCGCCGGCATTTCCGATACTAGAATCGGAACAACTCTAGCTGAGAACGATGACGTTGATGTTGTACGCTAGTTTGAGTGGTTTGATGGTGCGTTCACGTGCTATGGTAATTATGGTAAATACCAAAAGCCGACGTGGAAAATGCACATGAACACCCCTACATGTGGTATTTTCCACTGGGCCGCTCGTAGAATATTTTGATGCACGAGTTGACGAGATGAGATAACCTTGGACCTTTTCAAAATGGCGGAGAACAACGCGAGAGTCGTGAATGGTAAAAATATGATCTAGAAAATATACAGCATATTATTTACCGTTTGAGTTTTGATAAATCATTTTCTTGCTGTAGCAGATGACTTAAAGGGTTAGTTCACCCAAAAATGAAAATTAAGTCATTAATTGCTCACCCCCATGCTGTACCAACCCCGTAAGGCCTTCGTTCGTCTTCGGAACACAAATGAAGATATTTTTGATTAAATGTGACAGCTGGATCACTCCTCCATAGGCTCCCTAAGGGAATGACACCTGACGTCCCAGAAAGTCATTAAAGAACATGTTTAAATATTCCATGTCGCAACAGTGGCTCAACTATAAGTTTATCAAGCGACGAGAATACTTTTTGTGCGAAAAAACAAACAAAAAAATAACGACTTTATTCGACTATTCCTTTTCTTCCTTGTAGGCCTGAAACGAGACTTCAAGAGATTTCCACGACGCATGCGCGAGAACTGAACTGAAGTAGTTGAAGGAGATCGCAATTCTAGTCGAATAAAGTCGTTATTTTTGTTTGTTTTTTTGCACAAAAAGTATTTTCGTCGCTTGATAAACTTATAGTTGAGCCACTGTTGTGACAAAAATGATTTTAATACGCAAAACTGTTACCCCATTTATCGCAGTGGGCGTTTACTTCCAAGTCAAAATGTTCCAATTATAGCAGTCTTGAATGCTTCTCAAAACAGAGTGTTGGGTCAAAAACAGGATAATAAAAAAGCCTATTACTTCTAAATTATGTTTTTTGTTTAAATTATGACTCTTTTTTTCTATGTTGTGTGCAGGTTTCCTCCAGAAGACCGCTGCCCTGCTGCAGGTGCCGTTAGACGAGCTGCGATCGTGTCTGACCGTGAGAAATCTGCGCGCCGGCAAACAGAACATCCTCAAACCTTGCTCTCGGTCGGAGTGCACCGTCCGCAGAGACTGCCTTGCTAAAGCCATTTATGCGCAGTAAGTCACAGACGTATAAACGCAGCTACACATTTTATGAAGATGTTTGTAGAGCTATATTTGATGGATATGTAGTGTTGCATTATTTATTACTGTATATACCCGAATATAGGACGAGGTTTTTGTCCTAAAAATAGGCTGAAAAATGGGGGGTCGTCTTATATTCAGGATCATCTTATATTCGAGTGGAGGAATCGATTGACAGCCTTTTTCTCCCGAGCATCTCGATGCGGCGCGGACACGCTTGGAAAAAACAAGCACGTCGCTTCCATTATGAGCGTGCATCCCGCGCGCCTACATTTGAAATAACGAACTTGAGCGTGCAAAAGACGCGATATGTGAACAGGGGGGCGGGTCTCTGCTTGCTTGTCTCCGTCCGCTCTGGCATCCTCTGTGAACGGCGCTTTTTCTTGTGCGGCTCGAGCAGAGAGAGAGAGAGAGAGAGGGAGCCGGATCGTCGTTGAAAACGGCCAGACGACCCCGCAGGGTTAAATCCATCCCGTCGTACTCAGGACAGCCGCAGTCATAGCCAATCAGGAAGCGCATATGTGCCGGGCTCCGCCGACGAGCGGGCCTCTACACGAGGCACAGGTGATGCGGGGCATTTGGAACAACGCCTCGGAAATTTGCTCTTAAAATTATTTTCTGTTGAAAACCAGATTTTCCCCCCAAAATAAGTCTGGAAAGTGGGAGGGTCGTCTTATATTCAGGGTCGTCTTATATTCGGGTATATACGGTAAATGCAATATACTTATACTTGTCACGGTACCAACATTTCAATAGTCTGTGCCAATACCTGTAAAAATGTGCAGTTCTCTGTTCCAATTTCGGTACCACAGCAAAAACTGTTGCATTAAAGGGATAGTTCTGCGTAAAATGAAAATTAAGTCATCATTTACTTACACTGGTTTTGTTCTAATGCAGAATGCTGACAAGAAAAGAAGCAATGAAAAAAAAATCCTGCCCTTGCTTGTCCATATAATGGCAGTGAATAGCGACCAGCGTCAAGATTTAAAAAAAGATGCAAAAGTATCACAGAATGATCCCATGCGTCACGTGTCGTATACTCCAAGTGTTCTGGGGGTTTAGATTGAGTTTGGTAAAAAAAAAAAAAAACTGAAATGCAATGTATTATTTAACACAAATCCTGACCTTGGCCGTTGGTCTTCTGTGCTCGACTGCGTTCATGAGTCCCTTTTAGACTGTTTTCCAAGCTTACGATTAAATTTCATATTTGAAATCACCAATGAAATCTTATTTCTTATGACTTATTTCGCCATATTGAGCGTTGCACTTTTCCCCATTCAAAACAATACGAGTGACGCGTCTTGAGTAATTCTCACTATTGAGTAATAGTCTTTGACTCTACTAGCGCCACAGTTGATAAATCAAGACTATGAAAATCACAACATGAAATACAATGCCTAGAAATCCTACAAAAGTATCTGTGTACTTTCTTAACTTAATATCACCAGACCGGAACTTGACAGATGAGAACACGATAACTTCATGCGGCGACAAACACAACAGATAAATTAACCCCAGAGAAGAAAGTTCATGATTTTTGCGTTTTTTATTAATCTCACGTTATAATAAAAAGCTGTCTTAATTCTACAATGAATGTATTATTTACATTATGTTTACACATTGTTGGTTGTAATGAAAGGCACCTCTGATTGGCCATTGCGTTCACACGCTCAACAGATACGTCTGTGATTGGCTACAATGCTTGGCGCTTGTAAAAACTCGGTGTAAATAAAAACCTTTTCAGACTCTTTCAGAAAGCCCTTAAACAAACACGAACGAATGCTTGAAATGGTGGTACTGCCAACTTTTTTTTAAGGATCAACTGGTACCAGTTGACAACCCTACTTATACATAAAGTGAAACTAAAGAACGGAAGATATTTTTTATAATACTGGTGCAAGTTTTTTAACCATCACATTTAAAAAAAATGTCTTCTTCCCATTTTCAGGCTGTTTGACTGGTTAGTCATTTTAATCAACAACAGCATGTGTGCCGACCGTTCCATGTGGTGCAACTTTATTGGTACATATTCTATTTATTTATTCATTCAATGGAAAAAAAATATCTAAATAATATTAATTAATTAATTTCAGTAAGATTTTTCGCACATAATTTTAAGATTTTAATGTGTCAATCATTTACTGTACATTTTGTTTTCTAAATGGAAAACAATGGTGATAAATCCTTGACTGGTGTCTTCTACAGGCCTGCTGGATGTGTACGGTTTTGAATGTTTCCTCCTGAACAACCTGGAGCAGTTGTGTATTAATTACGCTAACGAGAAGCTGCAGCAGCACTTTGTGGCTCATTACCTGAAGGCCCAGCAGGAGGAGTACGTGGCCGAGGGGCTGCAGTGGTCCTTCATACGTTATCAAGACAACCAGGGCTGCCTGGACCTGATTGAAGGCAGTCCCTCCAGCATTTTCTCCCTCCTCAATGAGGTCTGCTTCCACTTCCTATCTCAGAGAGAGAACTCAGACTTCGTAAAAGTATCTTGCCTTTCTTTTGCATTGCATTCAGGGTTTGAAATTAACACCCGTCTGTAAAAATCACTTTAAAAAATAAATCACTAGCCAATTGTGCGCGTTATATATTATGTTTACTGACTTTGCTGGGGAAGTTTGTGTAAGCCAAATCTGCACAGATTGTGCGCAAATACTCATCAGTCATCATGATATATTAAATACAGTGTATTGCTCAGAATCTGCTCATATCTGGCTTACTTGAACATTCGTCACTACGCAAAAAAAATAACGGCACGCTTGTTTATTTACATTGAAGCAATAGCGAATATTAAAAAGCATTTGGTTAACAGAAATCTTTTTTAGGATGTTAGGGTTAGAGTTAGGCCTTGCCTTGCCTTGAATGGAAAGTTTACTTTTAAAAAGTTGCCAAATGGTTCCATTGACAAGACCAAAGTGATCTGTGTGTTTTGTCGTTGTGAACTGAGCTATCATCATCGCAGCGCGTCCAGTCTGAAACACCACTTGATGGCCAAACACACACACACACACACACACACACACACACACACAGCTGATGCGAATTCCGCCCCCTCGTCAATATCAGGACCTCGTCAGTATTTCTTTCACCCTTTTATTGATGGACAGTGTTACATTGAGAGATTATTTGCTCCAAGTGAGAATGTTTTAGTGTGAAATTGAACACACTGTATGCCAATGTTGTTTTCAATAAAAAACATTTGCACAAAGCAAGCCGATCCACTTTTCCATGTTGATAAGAGCATTAAAATGAGAAAAAAGTTTGGGACAAAAAGAAATCAGGAGACATTTTAGAATAGATAAAAATGTGCGATTAATTGCGATTAATCACGAGTTAATTATGACATTAATGTGATTTATCGCGATTAAATATTTTAATCGTTTGACAGCACTAATATATATGTATATATATATATTAGGGCTCTGCAAATATTAATTGCAATTAGTCGCATCCAAAATAAAAGTTTGTGTTTGTGTATATAAATACACACACATGCATGTATATATTTAAGAAAATGTGTTATTCATATATAAAATATTTATATTTATATATAATATAGATTATGTATTTATATATATATATATACAGTATTTACGTGCAAATAATTCTTAAATATATACATGCATGCTAGGGCTGTAACGATACGCGATATAAAATCGAAATCGCGATACTCAGGTCCACGATCCTGTATCGCGATGTGAGAAGGCAGAATCGCGATCACACCCCTTCCAACTCCCAGAGTTATCCTTCCTGTCCAGAACCAGGGCTCGAATTTCGGCGCGGGTATTGCGCATAATTCTAATCATTCCCGCAGGTCTCCCATTTATAATGCGGGAAATTCCCGCAATCGTAATCCACACAGATAATAAAATCAAATCATTCTTTTAACAACTATCTGCCAGACGCAATTTCACAAACAGCGTGAGTGTTCAGCGGTGCCGCGCGCGTCTTCTATCTCTTCTCTCATAATGTGTTGTGCAAGGCAGGCGCTGCATGCGGCGATAATACACACTCGCCTTTTGGAGTCGGGACCATAGACTGTAAAAGTCTTTTTAAGTCTTACCAGTTTAAACATTCAAGCAATTTTACACTAATCAGTGCTCGCGCGCTCTCTGAGAGATTATTTTCTATGCGCACATTCATAGAAAATCCGCCTCAAAAACAGCTGGCCAGTAACTATTTTTCGCGGATTATATTGCTTTAACACGCAAAATTGTCAATTTCGGTCTTTGTGAGTAGGCTATACTCTAAACATAGTCGGTTTTGTCTTTAATAGGCATAAAACGCATGCCAGTATAATGAACACAGGATCCGTGCACTAGCTCTTAAAGTGACGGAAGCCATATGTGTCTGTCATTAATTTTGTTGTCAAAAAAACAAAAGACGGCTTTAAGTTAAAGGAATCAGGATTAATAGCCTATGCATTTAATTTATTCAGGACTAAAATACTACCCAGTGTTATTTTCCATTTGATTACTTTATTCAGTTTCTGTATGTGAATACTAGTGTTAGACCTATTCAAAAACTTTTCTCTTTAATTGTCTTTATTTGTATCTTTATTCTATTGTATTTATTTGGCTACTTTTTTCAATTTAATTAAACAATTTAAATCAAGCTTCCTTGTGATGTGTAAATTCTTAACAACAATATTACCCCATTGTAAAAATGCAATGAGTGTAAACATTTAGGCAAGATAAATGTAATAATTTTGTATGGAAAAAATTTTCTTCTCTCAAAATCTCTTTTTTTCACCACAAGCCCCGCCCCCTCAAGCCCCGCCCCCGTGATAGAATCGCGATACGAATCGAATCGTGGGTCAAAAATCGTGATACGAATCGAATCGTAGGTTTGGTGTATCGTTACAGCCCTAATGCATGCATATGTATTTATATATACAAAATAATTATACACAGCACACACACATATATTATGTAAACACACTTTTATTTTGGATGCGATTAATCGCAATTACTCTTTGTACAGCCCTAATATATATATATACATATATATATATATATATATATATATATATATATATATATATATATATATATATATATATATATATATATATTATAAAATGATGGATTTCATGCATTCATTTAATACATGGGCGTCAGAAGCAAAAAAGAGTGTGTGTGTCCTCCCCCAGAAAAATATTACTGGAGTAAATGCCATTTCATGTATTCTGGTCCCTTTTAATTCAACAAGTAAACCAAACTCTGCTTCACGTCGTGCATTAAAATCGTTGAATGCACAGCCATCCATGGATTATCCCGCTGATACCATGATCATTTGCCAGCATTGACAACTTAAAGCTGTTATTGATGTTTGCAGCGCAATATTTGACTCGAAGGGTAAAACTGGCGCCTATTTTTGTCAGTTGCGGCTCGTTGAGAAATATAATGATTCAGCAGAGATTAAGTGTCATTTATTAGTGTATTCCTCAAGTGTAATGGATTTGACTGACGGCGCGCTGAAAAGCGAACAGACATATGCGCTGAATTGGAGACGGTAAAAGTGAGTTTGTCCAATATCATTGCTCTTAAAGTGGGTGGGTCTTGTCCCAACCCATATACAATGGTTCCGACGCCCATGATTTTATATATATATATATATATATATATATATATATATGCTGTGACGTAGTTAATCTGGTTCATTTCTTTAATTTTTTTGGGGTTATTAGAAGTTCTGAATGGCCGGTAACTGAAAAATGTAGTAGCCAAATTAGCCGGTGAGTGAAAGTTAATTTCAAACCCTGATTGCATTGTATTTGAATTTGCATCGCAAATATAGTGAATGCCACACTATGTATAGCTTATTAATACATGGTGAAAGAGCTTTTTTAATAGAACTAATGAATTCACCTTCTTCCTTCCTTGCTTCCCTTTCTGTCGGTCTGTCCTCCAGGAGTGTCGTCTGAACCGAGCATCGGATGCGAAGCAGTTTCGTGTGCGTCTGCAGAGGGAGCTGTCGGATAATGCCAACATCAGCTGGGACAAATTCAGCAAAGAGCCTCATTTCACTGTCGCCCATTACGCCGGCAAAGTCAGCTACCAGATCCAGGGCATGATGGAGAAGAACAAGGTACAGACTACACTACATGTCAAAAGTTTTGGATCGGTATGATTTTTTTATGTTCCTAAAAGAAGTCTCTTCTGCTCACCAAGAGTGCATTTATTTGATTTAAATTAAATATTATGACTGTTTTCTATTTTACTATATTTTAAAATGTAATTTATTCCTGTGATCAAAGCTGAATTATATATATATATATAGAAAAGTGTTTAATGTAAATTATATTTTAGAAAAGAAAAGTGTTTAATGTTACAAGTTTTCTATTTCAGATAAATGCTGTTCTTTTCAACTTTCTATTCATCAAAAAATACTGAAATAAAAATGTAAATAACTGTTTTCAACACCGATAATAATCATAAATGTTTCTTGAGCATCAAATCCTCATATTAGAGTGATTTCTGAAGGATCATGTGACACTGAAGACTGGAGTAATGATGCTGAAAATACAGCTTTGATCACAGGAATAAATTACACTTTACTGTATATTCACATAGAAAACAGCTGTTTTACATTATAATCATATTTCACAATATTACTTAAAAAAAAAAATCAAATAAATGCAGCCTTGTGGAGCAGAAGAGACTCTTTTAAAAACATTAAACATCTTACCTAGGGTTTGGTACCGAAACGCGGTGCCAATAGGGAACTGGTTCCGACGTAAACGGTAGTAACCAGACCGAATTAGAACGAACATTTCGGTGCCTGGTATCGGTGCCTGAGTCTCTGTGTCATGAGGCGCACACACGCAAAGTCTCTCTCCCTCGTGCGCGCACTATACGGTTTGGAGCACAGTCTGTTCTGTCTCGCATGCGCGCTCTTGCTCGCTCGCTCTAGATTCCGGGAGATTTTAACTAATTTGCGGGCATCAGGGAGCCGTTATCAATATGCGGGAGACTCCCGGAACTTCTGCTGATAGCGAGGAGATGCCGAAGACAAAACGCTCCAAGGTTTGGCTGCATTTCACGTGTAAAATTACGTGTCAGAACGCCCTCTAGGTGATGGCGCGGGCGCCGCCTTGACGCTCTTACGTCGTCATATTATATTAGCGCGCACATCATCTGCTCCTCAGATTTCCCTGCGAAAAAGGAAGCTTGTCGGCAGCGCGAGGAGTTTGGCAGCGAACGCAGCGTCTCGTTCCCTATTCAGAGAACATGGGTTACACCAGTAACCAGAGACGTTCTCTTTCATAGGTTTACTCAAAGCTACGTAGCTAAGACGCAGTGGCAAGGCAAGGCAAGGCAAGTTTATTTATATAGCACATTTCATACACAATGGTAATTCAAAGTGCTTTACATAGAAGAAATAAAAAAAATAAAAAATAAATAACCATAATTAAAACAGTTTAGAATAAAGAAATTAAAATAATCAAAACAAATAAGAATAATTAAAACAGTTCAGATTAAAAAAACAAAATAAAGTACAGTAAAAACAGTCGGACGGACAGTGGCACAGTGCTCATTCAGTAAATGCACAGCTAAACAGATGTGTTTTGAGTCTGGATTTGAATGTGACTGTAGGAGCACATCTGATCTCCTCTGGAAGCTGGTCCAGCATAATAGCTAAAGCAGACTCTCCGTGCTTAGAGTGAACCCTTGGTATTTCTAGCTGACGTGATCCTAATGATCTGAGTGATCTGTTAGGTTTATATTCAGTGAGCATATCTGCAATATATTGAGGTCCTAGCCCATTGAATGATTTATATACCAGTAATAATACTTTAAAGTCAATCCTAAATGTAACTGGGAGCCAGTGTAAAGACCTGAGGACTGGTGTGATGTGTTCATATGTTCTGGTTCTGCTCCGCGTTCTGTATGAGCTGACACTGTCTTATGGTGTTTTTAGGAAGGCCAGTGAGGAGTCCATTACAGTAATCCACCCTGCTGGTGATGAAAGCATGCACAAGTTTCTCTAAGTCTTGACTTGACACAAAGCATCTAATTCTTGCAATATTTTTCAGATGATAGTATGCTGATTTAGTTATTGCTTTGACATGACTACTGAAACTAAGGTCTGACTCTAGAGACACACCCAGATTCCGCACTTGATTTTTATTTGTTAGACCCCTAGCGTCAAGGTATGCATTCACCTTAAGAACTTCCTCTTTGTTTCCAAACGCAAGGACTTCAGTTTTGTCTTTGTTTAACTGAAGAAAGTTTTGGCACATCCAACTGTTTACTTCATCAATGCATTGGCACAAGGAGTCAATGGGGCTGTAGTCGTTAGGTGATAGGGCTAAGTAGAGCTGTGTGTCGTCTGCATAGCTGTGGTAGAGCTGTGTGTTGTCTGCATAGCTGTGGTAAGAGATGCGGTTCTTTCTCATTATTTGGCTCATTGGGAGCATATACAGGTTGAACAGGAGTGGTGCAAGAATTGAGCCTTGAGGGACTCCGCATGTCATGGATGTCCACTCAGACTTATGGTCTCCTATACTCACATAATAACCTCTGCCTTCTAAGTATGATCTGAACCATTTTAGGACTATCCTAGAAAGCCCCACCCAGTTTTCCAGCCTGTCAAGAAGTATGTCGTGATCAACAGTGTCAACAAAATACCAAACTCGCCAAGCTAAGCCCTGCGTTACTAGTGCAATGACCAGATAACTTACATGACTGGTTCAAGCAGACAAAACATGGGAACCTGTAGCCATGTCGATATTAGATTACCTTGGTTGTAATCTCTATTAATCTTCAGTATTATTACATTGTTTGATACAATATTGTTTTATTTGATATTATGTAAATGTGAATTTTTATTTTACATTGGTTTATTTATTATTACCATATGTTACTTGTATTTATATTGTTTAAAGATTTAAGTTAATATTGTGTCCAGTTTGGCCCTGTAAATAAAAGGGTATTATGTTTTTGACAAAGTTTGTGCGGTTTCGTTTTCTTAAGTACCGTTTCAGGCACCGTTTAAGCAACGGAACGGTTTAAATAATACCGTGTAGGTACTGGTATCGGATAAAACCCAACCGATACCCAACCCTAATCTTACCGATCCAAAACTTTTGACTAGTAGTGTATATAAATAGTTTTAAACATAAATATGTAGCTGGTATAAGCTAAACCCACTCATTTGTGTTTTCTTCTCATTTGACGCATGTGTCCATGTGTTCGGCAGGACCCGGTTCCTCCTGAGCTCACCTGTCTCCTGCAGAAATCCCAGGATTCATTGCTGCACAGTCTCTTCGCTGACGGTGACCTTGAGAGCGAGGGCTCTAGAGGCCACAGTAAAGTCATCACTGTCGTCTCCAAATTTAAGGTACAGGTTTTAAAGAAGTAAAAATTAAGCTTATGATTTGTTCATAGAAAGATTTCATTTTTACAAATGACTTTTGTTGTAAATTGTTGTGTTTTAGCCCTTAATCATAAAGTTTTACATTGACATTATAGGATGATTTCAGATCATTTCCTTGTCCCAGTCATTTTAACATCTTTCACACATATATCTGTTATATTGTTGATTGTGCAAAGTGGTCAACAATCAAGTTTTAAAGTAGACATATACTGAAGATGCTCTGTGAAGTCAAGTGGATTGTTTATGTTGGTGCTTTTCCTACATTTTCTAACAGCATTTTTAAAGTGCTAGTCATAAACTGTAATGTTTAAGACACTTGTTTTACCACAATGTTTGATTGACATTGGCAAGCCTTCACAGTTGTCCTTTGTTTATACCTGTATTTAACGCTGTCGACTAAATTGAGTGGATTATTTGGGCCCCTTCAGACTTTCATTTGCTATACAATTACTTAACAGCTGACATTTGCTTATTTCACGTTAACGCGTCCAGTTTAAACAGCTCATTTGCTCATAGGGTTGAGAATTGAGATATATAAACTCACAATTGTGAGTTATAAAGTTAGAACTCAAGTTTTATCAATCAGACTGTAATAGAGGATGTTCAGGAGTGATGCTGTCATGTCTTGGTTCAATTTAGATTATTTTTTACATTGACATATGTCTGTGCTTAAAGCGTTAGTTCACCCCAAAATGTAAACTCTGTCAGTAATTACTCTCCCTCATGTTGTTCCCCGTAAGACTTTCGTTCGTCTTCAGAACACAAATGAAGATATTTTTGATTAAATCTGAGAGCTGGATCACTCCTCCATAGGCTTCTATGCTATTGAAACTTGCCGGCCCAGAAAGTTAGTAAAGACAGTGTAACAGCGCAGCGCTACGTCAGAACGTAGGCTCACTATTGGCCAGCATCACACTCATGACCAGCGTTGGCCAATAGTGAGCCTACGTTCTGACGTAGCGCTGCGCTGTTACACTACGTGAACTCACTCGAGGCCCACACAAAAGAAGATGAATAGTTGAATAAAGTCGTTTTTTTTGTTGTTTTTTTGCGCACAAAAAGTATTCTCGTCGCTTGATAAACTTAAGGTTGAGCCGCTGTAGTCACTCGGACTATTTTAACGATGTCTTTACTAACTTTCTGGGCCGGCAAGTTTCAATTACAATAGAAGCCTATGGAGGAGTGAGACAGCTCTCAGATTTAATCAAAAATATCTTCATTTGTGTTCCGAAGATGAACGAAAGTCTTACTGTACGTTCACACCGCCGCCGACTTGAGCTGCAAAGAAGCTCTGGCCGCCCTGTCAAGGACGCTTACAGCGGAGAGAAGCCAGCTTCCATTGAAAATGAATGACTTCTGGTAACTTTGGAAGCTCAAGTCGGCGGCGGTGTGTACGTACAGTTACGGGGTTTGAGCAACATGAGGGTGAGTAATTACCGAATGGATTCCGATTCCATTATCGATATTGCTTATCGATTCGATTCCTTATCGATTCTCTTATCGATTCTCATTGGGTGAGGAAATAAGTACAAATTGTTTGTTTGTATTAACTCGCTTTAATATCTGATCAGAAGACACAGCACAGAGTATTAGGGGTGTGAACCTACACTGGTCTCACGGTTCGGTTCGGTTACGATTATCATGTCATCGATTCAGTTCAATTCGATATCTCGATGCATTACATGCACTGCATCATCAATTTTCAATTTTACTTCAAAAGTGATGTGTGCATGCGCGCGTGTGTGTGCGTGTTTGCCTGTTCGGGAAGTCACAGTGACAGAAACAGTGATATTCCAGTTTAAGTTTCATGGGACTAAAGTCTGTTTATGCCATTAAGAAAAAGAAATTCTGTAAAATAAATTGTTTAAAAAAAAATGTTCATTTAAAAGCAGTGCTCATTCATCAGTGTATAATGTTACACGTGTTGCTGTGTGGCCAAATGTTTCTGCATATTGGAGGTAGTTTCCCCCCTTTGACGAAATGGAAATTTTACACGTTTTGCAAGTGACCGTATTGTTATGAGGCGCCGTCATACTCTCGTTGAGTATGTGCGCGAGTTTGTGTGTGTGTGTGCTCGCGTGTCATATGAGTATGTGCGTGGAGAGTTTGTGTGTGTGCGCGCGTCTCATATGAGTATGTGCCTATGGGGTTAGATTTCGGTCACAATTTTGCGGGCGCAAGATCACATTTTGAGCGCGCAAAAGGCCATTTCGCACGCGCGTGAACTGAGTTTTGCGGAGAAAATATTAGGAAAATATTTCGAGCGAACGAAAATCAATTTTGCATTTAAAATAAGTATTTGGATGTGCGCAGACGTTCTCTTTCGCATGTGCAAAGTTTCACTTTCTTGCTCCTCTCATACCATCCGTAAGCGCTCTCGAAGCGCAGACGGCTCGCGTGCTCAACACAACCCAGCGTTACAATATGCCATAATGCCAGCCAATCAGAGATGATGCTGCTAAATTCTGATAGGCTGGATTGAAAACCAATCACAAGACTCCCTGCATCACCGACTGTGGAGAGGAAAAATACATGGTGGACGATGTTTGTTTAATTTGTTTAATGGCTTGAACACTTCTATTTAAGTTCACGGGTCCCTGATGTGCTAAGATGGCGCCGGTGTATGTGGCATGCCGTCTGACGTCTCTGCTTCTCTGTGCTATATGTGTGTTTTTATCTGTATCAAACTGCTACTCGCTTCTGGTTTATGATCGCCAGTTACTTCTGGATATTCGAGACTCTTTTGTGGCCACATTTAACCCAGAGTCAAAAAGCTCTATGGCTGGATCACAATCCTGCTCTCCAAACTCTACCTGGGATATTGCAGAATATCTGCACAGTTGGCCTAATGGGGTTCCCCGCAGAAAGCGCCGCAGGAGACGCGGCAAACGCGGCGGGGTTGCTGTCAAACTGAAAATGACGCTACTCGCCGGCCGCGCGTCCAGCTTCGTCTCCATGACGACGTGGAATCTAGGCGTTGGCCGATGTGCTGGTTGGCGTTTGATCGATCCACCTGTTCGCTGGCTTCGGACCATTCTCCCGGACTCTGCTTCGACGATCCCCTGCTACCCTCCTATCCGTGTTCGTCATGGTGGAGCTACTCTAGAGAATCTTCGTTTTTTGAATAGAGTCCTCTCTCCCGCGATCTCTGACTCGGTATCACCTTCCAGGATGGCTCTGATTAATGCTCGGTCGCTAGTCAATAAGACGTTCATTTTAAATGACTTTTTCACTACCCACGCACTGGATTTTATGTGCATCACAGAAACTTGGATGAAGGTTGGTGATTTAAGTCCTTTTGCTGAGTTGATTCCGGAAGGCTGCACATTCTTTAACTCTCCCCGCTCTTCTGGACGGTGGTCTAGCGGTAATTTAAAAAAAAAAAAACGTTTTAGTAGCTACTGTCACTCTGTCCCGTCTACATTCTACAGTAGCTTTGATTTACAGCTGCTGCGACTGGATTTTGACGATCCTGTTCTGTTAGCGCTGGTGTATCGCCCCCCTCACTCAGTGAAAGATTTTATAAGTGAATTTACTGCTTTTATGGGCGAATGTGTAACTAATTACAGCAATATTCTTCTATTAGGGGATTTTAATATTCACGTGTGCTGTCAGTCAAAGCCTCTAACAATGGAGTTTTTAAATCTCACTGACTCATTTAATATGGTTCAGTGGGTGAAAGATCCCTCACATATTCATGGACATACTCTGGATCTGGTACTCTCTCATGGCGTTTGCATTACTGATGTTCAGGTTTTTAACACTCTGATCTCTGATGTACTGTTTTCTATGTCCCTTCCTCCTACAAGATCGCACATTTCATCTATTGCACAATGGACTCGTTCCTTTTCTCCCTGTTTCCATGAGGAATTCACTAACTCTTTTAATGAGGTGTGTCTTTCTCTGTCCCTGGAGTCACCCTTACCAGACTTGGATGCTGAAGAACATCTTAGTCTGTTTAATACTGTATGCTCTGAGGTTTTAAATACCACTGCTCCTTTAAAAGCTAAGAAGTCAAAACCTAAGACTGAACCATGGCTCAATGATACCATCCGCTCTCTGAGGCGAACGTGTAGAAGAGCAGAACGTAAATGGAAAAGTGACAAGCTACAAATCTCTTATGAAATGCTGAAAAACTCCCTCAGTGCTTTTCAGAACGCTATGATATCTGCTAAGTCAAAGTATTTTTCTAATTTAATTAAAAAAAATCATCATAGTTCAAAAGCCTTATTTTCTGTGTTAAAGTCTGCTCTCAATCCTCCTATAGTTGTGATTTCAAATCCTTCAGTATCACTATGTGAAGGTTTCTCAAGGTTTTTCTGTGAGAAGATCACCTCTCTAAGATCTCAGTTGCAATCATCTGCTAATGTCTCGCCTGAACTGGGTTGTTCTTCTCCCATATGGAGTGTGTTTGACCCTGTTTCTCTTCTATCTCTCAGAGAAATAGTTGATCATTTGAAACCTTCCTTCTGCTCTCTTGATGTTCTTTCTCCGCGTATCTTGAAACAAACTTTTGATTCGGTTGGAACATGTTTGCTTTCTCTTATGAATAAATTCTTGAGCACAGGGACTATCCCTGATACACTAAAACAAGCTACAGTTACACCTTTGCTCAAGAAACCTTCACTCGATGTTAGGGATTTTAATAACTTTCGACCTATTTCTACCCTTCCTTTTATTACAAAAGCATTGGAGAAAACGGTTCTCAATCAACTCCAAACTCATCTTAGCGCAAATCAAATTCTTGAAACTTTCCAGTCTGGTTTTAAGCCTCTGCACAGCACAGAGTCTGCACTTTTAAGGGTTTCTAATGATATACTGTTAGCAACCGATGCTGGTGACTCTGTGATCCTAATACTGTTAGACTTAACCTCGGCCTTTGATACAGTTGATCATATAACTCTATTATCCCGACTAGAATACTCTGTGGGCATCCAGGGAACTGTCCTCAGCTGGTTTAGATCTTATCTAACAAATAGAAGTTTCTCTGTTAAACTGGGTAATTTTTCTTCCTCACCAGCCCAACTCTCCTGTGGAGTGCCGCAGGGGTCTATTCTCGCACCCATTCTTTTTTCCATTTATTTACTTCCTCTGGGCACCATTTTCAGAAAGCATGGCGTATCATTTCACTGCTATGCAGATGATACACAAATTTATTTCCCTCTGAAACGCAACAGAGATACTGCTCTGAAATCTCTTTTTGCATGCATAGAGGAAGTAAAGATGTGGTTTTCTCAAAATGTCTTATTTATGAATGAATCCAAGACCGAGGTTATAGTCTTTGGCCCCCATGACAACTATAATAGCAGCAACATTGATCTGGACTATCTTGATCCAAAGTCATCTTGCATTAAGAACCTAGGTGTTCTCTGGGATCAAAACCTGAAATTTGAAAAACAAATCAATGCGGTGATTAGCTCTTGCTTTTTTCAGTTACGTTTGCTCTCTAAAATGAAATCCTCCCTTTCTGAGAAAACACTAGAGATTGCAATCCATGCGCTCATTACATCGCGGTTGGACTATTGCAGCTCTGTCTACTTTGGCATACCCAAACAGTCTATTGCGCGTCTCCAAATAGTACAGAACGCTGCTGCAAAGTTCCTCAAAAGAAAACGCAAATTTGATCATGTTTCACCCATCTTAAAATCTCTGCATTGGCTACCTGTGCATTTTAGAATCGAGTTTAAAATTCTTTTATTCGTTTTTAAATCCGTAAATGATCTGGCACCGAGCTATTTGTCTGAGCTACTCTGTCCACACAACCCCACACGAAACCTGAGGTCTGGTGATCAGAGACTTCTGTCTGTCCCCAGATCTCGGTTAAAGAATAGAGGGGACAGAGCTTTGCTGTTGCTGGCCCTAGGCTGTGGAACAGCCTTCCGGTTTACATCAGAGCTGCTCAATCTGTAACTGTTTTTAAATCCTCTCTTAAAACCTATTTTTTTTCTTTAGCTTTTAATTCATTGTGAGCTTCTGTCATGAATGTGTGGTTTGCCCTTGTTCTTTATCTTGTGTATTGTTCAGCACTTTGGTCAGCCCTGTTTGCTGTTTTTAAATGTGCTATATAAATAAATACAAACTTGAAACTTGAAGTTCAATTCACAGTTTATTTTTTAGCTTATTTTAAGCTAATTTTCTTTAGCTTATTTTTAATCAAAATCAAATCGTACTATTACTGTACATAATGGCATGTCCCAGTGTTTGCTACACCTCACTAACTTCTTTCTGAACTGCAAGTTATGTAATTAACATTAGTGAAATATAAATGTGACCGAGCTGGGGTCTCAAATGTTACACATTTTCAGAAATGAAGATGGACAGACTTTTCCCCTTTTAATGAAATAAGTGGGTAAAAACGGTACATCGCTCACATCAGAATAAATAAAAAAGCCATCAAATAAACATAGAAATGCAATGTAATAACGTTAAAATAATAATCAATCTACTTCATATCCTTGGAATTATTTAAACTAAAACATTCCAGCAGATGTCATGTAAAAACAACTAAAAAAAAAAAAATTGGAATTATGCGAGTAATTATATAGAAGTCTTGTGGGTCACACACCCAAGATTTTCACTTACAGATATATTTGCATATATGTTTGCATTGTTACCCACATGTCTTTCTTTCTTTCTTTCTTTTTTTCAGTGAGGGGAACAAGCCTGCACCCCAATGCACACTATCCATCCTAAAATAGTATATAAGAAAATACAGTATATTTTTTTAGTATGATAGCTAGGGGTGGGCGATATGAGCAAAAATTCATATCACGATATTTTTCACTGTCCGGGCGATATCGATATTATATCGCGATATGAGAAAAAAAATTGGAATCTCATTTTAGTACACCTTAGTTAAATTACAGGCAAAATATGTATTTTAATACTAGATAACTAGAAAAAGGTGAGGCATTTCATTGGACATAGACCTGAAATGTTTTTATTTTATGGTGCCATTTTTTTTCTCAAAAAGTGCAAACGTGCAACATGAGGTAGGCCTGAATGCACTTGATATGTCTTTCCACTTTTTGCTCGTCTTGTCATAATGAGAACCGGCAGCGAATGAAGACTTTATTGATTTCTGAGTGAGAGCCGTACAGCTGTGCTCTGTCTCCGGGAATATCTGTTGTTATAGTTTAGCTTTAGCAGAGCGAGCAGAACACTTCCAGTGTAGACCAAAGCGATACGTTTAATTTAAGTTTAATGTTTGCACAGATTACAGTTAACTCTTGTGCAGACATCTTAATAATAAAAATAAAATAATGGTTTGAGATTGAACAAAGCACCAAATAAATAGAACTTAAAAGTAGCTATACAAGAAAAAACAATGAAAATTTTCATACAAACTAATTCATTAGTGTAAGGAGACAGAATAAAGGCCTACAGTTTGTACAGTATAAAACCCATTACGTCTATGGAGAGTCCCCACAAAGATAGACCAGTGTGTGAGTATGCGCGCGCTTATGTGTGTGTCGTGTCCTCCTGTTATTCATAGCCTAACGTTACATTGCGGGGAAATGTCTCCACGTGGATAATATTATTAGCAGTAAATGTTTTGTAAAAACAAAGATAATAATAGCAGCTTTCAGTCTTTCAACCTTCATGAAAACATGCAGGCACGTGCACACATAGACATCAAAGGGGGCTTGAGCACCTGCCCTTTTTATTCCTGGAGAGAAAGTGCCCTTTTTTCTGGAGTGCTTTTTTTTTTTTTTTTTTGAAAAATAATATATATTCCTGTTTGCGCACAGCTTCCCTGTCAAACAAATATTTATTGAATAGTGTATCTAAATATCAGGTCAGGAGTTCTGAAGCGCTCCCTCTCTGAAGCGCCGATCAGAGTGAACGCGTCTGCTCTAGTGAGCTCGCGCTGCGCTGCCGTTTGGACTTTGAGCCGAGCGAATAAACAGTCCGTGAGGCGCGTGCGGTTCAAATGAGTTCCGCTTTTGGCACATAAACATTATCGAACATTTATCAAACTCGATATTGATATCGAGTATTGACGATATTGACTCGAACTTGATATCGTTTTATCGAGAAAAATTATATCGTGACAATGAATGAATGACCTAGAGCATATCAATTTAAGACGTGGCTAAATGTAATTTATGACCTTGTACGAAAAATCCGGGCGTTTTTATGACTTTTTATGGCCTAAAATTCTTCTTATTAAAGTTAATGACTTACATACATCAAGAGTCTTTCCCCCTGAAATGTAGAAATCTAAATTGGTGAATTTAGAAGAAATCAACAGATGGAGGATAGTAGGTTTAAAACAAACTCCATCGAAATGTGGATTTTGAAGGTTTTATTTGATGATGATGATGATACAGTCGTCCCTCAAAAGTGAAACTAAGTCCATCCATCTCACCATCAGGTGTATCTAGGGTTGCCAACCGTTCCGTATAATACGGAATCGTCCGGTATTTGACACATAAAAGTCTTTTTCCGGATTGAACTGATACGGAACGCACTTTGTTCCGTATTTTTGAGAATCAATTCAGTGCAAATTCATGACAGGTACATACTGTAGCTTCTAATATATGTCAATATATGTTTTTCTATGATAAGAAAAAAAAAACCCAGACGGTGCGCCACGGTGCGGTAGATACTTATTTCTCCCCCTGTTTGTCTATGATCAGCCGCGTAGCGTTTTTAACATCTTGGAACATCATCAGAGAATGCTCTTTTAATTGGTCGTTAGTCATAGTGAGTCACGTATCGTAGCAACGATGACGACAAGTGACAACAGCGGGAAATGTGAAAATGACTACCTCCGAGCAGCCGGCGAAAAAGAAAAGAGCACAAAAATATAGAGTTGAATGGGAAAATGACTACCCGTGGCTGGAATGCGCGAGGTATTAAAGGTAGGAATATTAAAAATATTATTTTTTGCACCGGAAAGAACATTCTAGAAGTCTAATTCTATTGAATAAGTTCGCACAAGGCTACAGAAAACTGTTGTTTATTTTTCTTCAAATGCAGTCTAAGCCGATGAGTTTTGAATGTTATAGGCTATGTTATATTTGTTTAAGTTAAAAATAAAATGTATTATAAACTAAACAAATCCATGGTTCATTGTTGGCAAAATGATCATGATAGCCTTTATCTATGTGGTTCAGTCTTGTATATTATTGATTAGGACTACTTTGCTATTCTATAAATATATAGGCCTAATAAGTTGTATTATAATATGCTATAACGTTAATGTATTATAGCATACAATATTCACCAGAAGTCCCCCCCCCCCCCCCCCCCCCCCCCCGTTCCTTATTTCCATTTTAGAAAGTTGGCAACCCTAGGTGTATCAAATATATACTTGATTGAAACTAGCATAAAACAAGCACATTGTGGCATGGTTTCCTTTGCTGCTCTATATGAATACTAAGGAGACCATGGTTTCTGTGTGAACTGATTATTTTGTAGACATCTTTTGAAAATGAAACAATTGCGTGAGTTTGAGGAAGATAAAATTAACTTTTTAATACATTTTTTAAAAAGTCAGAGTTGTGTTAATATATATAGCCTACTTTTTTGTAAAAAAAAAAAAAACTAATTATGAGAAGTGCCCTTTTTTTCCCACTTAAGCCCCTGCCGCTCAAAATGTCTGTGCACGTCCCTGAAAACATGACATCTCAAACATACAGTAGCCTAGAACTTTAAAGTTTTTTTGTGCTTGACGAACTTGTTTTGGTGTTGCACCCGCGTCTCGGAAATGAAACGGCACTCTAAAAATGCTGCGCTCAAGTTAAAAGTCAAACAATTGCGTCTCATTACCTTGTTATTTCCCCTTCCACCGCAAAAGATGCATCCTTTATGAACAGCCGCTTAGCACTAGCGATGTGTTCTACGTTACGGTCCTTCATTGAACGCGTCACAGGACAGCGGTTAATCGCCTCAGCAACTTCACGCGTATGAAGCGCCAAATCAGCCGTTTCCTTAAACAGCGTATTCGATTCTGTATCGTCATTAGTGTTAACAGTTGTAAAGAGTACCAAATTGAACAAAACAATATAACTGCAAAATTTTAATTTATGAATACGGTATCCTCGGTATCGCAAAATCCATATCATGGCACAACATAATACCGGTATTCACGTTCATACCGGTATAGCGCCCACCCCTAATGATAGCTGTTTTTACAGAACATCTCTGCTGTGAATGTTTTTGTTTACTTGAACTTAAATTGAAGCGTTCAATCCATTAAACAAATTAAACATAAATATCTTCCAGTTCCACCATGTATTTTTCCTCGTCCACAGTCGGTGATGCAGGGAGTCTTGTGATTGGTTTTCAAGCTAGCCAATCAGAATTTAGCAGCCTCATCTCTGATTGGCTGGCATTATGGCATATTGTAACGCTGGGATGTGTTGAGCACGCGAGCCGTCTGCGCTTCGAGAGCATGCGAGTATGAGAGGAGCAAGAAAGTGAAACTTTGCACATGCGAAAGAGAACGTCTGCGCACATCCAAATACTTATTTTAAATGCAAAATTGATTTTCGTTCGCTCTAAATATTTTCCTATCTGCGAGACAAACATTTCTCCACAAAACTCAGTTAACTTGCGCCCGCAAAATTGTGACCGAATTCTAACCCCATACGTTCTGAACCAAAACAACGCAGCGCGTGTGTGACGTCATGACACATTTGCAACGAGCGGAACCGATAAGCGGGATCGTTAAGCAGGCATGCTAACGGTTCTAAGGAATTCTCGATTCCCATCCCTAGTAATTACTGACAGAATTTTCATTTTTGGGTGAACTAACCCTTTAATTTGTTTGTCTTTCTGTGAATATGCAGAACTCCCTTGAAAGCCTTATGAAGATTTTGCACAGCACCACCCCGCACTACACACGCTGCATCAAACCCAACCCTGACTGCAGACCGCTCACCTTCAAAAAGGAAGAGGTGCGAAAAACATGCATTTCTGTCTGCTCACATGGGATGCCCTTGAGTTTCAGGTTAAATAAGTTTATAGGTCATGGACTGATTAGTGAGTCTTGGTTTGGTGTGTGTTCAGGTCATCGCTCAGCTTGAGGCCTGTGGGATAGTGGAGACCATAAACATCAGTGCAGCAGGATTTCCCATCAGGTAAAGCTACATAATCCACACATCTCTTACCATATAATCTCCACATCATACAAGTGTTTAACCCTTGTGCGTCAATTTAAAAAAGTTACACATAGGTTCATAGAGGACAACAATTTCGGTGTCAAAGAACTGTCAGCTTGGGAGCACAGACTTAAGTTTGGTCTAATTTTAAGGAGAACCCGTGGCAGATTATTGTTGAAGTAAAAAAAAAAAGTTTATAAAGTGAAACCAAAAAAACAAACAATTTATGAACATTTTTTATATAAAATATATATTTTATAAAACATGTTAAACTGCTAAAAAAAAATCAAAGCCTTAAATCTAAACTAGTTTAGCGAATTTGATATCTGATTTTCCCCCATTAGATCCCAGCAAAACTCCATTGGTATTAGGGGTGTAACAATACATCGATATGGATCGATGCATCGATCAAATGTCTAACGATACGATGCATCGATACCACACATACAATATCGATGTACAGTACCTTTATTTTGACACACTCCATATCCTCACGTAACTTTTCTCCGCTGAAATAGACGCCTGACAAGATTGACTGAAACCTTGAAACAAAAGCTGGTATTTTCCACTATAAAGGCATCGCATCGCGAGTTTATGTTTTACAGCAGAAACGACAAGCCCCGAAAAGTCTGTTTTAGAAAATCAGTGTGCAGTATTCAGGTCAGGTGACGAGGCTGCTTGTCACGTTGAAAAGACGCGCTAGCTGAGAGGAGTTTCGTCAAAGCTGACTGTAAGTGATCGAGGATGGATTTCAGCGAACTTCATGAACCCGTGATATCTTCTTCGGCTCGTAAAAGGAAAATAAAAGCTGAAAGTTTTTCACGGACTCTTGCTAAAACAGCACGTTTAGTGGTGCGTGAAAAGCTCTCTGTATTGCGTGTACGTTAATCACAACAACAAAGTTCGACAGGTGTCTATGTCAGCTGAGGAGATTAACGTTACAGATTAACCAAGTGTTTTATTATGTATCAAACCAATTACTTGGCTTTGTTTAACTTTGAAACATGAAATGTGGAGTTATCTGCTTTTACCACACAATAAATATATATAAAAATCCTTTAAATGAACTTTAATATAACAGAGGAGTTCATTTGCAAAAAACAGATAACCCCGTTCTTGTTCCTTTTCATCATGTTTTTTTTTAAACTTGTAACAAACAACTTGTAAATGTCCCAATTGGGAGAGGGTGTGCAATTTTCAAAGAGTTTAATTAAACTTTCATGTAATATATAATATTTTTGAATGTATTGTGAGTTAATAAATGTAACTGGTTGTGTACACTTGGCACATAATATCTAAATATCGATTAATCGATCGATATAGCCCTGAATCGAATCGAATCGTAATCGTATCGTAGAATTTTTTGAGGTATCGGCAAATATCGTATCGCTGGCTGAGAGAATCGATATCGTATCGTATCGTGATTAACTGTCCGATTTACACCCCTAATTGGTATACACAGTGGTTGGATTTGTGATTTGCAGTTGAGTTTTTCTCTCAAATATTACACACACACACACACACACACAATTTTTTTTACTATACATATACATCCATACTAACACACCTAGGGGTGTAATGGTTCAGAAAGTTCACGGTTCGGTTCGATACAGCAAAAAGAAAGAAATGCCAGAGAAATTTCCTATTTGTTAAAAGAAAAAATATTTTTAACAAAGTTTGAGTTTTCCCACATCTTGAAACGTTCAGGTTTATAAATGGGGGTTATCTTTGAAGGATGAACAAATAATGTTTTGGTCATCACATTAAAAATAACATTTAAATATAGGACTTTATATAATATTTGAGTTTTGAAGTGCTGGAAAAAGATGTGTGAAGTACTTGAAAGCATTTCACTATTCCAGCCACACTTCCATGGTTACAGTTAGTGTTACTATATTAAATCCATGGGGAATGTTGCTGGTCTGTGGACTTAAAGCCTATAACTAGATCATTCACGGCACAATGTTTCTCCTGGTTTCCACGTAAGCGCTGTTTGATCTTATAGATCTACGGTTAATAACGGAGAAATGTGAATGCTTCTCACTAGATCTCGCAGCGATGTTATTACTTCAGTGGCGAATTCAAATGTTTTCTTCACTGGATCTCTCAGCGCTGTGTAGTAACAGTGACGCTTGATCAAGATCGGCTCGCGCTGCACAGATGTTGCTGGTCCGAACTGATAAACGGTCCGTTAAGCACAATATAATGAGTAGCGCAGTTTCGTTCGCTTTCATTACGTTTGCCATTTGATGTTGCGCAACGTTGTGGTGATCGCGCCAGCGCGGATTTTGTCGGCAGGAAAAATAGCCCAAGGAATCGTTCGGTTTGTATGCGTACCGAACCGGAAGCCTAGTGCCGAAACGCTGTCGTACCCACACAATTATAGCTGCATAATTGATCCAATTGGCTCTATAATATGCAGAAGCAGAAACAGGAATAAAGTGAGCATTTGTTTTATAGGCCAAACCTGAGAAAATGGGATCATCTGGTAAAAAATAGTCAAAAGCCTTATCAACAGAATGAAAGCCTCTTAACAAAGATTGCATAATTTTATAGTTAAATGGTCCAGGGATTAAAAATTACAGTTTAATGAGTTTCAATGGGGGCATTTTTGTTCTTAAGGTCCTGAGTGGAACTATTTTGTGTTACTAGTGTAAAATATATGTATAAAAGGGAATGGGGGTGAAATAGTAAAATTCCACTAAAAATACACACCTGTGCCAAAATATTTGCAGTTGGCATTAACACAGGAAAAATTATTAAAAAAAACTAAACAGAAAAAGACAAAAATGGGTAACACTTTACTTGAAGGGGTGTGCATAAGACTGACATGACACCTGTTAATGTTAACCCATAGAGCTAAGTGGCTTCTTAAGTTTGATAATTAATCTGCTATGTCATGTTTATGACATATTTATGACAGGTTGTGTTGTCTTGGTAATGTAAAGTTGTCATGACAAAGACACTGAGAGGTTATGATGTATTGGTTTATTGAGATTATGCAAGCCGAATCTCTTTGTGTTTTTAAATCATCACTTAAAACTTATTTGTTTAGGGTAGCTTTTACATAATTGTTTAAAATTGTCTTATTATTATTATTAATCCTATATTTCATAATGTTTTTATTTTGTATTTTATTACGTTTTTCTGTCAGTAATGCATTGTTTGTTTAATTGTTTGTTTTATTATGTTTCTATTCTTGTGAAGCGCTTTGAGATGCTTTTTAAAGGCGCTATATAAAATAAAGTTTATTATTATTATTATGTTAAGTTGTCATAACAAAGACATCTCAAACAATGTCATATTTGCAATAAAAATGTCATAATTGAGCGAATGACACTTAAAGACAGTTGTCATAAACATGCATAAACCCTCCTTCATATTCATGACACGTGTCATGTCATGATTATGAAGGTGTCATGTCAGTCTTATGCACACTAGGGCTGTGCTCAGAATATCGATACAACGATATATCGTCATGAACTCCTGGCGATACGCGTATCGATACAGCAGCTGCCATATCGATACTTTTGTGCTTTTGAATGTAGCCAATTCAGGGCTCCAATTTCGGCGCGGGACTGCGCATAATTTGAATAATTCCCGCAGTTTATAATGCGGGAAATTCCCGGAAACATTGATTCACTTTAGCATATAGGTTGTAGTATTAGTAAATGAATCCACACAGATTATAAAATCAAATCAGTCATTTTAAAACTTTCTGTGAGACGCAATTTCACAAACAGCGTGAGTTCAATGCAGTGCTGCGTCTCTCTCTCTCTCGTCTCGGGCAAGCGTCCAGCGCTGCAGCCGGTGAAACTACACGCTCACGGTTAGGAGTCGGGACATGACGGAATATTCACTTGCATAATCGGGCCATCGTGACTAAAGTTGACCATTTGCATGCCTTTAAGTCTTACCAGTTTAAACATTCAAACGATTTTAAACTATTCAGTAGGCCTACTTGCGCGCTCTCTGAGAGTTGGTTTTCTCTGTGTGCATACATAGACTAGAGTAAAGCCGCCTCACATACAGCTCGCGAGATTATATCGCTTTAACAGACTAAAACACGCAAAATGATGGAAAAAAATTCGTTCTTGGTAAGTATCCTCTAAACACAGTTGGTTATGTCTTAAATAAGCATAAAGATTTTTAACAGAAACGGCAATTCCCCGGTTGTATGATGAAGTTAAGCGAGATATTCTGCTGTCACTCTCTTAACCCTGAGCATGTCAATCAATTGTTGTTTCTGCATAAAAATTTGAAAATGTAATCATTTAAAATGATTTCAACGTAGAAGAAATGACTTTGTTTGGTGCACATTCCAACACGTAAGACCTGTTAAATACTAGGTGTTTAAAAGAGTTTGAGAAAACTAAGTTAAATTTAAGTTGTTTTTGCTTTTATTAATGTTTTAAGTTTTGTTTAGTCATTGAGCAGTGTAGACATGCTTCAGTGTCACTATTATTGTCATTTCAGTTATTGAGGCAGACTTTAAAAGCATTTAAAAGCAGACTTTAAAAGGAAGAGCCATTCTAAGCTTTTTTATTCATTTAACTCATTGTTTTTCAGTTATCACAACTGTTATAACACTGGTTATTCAATAAGCAGATATTACTGTTCCTAAACTCAGCTCAAAAGAAATTTAAATTCCAAATTGGTCCATATCGTGATGCATATCGTATCGTGGCTTTAGTATCGTGATGCGTATCGTATCGTGACATTGTTGGTGATACACAGCCCTAATGCACACCCCTTCAAGTAAAGTGTTACCCGAAAATGTCCATAAGGTCGCACAAGGGTTAAAAAGGAAGACTATTTCCAAGAATTAGTATATCTCATATCAGCTCAAGTTTAGAGAATTCCCTTCAGAATGATCACTTTTCTTTTGTATTGTTTGTGCAGGATCCCGTATTGCAGTTTCCTCCAGAGATACGGGCTGATCACAAACTACAGACTAGCAGCGCAAATGAATCGAGAGAACAGTACGTGCAACACTTAAGTGGACACAAAGTGCCGTCTGCTTTCTTGTTCTCTTCGTTAATTCCTGATTCTTGTCTTTTTTCTTTCAGTATCCTCCTCTTATTTCTTCCCGTCTTGTTCTATGAACGCAGTGCTTAAAATAATGCGAATCTGAATTCTTCAGGTGAATTACTGCATGCTTATCTAGTGGATATTTTGCATGCAGTTGTGCACTTGCTTGCCTTTTCTTCTCAATCTTAACTATCTCCCTCTTCTGTATGTTGAGTGTAAATCTTGGTGTAATCTGACTAATGTCTTGTATACAAATTATGTGGTTTCATATCACTGCTTGTGGGATGTGGTACAGACTTGTTCCAGCTCATCCTGCATAAATTAGCACATTAGCTGGTTAAAGAACAGTACAAAATCTCCGATAAATGTGTGCTCAATCCTGCTCCTGAAGATCCAGTTCTATTCAAACAGAGCTAAACCAATTAAGCAAGGTATTTAAAAAATTAGGGTTTCCGTCGTCCGGTAATTACCGGACATTGGCCGGGGAAAAAATTAAATGTCCGACAAAATTAAATCTCTCCGGTCAAATTGTCCGATTAAAATTGCGTAATAATCCCGCCCCCCTAACACAATATGAATTTGAGAATAAGCCTGAAATGTATAAAGCAAAACTACACCGACCTTTGGCTATGTTATAAAGGAACAGGCTCTTCCGTTTGAAAGTTATTAAACAACATCGCATGCTGCATTTCAAATAAAGCGCACGCCTAAAACGGCTGTAAAATAGACCTAAACAACGAACGATTGAGTGAGACATTTCAGATATGGCCAGGCAGGCTAGCCTTAAAGCTACACTGTGTGATTTTTACCCCCATCTAGCGGTGAAAAGGTATATGACCATCCAGTGAATATTAGTTTCTGTTCCTCTCAATTTCGATTTCGTTTTAACTCCTACGGTGGCCAATGGAGTCCAAGATTAACATGGCTTCCAGTACGACCTCCTCGACACGGTGCCATCGAGTGTTAAAACGCGAAAGGCGAAACTTGATGTCCCTCTTCGGCTAAAGTACTTTCAAGATGGAGGGGCAACATGGCGACCGACATTAGAACCCCTCACCCGTATGTATTTTCAATGGCATATTATACACTCACGAGAATACTTTATTACTTGAACGAAGTAAATATACATTAATCAGCACATATATTTTTGAAAGAACTAAGCGTTTTTAGCTAAGAATAAACAAAAAAAGTTACACAGTGTAGCTTTAAAAGCTGTTTTCAGAGGCCAGACGCGACGGACGATGGTGAATCAGGAACATCTCTTTATATAGATCAGTGGCTCTAATCCGCGCACTCGTAGGCTACGTTTTTTTTTTTCCTCTCATCAAAACTGAATTGCCTATGTTCATCAGTGCTTACAGCCTATATCAAGCAGGGACACGTTTGTGTGCATTTTATTTTGTGATTTCACCGGAATGAATAGAGAGTCTCCGCAACGGCGATAGATTGAAACGCGCGCTCGAGTGAAGATTGCGCAACAGCGCGTCGTCCATGACACTGATAGCAGCGGACACGAGCGCTCAGCTTGATTTCAAAAACAACAGATTTTAGCGCTAGATCTCTTGTTTAATAGCGAACTAAATGAATGATCTGCTAGTTAACTGGAGATGTTTTATTTATTTGTATTAGGTACATCCGTGCCTCAATGTTTCAAAAAGTGAATGTGTGTGAAACCATAGTAAAAAACAATTGGTGTTGATTGACGCCAATCGGACGTTCATGTTTTTTTCCGTCTATTTGAAAGTTAGGCTAATGATAACATGTTGCATTCTATACGGCCTGATTATGTCATTTTTTAAGTTACATAGCCTGCCTCCAGTTTTCCTCATCTTGACTAATTAAGAGGCGATATTTGACTGGCATATCATCAAAATGTTCGTAAAACTAAAACTCTGGCACCATTTTTTATAGCGGAAACTCTGGTGTTGGATCAGGATAGGAAGGTGGATTTATGGGAACGAGACTGAACGTTTGCTCTAATACCTCACGCCCCCAAGAGTCAAAACAAGCTTTTAACTAATCATGATGAATCAATATGGTGACACTAAAGAGCTTGAATTTAGTTGCGTGAAAGCAAGACACTACAGGTGAATAGGATAGAAATGATTAGAAATCACTGTACTTCCCCAGTTGATTTAATTTTGTTGACATTATTACAGCTAAGAGAAAATGGTTTTTAAAGAGATGTATTGTAGTTGAAATCTACTGATACAAATAGATAAAGTGTAATAAAATAATCACTTAAATGTGTATTATTTTGAATGTTTTCTTTCCTCTAGTCTGAAAGAAGACATGTTATGGAAGTAAAATAGGCCAAAATGTGAAAAAAAGTGTATTTAATGTTGTTTATATATGTTGTTAATATGCGTCAAGATGAACCATGTGCAAATTCATCAGTCAGATGAATTAACATTCAAGCATTCAAGCTATTTTAAGGCATGAAGAAATGATTTTCTCAGGGAAAAAAAGCATTCAAATATGTAATTTTGATTATAAAAGATGAGTTTGAGGGGTAAAATTATTGACTGCAGGAGGATTTTAAAACACGATAGAAGTATCATAAATGTTTATTTCTAAAGCTCATCTCGCCCACAGGCCCTGAGATAAATGATCAGGCTGTTCTGGGATCTGCTGTAAAGGATGTGGTCAATGTGGTCCTCAAGAGACACATCCCAAACTCCACCCTCAGCCCTGATGACAACAACGACATGCTGCATTGTGGGAGGACCAAAGTCTTTCTTACACAGTCCCTGGTAAAGCATGCACTCTGATGACTTCTGATTGTAACATGATTTGCAAAATGTTGAAAGTTCACTGAACTCTTTGGGCTCTGTCTTGGCTGATGCAATCACAAGCAATCAGATGTCATTTTACAGGGTTCCCACGGGTCCTTGAAATCCTCGAAAGTTTGTGAATCTAAAAAAAAAAAAAAAAAAAAAAAAAACTCCCTGGAAACTTTTTGAAAATAAACATACATAGAAAGTGCTTGAATTTATTTTGTGCAAGAAGTTTTCTGTAAAACAAATTCCATATTATTCCCTCTGATCCGCTACGTTAGTTACTTGCATTTACGCGTTAATGTTAGTGTTTCCCGCGTGATGTACTTTGCTTTGTACGTTGCCATGACGTTCATGCACGCACAAAACTACTACGATGGTACCTCAAAGTTTCACAGACACACCGTGAAACATTGCAAAAATAGGCTGGTTACTGGAGGTCTGCTACCCGGAATTTAATGAATAGCCTCGGGTTCGGGTTTGTAACTTAGAAAAACTATATAGGCTATACACATATATAGTTTGCGTGCCGTGTGCTTGTGCTTGCTGTGTTGTGATCGTAATTATATGAGCATGCGAGAGAGAAAGTAGATGTGCGCCGTTTCAGCAGTCCTCTGATTGCGGTGTTGTGACCGAAATACTGTGTGTTGGAGCACATGCGCAAAACAGTTTTGTAAAATGATATATGAATCATTTTTATTTTATCATATATAATTTTTCCCAAAAAAATTGCGCAAGTATTTACCTAAATAGTTGTGCAACTGCGCAAACTTTGTTATGAAGTTTAATGTTTGAGTTCCAGGGGAATTTGTGAGTGTTTCACCTGTTCAACCACATCAAAGTTTCGTTATTAGTAAGTTCGTGCTTTTTCTCTTTTTTTTTCTTGTGCGCTGAAGGGGCCGCTGTGCCTTGGTGAAACGCTGTTTGTACATGTAGCCTATTTTTTTAATTATCGTGGCAAGCAAAGCAATCATAAAATACAGCAAATTGCACAAAAAAAAAAAAGCTATTTACTGCGAGAAACGGACCTCGGGTTCGGGTTGGGTTCGGGCTTAAAATATAACCGTAATGTTCGTGTCAGGTCGGGTTAAATGATTTCAGGTACGGGCCGGGTTCAGGCTTAAAGGATTAGTTCACTTTAAAAAAAACTTTTGCTGATAATTTACTCACCCCCATGTCATCCAAGATGTCCATGTCTTTCTTTCTTCAGTCGAAAAGAAATTAAGGTTTTTGAAGGTTTTTTCAAAAATAAATTAAAAAGTTTAAGTTTTATAAGCACAAATGCTCGCCTTGCTCTGTTCTGCGAGACCTTTTCAACGCAAATTGCGTTTTACGTGACGTCACGAATGCGCATCACAGAACAGAGCAAGGCGAGCGAGCATTTGTGCTTCTAAAACTTTTAAAAAATTATTTATTTTTGAAATGACCGATGGTTTCGCTAGATAAGACCCTTATTCATCGTCTGGTGTCGTTTAAAGCCCTTTGAAGCTGCACTGAAACTGTCATTTGGACCTTGAACCGTTTGGACCCCATTGAAGTCCATTATATGGAGAAAAATCCTGGAATGTTTTCATCAAAAACCTTAATTTCTTTTCGACTGAAGAAAGAAAGACATGGACATCTTGGATGACATGGGGGTGAGTAAATTATCAGCAAAAGTTTTTTTTAAAGTGAACTAATCCTTTAAGTTTAAAGCCTGTGCAGACCTCTACTGGTTACATGAGCCTAAGCTCTTTTCAATAAAATCCAGGCAAAAGTTAATATCAGATCATTTAAGATCATACAATATAGGATGTACCAAATATTCTTCAGTTTTAAGCAAAACAGAAATACAACAAATAGAATATCAGATCGCTGTCATATGGCCAAAAATAAATGAAAAATAACCCCCACTTTTTTGACACAAAAACAATGTATCTTACACAGTAACACGATGTAACCTTGCTCTCACTTGAAATGTGTCTCCACATTAAGTCCTTGAATTTGAGGGTATTGGACCTGGAAACTCCTTGAATTTGAAGTTAACCAAGGTGTGGGAACCTTTTATTTTGGTGTCAGTAGTTAATTGATCATGTGTTGTGCAGTTAGAGATGCTGGAGGACCACAGGAACGGGGTGCGCTCACAGAAAGCGTTCTGTATCCAGTGTTGCTGGCGCAGGTACCAGCATCATCAGCGCAGCCTCAGGACACACGCTGCCACCCGCATACAAGCAGGTTAGCATTTAACATCTTTTTTTGTGATTACAGGTATACTGGTTGCATAAAAGATGAGGGTGGGAATCTTTTGGTACCTCACGATTTGATTAAATATCGATTTTTGATTTTTAATCAAATTTCACATTTATTTGGATAGCGCTTTTCACAATACACATTGTTTCAAAGCAGCTTTACAGAAAATGCCATATTACAATTTAGAGTGATCTGTTATCAGAGGTAACTACGTATTATAGTTATATACATATACAAAATCAGTTAGCTAGAAATGTATTCATTTAAACAATGTAATAATTAAAGGCAGTAACAATGAGCTCATTGAGGTAATGAATACTTGTACATACAGTATATATATATATATATATATATATATATATATATATATATATATATATATATATATATATATATATATATATATGATATATATTCATTTGATTGTAGTTTACTGTTTTGTGTTACTTTTCTTATTTGACTGCGGTAGACGGTTTAATAAGTCTAAAAGAAGAAAAAATCCTACTAAATTTAAATGTGAACCTTGAAATCTATTTTGTTTTTCTTCCCATTTTAGTCAACCCAATATTATAAAACAAATTCCCTTTAAGCTGACTACAATCATTACACAGTCTTCTATAATAAAGTAAGACAGGCAATTGTATTTTATTTTATTTTTTATATAAAAAATTGGAACAAAGAAGCAAATTACAAACAATGGGACAAATACAATAGAAAAAAATATACAATTTAAATAAACTTTAAGTTTTTTTCAGGAACACTAGTATAGGTTTATTTAACATGTAGTAAGAAATACTACCGAAATTGAATAATCAAATGTAAAAAATAAAACACTGTATAGTCTTCACTGTATGAATTAAATATAACGTGATTCATTCAAAAGCAGTGTGTTTTTTTGTTGTTGTTAACATTAATGAAACGGATGGCCCTTTAAGAATGAATGCGTGGATATAGTTACACATTCGTTACACATTTTCTCCCATTTGTTTTCGTTCACGTAGGACATAACCGGTTCTGTCTACATTGAATGCTCAAAAGTCCACACAATGTGCATTTTGACATAATTGCATGTGTAGCTGTGAAAGAGAACTGAATTCGAGATCGCATGGCATACATGTGAGAGGCGGCATCTGTGCATGTACTTCGGCTGTGTGTCCGTCAGACTCCTTGTTCGCGGCTTATTGTGATCAACGTCAATATTTTTAAGTAGTACTGCAATAAGTGCAACACTTTAGAAAATCGTTTTTTTAATTTTGTGAATCGATGCAAATCGGTAGTATATAGAATCGCAATTCCTATAGATAGGGCACCATGATTTGGGGGGAACATTTTAATTACTTTTTTCCTGATAAAAAATGCGAATGTGATTTTAAAAATAAAAAAATCCAGGTTTTCCGTTCTTATTTTAGGGGTGCATAGTTAAAAAAATAAATATTTCCTTGTTAGCACGCAGAGCAATGCTACTAAAGTTGACGTAGGCTTCTTCTCCCACTCACTTCCAGTTAGGGTGACCACCTGTCCCGCATTTTGCGCGACAATCACGGGTAGCAAGTCATAAGCAGTGTCCCACATTTTAATTTTGTCTGCATAATTTTATTTCATCGTCCTTTAAATTAAAATTCTACAATAAAAATGTTAATAAGACAACACTGAACATATGCGGCGCAGCCGTTATTATTAGTTCTAAGCAGAGCTGGAAAACAAACACTGAGAAAAAAACACACACACACAAACGAAAAAAAAAAATGGCAAGTCAAGTCATCTTCATTTATATAGCGCTTCTAACAATGGATTGTTTCAAAGCAGCTTTACAGAGATAAACATATAATTTAAGGTAACAGATTGTTTTGGCATTATAGCGGTTCTTGAATAATGTTATTTCCAGCTAAAGTTTACTTTGATTGATTCACCTCCGTCGAAATGATCAGACTTTTAAACGCGAACCTGTGATTAACACTGACGGCGTTCACATGCTCATTCAGAATTGATTCTATAGTTATGTGCTTTTTAAAATATGTGCGCAGGTTTATAATTCATACAACCCAGCCTAAACAAACTACTTTTCTTGCCTATAAATTTTGAATCAGAATTTTGTTTTATTTGATCACTTCGGGGTACGCGAGCCGGAATTCACAACGCTTCATCTGTAGAGTGGGGAAGGGATCCTCCATAGGGAGAGGATAGTGGACACTTCAGCACTGCATTGTCATCGGGTCCAGGCGGATCTCCTTCGTCAGATCTGGATACTGCCTGGATCCGGCAGGCTGCGGGAAAACCTCGGGATAAACAAAGACACTAATATTAGTGTAGATGCCATTCTTCTTATGATGTACCGAGTACATCAAGATTTAAGGGAAGTGTTCCCAGTTCCGGCTGACCTAATCTATGCAGCCTAACATTGAATTTATAGAAGTCTATAGTGTGTTATGTGTATGCTAGGTCAAAGAGATGTGTTTTTAGTCTAGCTTTGAACTGACAGAGTGTGTCTGCTTCCCGGACAATGTTAGGAAGACTGTTCCAAAGTTTTGGTGCTAAATAGGAAAAGGATCTACCGCCTGCAGTCGATTTAGGTATTCTAGGTATTATCAACTGGCCGGAGTTTTGAGATCGCAATAGACGTGAAGGACTATAATACGTTAAGAGCTCGCTCAAGTACTGCGGAGCTAAACCATTTAGTGCTTTGTAAGTAATCAACAATATTTTAAAATTTATACGATGTTTAATAGGGAGCCAATGCAGTGTTGACAGAACCGGGCTAATATGGTCATATTTCCTGGTTCTGGTAAGAACTCGAGCTGCGGCGTTTTGAACTAGCTGTAGTTTATTTATTAAGCGTGCAGGGCAACCACCCAGTAGAGCATTACAATGATCTAGCCTTGAGGTCATGAACGCATGGACTAATTGTTCCGCATTTCCCAATGAGAGCATATGGCGTATTTTAGATATATTTTTAAGATGGAAAAATGCAGTTTTACAGATACTAGACACGTGGCTTTCAAAAGAAAGGTTGGTATCAAAGAGCACACCCAGGTTCCTAACCGACGACGAAGACTTGACAGAGCAGCCATCAAGTGTTAGACAGTATTCTGGGTTATTGCGTGTGGAAGTTTTTTGTCCAATAATTAGAATCTCTGTCTTTTCAGAATTTAGTAGTAGGAAATTACTAGTCATCCAATTTTTTATATCAGCTATGCATTCGGTTAATTTTGTGAATTGGTAAGTTTCGTTGGGTTTTGAAGAAATATACAGCTGAGTATCATCGGCATAACAGTGAAAGCTAACTCCATGTAGTTAGCATGGATTTAGCATGGCAACACAGGGAACTACACTGCGACCAAAATGGTCGCATATGCGACCTTTTGAAATGCCATTGCGACCCTAATTTTTAATGGGTCGCAAATGTATCACTGACTATTTTTGTACCTACTTTATGTTTTAGGCAATATGCTATGATTTACTATGAGCATTTATTAAAACCGAAATGTGTAGCCTATTTTAAGTATACGTTTTTATAACGTGCTCTGAGCATTCAACAGATCAAGTTGGCTTCAGCCCCGCGAGAGAGAGAGAGGGGCGCATGCGCGATCGAACTCTGTGTGTGTGTGTGTGTGTGTGTGTGTGTGTGAGAGAGACACGCAGGCGCGATCGAACTCTGTGTGTGTGAGAGAGAGACGCGGGCGCGATCGAACTGTGTGTGTGTGAGAGAGATGCGCGGGCGCGATCGAACTGTGTGTGTGTGTGTGTGAGAGAGAGAGACGCGGTCACGCGGGCGCGATCGAACAGTGGAAACATAAAAACATACTCCGTCATTTTGTTCATACAGGACATGATTCAAACTGCAAAGTGTTTACTTATATTTGTGTACACTCGCAATAAAACACAACATTGTGCTTTTGTCACACTCTAAACTCTTGTCAAACTGTAACCTACAACTGTAACCCAACCACACACACACACACACACACACACACACACACTGTTTTAAAAGCAAAACATTTTTATCCAACCCCATTTAAAAACAGTCTGTGTGTTCCATCTTTTGGAGATTCATCGTATCGCATTGGTTTTCATTTCTTGTCCTCGGAGTCGGAGCACTAATCTGTTTATTTTTAAGTTACACATTCTACATTGATTAAAAAAGAAAATCAAATGTGTTTTTAATGGTAATTATTTTATACGGAAATCATTTATTTATAATTCAGATGAGAATAAAGTTAGGGTTAATTAAAATTAAGGAAAACAATATATATTGATCTGAAATATAGCAAATTAATTTTAAATTCATTCAGGTACAATTACCAAACATATATCAAGGTCATTTTGTCTTTTTATTAATTTAATTAATAAACTAATTATATAAAACTATTGTCAGTGCACTACAAATAAACTGGTTCTATGCCTTTATTAATAAAACTTATACAACTTAAAAATACAAGGCTTAAGACATTTATAAAAATGCCTTCTGCATTTTTGTTTTGCTTTTCACTCCATTGAACCGAAATCGTACCGAACCGTGACGTCTGAACCAAGGTATGAACCCAACCGTGACTTCTGTGTACCGTTCCACCCCTAATGCAGTACAGTTTCATTATTGTTCATTATTATCCAGAGAGCGGCTTACTATAAATAATTTGTGCGACCAAATCATGTTTTGCGCCAGTAACTGAAAAAGTTAGTAGCGCAAGTGCCACCAGTGGAAAAGGTTAGAGTAGTTCCCTGCAACAGAACAATGGATCTATCCGGTGCTCCCGAGAAGAAAAAGCGTCTTTGTTCGTATAATAAGGAATGGGAGAAAAAATATACATGGTTAAAACCAGTTACAAGTGACCCTAAAAAAGGAGATTGCAGTGTATGTCCCCGAAGCTGCCAGATCAGACAAAAAATATGATGCTCTGAATCCGGTAAGAACGCATTTAATCTTTAGTCTTTCCTAATGGAATTTATGTGCTTATTTAGAAATTTAGTTTTTAGCGATTGGATTATTATTGTCACTTAATTATTTAGATTGAATGATATAGACCCGTGCTGTTAAAATTTGTTTTATATTATAGTGACGTTCACAGCGCTGGTCAGCGTCGTAATATTAGCAATTTAAAGCATGTTAGTACAAAAAGACATCTAATATAAAATCAATATTTATTAATTATAGTAGGCTAAGTTCTCTCCCTGGTGTCCCGCATTGTCCCGCAAAATCAGGTCTGCTGACCTGCAACAGAGCAATAACCAGGTGGTCACCCTACTTCCAGTGGATCAGAAATATAATGTCTGGTCTTTGCCTTGAAAAGATCTGGTGCTTGTTAAGAGGATCAGAAAAACAATTCCTTAGGATCTGGCACCCCTTCAGTCTAAATAACGGCCTATTATTGACTTGTATTTCTCTCTATTCAGCCCTAAATGGAGTTTAAAAAATTCTTTTTTTTTTTCCTTGTGTGTATACTGTATATAGGTGAGTGTGTAGGTGTACAGAAGGCTAGAAGTAGACATCTGCTGTGTGTCTAGACACTGACACCTGATCACCTTCCTCCTGATTATCCCTTAAACCCAGAACAGATTCAGCTCACCTGAGCCAAACACCTGCTTCACTGAGATCAGTAAAGCCATAAGATAACCGAGTCACAGTATAATCCCTGGAAATAAAAGTCTGTCCCATAATCAGACCATACCTTTAACAATTTATAAATGTTTCAAAAACAACAATAGGGCCTTAGAAAATGATGTACATTTCCCCAAATTCTGTGTTGTCTTTTTTAATTCGTCTGGATTCCATGTTTTATGATTTAATACTAATGTAATGAAACTTTAAAGGTACACTATATAACTTTTGACCCTCTAGCGTTTACTGCATGCATTTTGCAGAATAACATTGTTTTGGTTGTGCTTCGGCTCACGAGATATAACCAGTTAAGAAATGATCTCAAGCTGACTAGCTATGGCTTTACCCGTCAATAGACACGGTACTTCCTTAAAAATTGAATTTAAAATAGCTTGAGTTTCAAGCTTATTTGTTCATTGGTGGTATTATGCCCTTTTCACAAGATGTAAAATAAGTCTCTGATGTCCCCAGAGTGTGTATGTGAAGTTTTAGCTCAAAATACCCCACAGATATTTTTATATAGCATGTTCAAATTTGAGGGTGAGCAAAAACGCACCGTTTTTTGTGTCTGTCCCTTTAAATGCAAATGAGCGGCTGCTCCCGGCACAGGGGGCGGAGCTTCAACAGCTTGTGTCCTGAAAATGTAAAAAACTTTTAGCCTTTTATGTTCAAACCGTAATAAGTCAGACAAAGATGGAGAGACTCAAGAAGAAGTGAAAACATGTACACAACATTTCTGAATGATTAGTTGATGAATAGTTCTAGTCATTGATTAGCATATTCAGTCATGATAATCTAAAAATCGCGTTCCCGGGGGTGGGGTTTATGTAAATTTTAGGGTTAGTGATGTCACTAACCCGGGAGGAATGTTGTGTAGTTCCTACCAGCCGTTTGTTGGTAGTCCTTAACAGTGTTAATTTTGACAGCAAATTTTGATTTAGTTTTAGTCTTAGTCTTTTGACTAAAATGCCATTTAGTTTTAGTCATGTTTTAGTCATCTGAATTGTTTTAGTTTTAGTCTAGTTTTAGTCGACGAAATACAATAACATTTTAGTCGACTAAATCTACAGTAGATTTAGTCGACTAAAATATAATGGGTTTAGGTCAATTGTAATAAGTTAATTTAGAATTTCTCTAAAATTTCCAAACCCATATACTCCCGGAGAAAACATCTATTAACCTATTAATATTAATGATTTTTAAGTTTGAACATGCAATACAGACACAGATTTAACTACTGTGACTTAAAAATATCTTAAAATTAAATAAAACCACTTTTCCTAAAGTAGAACAGTCTTCTTTTCAATGAATATGCATTCTTTATAACTACTTGCAAACATCATTCTTTATTCTTTCAAGCAGACATATTTATTTGTATGAATTAAATATAATTAATCCTTATTAAAACTATTAACAAACAGTGAATGCTTTTCTCTTTTTCTTTTGTTGCTTGATCAATATTAAGGACACAGACCGCATTATGCTTATTGCCACTGTTACTTTAAGACATCAGATCATGTCCAATGACATGCGGATACAATTGCACTGATGATACACTCACAACTGTTTAAGACATAACCAGCATAGTTTACATGAATACTCTCCAAAACGGACATTTAGACATACTGGTGTGTGTATTTGTTCGTTCAGACACGAAAGAGAGCTTAATTCAGTCCTCGCGTGCTTGTGTCAATGTGCACGGCTGCACGCTTCGCTTCGGGTCGGGTGTGTGCGCACAGAAAACCGTACCGAATAGAGCTCTTTTTTGCATCGTCACTCTTATTCAGATCTATATGTCTGCTCTACTCATTCTCCCAGACGTTCACATTTTTTAACGTTTTATGAGACCCCGGGGTAGATCACATTACAGCCTACACATGTGCGCATCTACCACACACACGCAGGACATCAGTTCTGACGGATCGCTTCCCAAATCGTCACTAACATTTTCGTCTAGTTTTTATTCGTTGACGAAAATGTCAATAGATTTTCGTCATAGTTTTTGTCATTCAAAACTATTTTTTATTTAGTTATCGTCTCGTTTTCGTCTGTGAAAAAATGTCGTTGACGAATAATTTTCGTCATTATTTTCGTCAACGAAATTAACACTGGTGAAATGATTTCGTTGACGCACTTTTTTTTATGACGATAACGCGACGATGACTAGCTAAAAATGGCTCTAAGGCAGGGGTGGGCAAACTACGGCCCGTTAGGCTGTTTAATCCGGCCCGTCGAATATTTAAAAAAATGTCTTAAAAATTGCATTCGGGGGCGAGGGGGGCGTGGTTCAGCGAGGTCTGTAGCGGGAGAGCGAGGGCGGAGCCGTGCGGACAGAGTGCGGAGAGAGAGACTGCTGGGAGCTCGTGCACGCTGTCGAGAGAGAAAACGCTGGCCTGCAAGCTGTATTCAGTGGAAAGTGTTGCTGCATCTGTGACCTGAGAAGCTGTATCCAGTGGGAAGAGTACTGTTTTGTGATTTATTTTTGAAATATTCTGAATTAATTGTGTGAACGCGAGTAAGCGCTGTGGGGAGAGAAAGTAACTTAATAAAGTGCACGAGCCCCAGTATTCGCCGACCCTGTGTCTCCTTCCATCACCCATTCACCGAACCAACATCCCTGTCACACATTCATTTTGCCTTTTTCCTGCAATACTTGAATAAAGCAGATCATCATTCATTCAGAGCTGTTGTGGCTTTGCTGCCGTGTGTCACGTGACAAGCAAAGACGCGTCACCATGGAAACCATTCAGTGCCTAAATAACAGTTGCATTGCAAAGCTCACGCTGCAGAGTCAGACTGTTTTTTGTAATTTGTCATATGTAATTTATAACTAATATCCCAGGAAACAGAACGTTGGCACGATTGAATCATTGACATTTCAGCACTCCTTGAACAGACAGCGACTTAAGCGCAACTAGGCTCCTTGTTGCACTTTAATGTTTTTTCCTTTTTTGGAAACTCAGAGAAAAAAAAATGTTTGTAACCACTTGTACGCCTGATTAGTTTTCATTTGATTTTTTAGTTTTTCATTTGATATTTAGTTTCGTTGCTCCTCTGTATTTGTAGATGTCTCTTGGACTGCTTCCGGTTACCGAACTTAATCGCCCGGCTTTCGACTACGCTCCCGTCTCTGCCATGTACAGAAACCGGTTTTGTTCATTAAATGTTCTAATCTGCTTTTGTTTTTTACGTTTTATTTATCATACTTGAAACAAATTGGTATATTTGTTTATTTTATTTTTTCACAAATGTATGACGTTTGTGTATTAAGTGCAATTTGATTACCATATGGAGTTTTAACAAAGTTGAATTAACGTAACCTTCTCTAATTTTTACTCTTCTAAGTGTACACTTGCTGGTGTTTTGTTTCTAATTTACTGTTAGGCCCATTAAATAATACTAAGGATAAACAATATTTAAAAAGAATATAAATATATATAAAATTTAAATAGATATAAAAAAAAAAAAAAAAAAATAACCCCAAAATATAACAATACTAAATGGGGATATCTATAGCATATAAATTAATTTACCACGTAAATTACGTGATCCACGTATCCACGTAAATGTGTTTGCTGGTATAATCTGCCACTGGGCCGGCCCTCTGTCAAATTTTAAAACCCAGTGTGGCCCTTGAGCCAAAAAGTTTGCCCACCCCTGCTCTCAGGTGACTAAAACATGACGAGACGTTTTCGAGTTTTCGTTGACGAGACGGAACGAAAATTATTATAAGTCTGACGTTCACAATGCATGTCATTTCTGTCCTTTTTTGCGTGAAATCTGCCTGTAATGAGCTAAAAAAAAAAAAGTATCAGCTGCATCCGGCTGCCGTGCGCTCACCATCCCACACAACAACAACAACGCGGGTTTTATCGTAGTTTTTGTACCAAGTCAAGTCAATGGAGTCGCGGCAAAAACTACGATGAAACCTGTTGGAAAGCATCTTTTGCAGCGATTTTTGTGTGAGCGTATCAGTGAACATCCCTGACCACTCGGCGAGTTTCACGTCTTTGTGAACTAAAGTTTAATGCGTTTTATGAATGATTGTTCCAGTGCTCATAGACAACCATTGTGGAGGTGGGGGGTGCTAACACTAGTGTTGTTTTTGGCGGCCTATTTTAGTTTTAGTCTAGTCTTTGTGTCAAGCTGTCATTTTAGTTTTTATTAGTTTTAGTCACATTCATACTCTTTTTAGTCTAGTCTAGTTTTAGTCGACGAAAACTGATGACGTTTTAGTCTAGTTTTAGTCAACGAAAGAAAAAGTCTAGTTTTAGTCAATGAAAATGGCATTTTAGTCTCTTTTTAGTAATGCAATTCTATTTAACCCAGTCAATATACTATAAGTACCTAGTAGTATAGACGAAACCAAAATTTTCTTTTAGCCAAACCCATTTCAAACAATCTTATCTTCTTATAGTTATCTTATTATATTATTGTTACCTTATAGACTCAAGAATGCATCCATTCAAGACACGGAAGACGCTCTGATTTGAATTTACAACATATTTATTTTACCAACCAAACATGTTAGAAGTAGCTTATGCACATGATGAAATGAAAGTTTTTCCAAATGTCATTTCTTCTTTTTCTCCCAAAGACGAATCCCTTTCTCTGTGTCAGAATTAACTTTGTTTGTTGTCGTTTATGCGACCGCCTGTTTCACACACTCCGTTTGCAGTGTGTATTTTTCCCCGCACCCATGTTAATAGGTTAGAGCGCACGCGGATGCGTCCGGCAATGCGCTCCAGGAGCGTGCGTGCATAACAGCAGAGCAGAGATCTACACAGTACCTCAACAACGCGACATAATGGATGTAGGCTAAAAATATTGATTTGAGATAAAAAAATAAAGAATGTTGTGATTGTGGTACAGCCGTAGATCAGTTGCGCACTGCAAACGCAGCACACGTGAAAGCACAATAGCGCGTGCTGCTCCTATACACACCGCAACACACACCGCATACGCACTACACACGGAGTGTGTGTGAAACAACCGTAACTCACGCAGCTGCATCTTCTGAATAATGCCGCGAGTGGGGCTTGAGGACGTGAAGTCGCCTGCGTCTGCGCAGTGCGATCTAATGCAGGCCCTGAAGCGACACGGGAAACAGAAATGCTGCATAGTAGGACGAATAATGCAAGTAAACGAGACGAAATAACGTTAAATAACATTTCGTCTCGTCTCGTTTTGGTCAACGAAAATGAAGAGACATTTTAGCATAGTTTTTATTTTGTAAACCACATTTAGTCTCGTTTTTATTCGTCAACGATATTGCATTATACATTTAATTATAGTCATCGTCACATGACCAGCATTTTCGTTGCGTCTCGTCTCGTTTTCGTCACGTGATAAAGGTTCGTTGACGACGATATTTAGTCATAATTTTCGTTGACGAAAGCAACACTAGCTAACACACAAACCTAAAATTCTCGGGACAACAGCATTTGTCCAAATTTAAATCTTAACCGTTCTATTTCATCAGAAACGATCTTAAAACAGGGCTTTCGGTGTAAAATACCGAACTGACCCTTTAAAGACCAAATACAGTGTTTACAGTATTCAGGGATTGTCTTATTCATTTTTATGTTCAACACACTTCAAGTGTCATGTTTGTTTCATACTTTATATTCAAGTATGAATTCCTAACAACCTATGTTCAATGCACCTCAGTATTATTTATTTATTGTATTATTTTGTTTCAGAATGTTTGCAACTTTGCAGTTTGCACAAGTTAAAGATAGACAGGGTTGCATGATGTTTGTGTTTACAAATAATAAGCATCTTGTTGTTGCACTGGCAGACAAGTTGAAGCGCAAGTTGTAGATCATAAGTATGTGTTCCTCAATAGCTTATATTTTGGGCACGTTGTTCATTGCACTGGCAATTTCTCAAATAAAGCTACAATTGCCAAAGTAAGAATGTTTTTATTCCTGGCTTTTTTTGGAGTAAAACAGTGATTCCACCGTTACCACTTTATCTGTGTGTAATGTTGTAGTTGCTCAAAGTTTTTTGCTGTTTAAACTTTAAACCATTCCTTTATTACTGTGATTACTGGTGAAAATAGCATTTAATATTCATGGAAAAACTATAACTTGAAATATGGGGATAAAAGGTTTCTGCCCAATGTGACAATGAAATACAGCTTGACAATGGCAGCACTGCATCTCCATCAATGAGAAAGTCTAGTTTATTATGCAAAGGTTTTAAGGTTAGCTGTTGTTTTATGAACTGCAATACTTCCTACAACCTGTAAAACCTAAGCCCATTTACAATACTTTTTAACCTAAATTAATTTGTTAAAGACTTTTTTTTTTTTTTTTACTAAAATTTACTAAAACCTTTGTGTTTTCGTCAACTAAAACTTGACTAAAACTATTAAGTTTATAAGTGACTAAAATGTGACTAAAACTTAAAAGCATTTTCGTCCAAAAGACTAAGACTAAAACTAAAAGGGCTGCCAAAAACAACACTGGTCCTTAAAAAGCAATTTCTGTAAAAGTAAATATCTCCTTTTGCTTTGAACTTTGAGCAGATGTTGTTTATGCTCAAACAGCAACATTACACAGTTAAAAAAGTGAAATCATAATCAACCACCCCTTTAATGACGCCATCAGCAACTAGTCGACGTCGACTCGACCCGACTAGTCGTTCAACCCCTAGGACAAATGGCTCTATCCAGTATTGGTGTAGTATTATACAGTGTTTTTAACTCCCTTTTTGTGTCTCTTTATCATAGGTTTGAGATCCTGGCGGGTCAGAAGTGAAATTAAGAAATGGCACAAAGCTGCAACGGTCATCCAAACCAAATGGAGGCGCTGGAGAGTAAGCATTGTGCTGGTTTTTAATTTGATTAATAACAGTGTTTGGCAGGACTTGATTTTATCCATTGGGAATTTAATGTCTTTTCCAAAAATGTTGGTGTGTTTATTAAATTCTTCTGGATTCAATGTTTTATAATTTAAAGGGGTTATATGATGCTTTTTTAAAAGTTCATTATTTTGTTTATTGGGTGCAATAGAATATGATAACATGCTTTAACCCTCTGAGGTCGGCTATCGCGCCGGCGCGATAGTCTCGCTTTTTTCTTATCAGTGCAAAAGAAACTCAAAATACTCTGTTGATTTTGATCTTACATATTAAGTGTTGTACATCATTAGATCCTGATAAGTGTCTATTTTTTTTGTGGATACTCACAATAAAAACAAAGTGTTGTGCTTTTCGCCAAATAAAGAAAAACTAACATGATGCGCGTTCTGCCTTCTCTCTGTCAGTGAAGTCCATTCTGAAACGCGTCCTAAGATTATTTTTAATTCCGCGAATACTTGTCATACAGGCACGAGTGTTTTTCCATAATGAAGCTTGAACTCTCTTCTTTTAAATGAGTTAATTTATATAAAAAAACAAATATTCTTAGCTTATGTAATCTGTATGAAAAGAGAGAGATTAAATTTTAATTTTTAAATTTTTAAAAAAAATTTAAATTTAAATCTAAGTCAGTATTTTTCTTTCCAGCTCATTATACCTAATTACGCGTTAATGTGCCACGCCCACGGAGAGCGCGCGCTATTCAAACGCAAATGATTTTAGACGAGCCGTTCAAACATGCCAACGCCCACCAGCTGGATTATAAAACACATCGTGTTTAGTAAGTAGGCTATCTTGTACAGCTGTGGACACAGCGTATCCTTTCACTGTGAGGAATATCTAACCCTGGAAAATGTACCAGAAGTGCTGGTAGTTTCATTTCGAGGAGCAACGGATCCAGCTGATGTAGTAAGTCATTTATTCTAGTGCTTTGTTCTAATCGTGATATTGAAGTGTCGGACTGTAAACCGCAAAAAGACTGTTTAAATATGAATTGCGTGTATGTGTGTAGGCTAAATGATGAGTGAACGGCAAAGGCGCGCGCGCTTTGTTTACAGTTATACAGCGCGTGCCTGTGCCTTGTTCATTCACTCTCGCACCTACATTAGTAAACGTTATGTTTACATAAACACATCTTAGTAGGCTATAGCAATATAGTTTGTATGAGTAAAAATAGACTGAAATATGTTGAAATAAAATGTCTGTATAAGCAACAAGCTGCAAATTCACATACTAATATATCATACACAATATATTACAGACTAAATATGAATGTTTAGACACGATTTTGTGATTAGTTTTGGATAGCTTATAAAGTTTTGACTGTAAAAAAAGACTACTGTCACATTAAATAGGTACGCTTTTGTTCACCAATTTCTGCTCATAGTTAAATATACTATAGTATGATGTTTTGTCAAAAATAAAGTAGGTATATTGAATTATCAACTAAGATGTTATTATAGTGTTTGTTCCAATATTCAAACTAATGAATCCTTACCTTTTTTAATACGTATGATAAAATGTATAGTTTTTACAAAGAAATACACTTGAAATATTGTTAAAATTGTAATTGTTGTTGTAATTGTAACCTATTTGTAATTGGTTACAATTTCTAATTGTAAAATATGTATAGGCTATATAGATCATTTCTTTTGTCCTTGCATTCTTTGGGATCCTGTGACACACCTGTGTGAAAGGGCTAATTAATATGCAGCTCATTATGCGGCACATTATCCGGCCTTTGTCTTCTCAGGTGTGAACACGCCTCCACGCATATTGCCTTTCCAAAAAAAAGGTGTCTAATAAAATTTAAATCAGTGTATGTGTTTGTGTAAATGATTAGGCAGGATGATTTTCAGATCATTTTGAAGCAAAAATTCTAGGCAACAACACTCATTAGTCACAAGTCTTGTGGACACATATTTAGTATGTGTTTTGTGGCCTTATTTCAGACACTTTAAGTTTTAGTTTTTTCAATAACCATGCATAAGCAATATTCTCTCAAAAATACAAACATGTTTCATAATTGTTGCTGAGAAATTACGGTAGTCCAGTTTGTGCTTTATTGAGTGAATTTACACCTTTGCCATTAATATGTTTATAAATAACTGAAAAAAGCACAAATGTCAGAGCATGTCAGAACACCTCAAGGACCCCAAAAATCCTTAGACCTCAGAGGGTTAATGTTCAAAAAACATTATTTTTCACACACTCTACATTACATTATTGCAGCTCCTCTATTCCCAGTCAGTCTGAAACGCTTTGATTTCTACAAAAGCCCCTCCTTCTAAAAAAAAAAAAAAAAAAAAGAGTGCTCTGATTGGCCAGCAGACCCAGTGCGTGTGATTGGCCGAACACCTCGAGGGCGTGTCGGAAATGTAACGCCCACACACATGCATGCATCTGTTTAAGAAAAAAATGTTATTTGTATATAAAATATTTATATATAATATATCAATATTTATACAGTATATACATGCAAATATTTCTTAAATATACATGCATCAACAAAATTATTATACACAGTACACACACACACACACACACATATATTATGTAAACACTTTTATATTGGATGTGATTAATCGCGATTAATCATTTCAGAAGGAAAACATTAAAAATTATTTTTATTTTTTGGCAAATAAAGTATGCAAACTAAATATTTGTTTTGTGCGGTTTTCTTACATTTCTGCGTTCCTTCTCGATAGGCGTGGATGGATGCGTTAGCTGAGGCAGAGCTAGATGATGCTGAGGATTTCTTGGAGGAAGAATCATGTGTGTTGCCGAAGCTGGATCCTCTGCTGAGGGAAAGAGGGTCAGTACAACTCGACAGCATCCAGGAGCCCGTCATGGTCCGAAGCTGGCCGATCGGGCTGGCGATTGCTTCTGCTCCCACCATCACTGTGTCTCTGACGGCCACTGGTTTCCAGCGGATCATGTCCATGATGGCCTGTCTGAAGATCCCATTCAGACACGGTGAATACAAAGTAGAGACCAACCAGTTTGAACAGGGTGTGGCATCTATCAGAGCTCAGCCACGGGTAAGAGACATTTCCAATATACTACGTTTATTTGAGTGGCCACAAATTATTCCTGTATAAAGTCCTCCTATGGTGAAAATCAAGCTTTTAATGTTGTTTATATGTCTATGTGGTGTTTTTAATACGCTTTAAGACAAAACATGTGTAAATTAGTTACAAATAATAACGCTGTTTGTCAATCAAGTTTACTCAGAGGTGGGTCAAGTTATTACATTTATTATATATATATATTTTTAATCTTGCTGAACTGTGTGCTATAAATGCAAGGAACATGTACTATGAAATTGTCATGTTTTAGGCAAAAAGAAGAAGAGAGTTGAGGATCTTCAAACAGCAGATTTCATTTAGCAGAAGCAACATTACAGCTTATAACATAAGCAGACAAAGGAAACTCAGGGCAATATATACCAGCTAATGAACTCAAAGGATAGAAAGAGGTGTGTTACTATCAAAAACTATTGCAACCAATGTTAAACTAGACACCGTTGCTGCGTCTCAATTCGCCTACTTATACTACGCCCTTAAAGTATGTACTCTTTTTGTGATGAAAAAGTACATCCTTTTGAGTGTGTCGCAGAAGAGTAGACAAGCTTTGAGACAAACTATCACGTCATAGTACACTGGCCTGTCAATCATCAGTCACAGAGTTAAAATCCTCCACATTTTATTTAATTTCATTTCCCATCGTATCGGAGAGAAATGCAGAATCACGTTGATCTGCGGGTCTTTAATGCGGAGACTCTCCTCATATTAATGCATAATGATGCATTTAAAAGTGAATGGCCAAACGGATCTTTATAAAAGTCCACATTGTTATTGCAGATGAAATATAACTGGGATAACATTAAATAAATATTTTTCCATCAGGTTAAACTTTGATTAGTCACTCAAAGCTTTATCTAAACCTCTCACCGTCGGTCGCGCATATCCGCTAGGGCTGTTGGAACGAATTCCGAAATTTGAATATAATTCGATAATATTAAAAAAAATCAATACTATTCGAATGTTGAAGTTACTATTCGAATATTGCTTTATGTATATTTTTTTTTAAAAAGTATGCAATCTTGCCTTTCTCGCCACCTTGGCTGACACACATGTGAAAATGAAATGCTTTTGTTTCGTCTGATGAACAATAAAGTTTTCGAATCGTAACACAATTGTGCACGTTATCCACGCTGTATCATCATAACACTGTCAAAAATGGTAAATGCTTAACGACGTAAAAAAGCGCGCCCGTGAAGCGCAAATATCTCGGCGAGCACCGAGCTCGTTGGAACCGTCTAGTCGAACTGAAAAGAACGATATAAGTTTCAGAATTTTTGGTGGTGTTTTCGCGGAGATATTAGCCGAAAACCATCGGAAGCGCACGAATAAAATGTTTATTGTAATATTAGACGTCCCTCTAGTGGACAGAACGTGTAACAACAACCACATGCTATAGTGGCATTGGCGATCCATAAGCCTGAGTAATGTCGTAAATATTAATAATAGGATGAATTTGAGCATTTAATTTTTGAATATTACTCGAATATTAAATAAAATAAGGAATGGAATTCGAATAGTATTATAGAGGAAGATTGACAGTCCTAATATCCGCCATGTTTTGTAGTTTTTTAACACTTTGCTCGTGTCGTTTGTAGTTCCTCCTCCAAAGCGCAATGGATTGTGGGTAATATTAGCCATTATAGTGAGCACACTTCAAAAATCCACCGGAATCCGTGAACTTGAACATACTATGCTTTGGGACACACTTATTCTAATCTCACACACTGTTTAGGATGGATAGTGTGGACATTGGCCTGACAACAGAAAGGAAATCCTAGTGAAGACAAACTTAAAGTCCTGCTTTAAAGGTGCTCTAAGCGATGCTGGGTGTCGTCACTTCTTGTTGACGTTCAAAGTATTGTCAAACCAAACGGAGGCTAGCTAGACCGTCCCTCCTCCTCATCCCGTCGCCTCCCCCTGGAGTTTTACTGATACTTCTTTCAAGGTGTAATGTCGCCAAGTGAGATAAATGCTTTCATATAATGCAAAAAAAAGAGAAACATTACCAGAAAAACACGATAAAACGTTTCGCCACCTGAGGTTATAACTTTAGCTCCCATACCAGGACGCAATAATAGCAAGATAACGTTAGCTTCAAATTTAGTCAAAGTTGTCAATAGGCTATGAATGAACATTCAATTTCATAATAAATAGTTGGTGAAAACAATCATTCACACAAACTGTCGCCCTACTGTGAGTTTGCTTGATTATTTACAATAGAGATCGATAGCTAGCTGCTAGAAACCATAGAATACAAGAATGTTGTATTCACCAAAGTTAGCGCTGACTGCATTGTTCTAGCTAATTATATCCTTGTGTTTGTTAGGCGAACATGAAAGTCCATTTAGAAAAACCAAACTGGATTTACCCTGTCCAGCAGAAACAGAGCTGTTCCCTGAATGTCGGATTGGAAGCGCTTCTGCCGGCGGAGTTCTCTCCACCTTTCAAAGGCTTTTCCAGTGTAAATTCGGGCATGCGTTCCTTCTCCTTTTCCCTCTTCTTTGTATTTTTGCAATCTGTTCATCAGAACGTCGTCTCTTTGGTCGTGTGTCGGCCATATCAAACTTAAAGAGTTAAAATTATAACTTCCCTCTTCATGCTTCTCTCCTCCACACCCCCCATGTACGCTCACTAACCCCTCCCCCAGGCTGGAACACTGTTTGTTAGGGATGTCCCGATCCGATAACGCGATCGGAAATCGGGCCCGATCACGTGGTTTCAGACTCGATCGGAATCGGACGTTACCTCCCGATCAGGACTCGGATGTATGTAAATTAGGGGTGTAACGGTACATGTATTCGTAATTATTCCGGTTCGGTTCGAGGCTTCCGGTTCGGTACGCATACAAACCGAACGATTCCTAGGACCATTTTTCCTGCAGACAAAATCCGCGCTGGCACGATCACCACAACGTTGCGCAACATCAAATGGCAAACGTAATGAAAGCGGAACGAAACTGCGCTACTCATTATATTGTGCTTCACGGACCATTTATCAGTTCGGACCAGCAACATCTGTGCAGCGCGAGATCAAGCGACACTGTGCTAAGAGATCCAGTGAAGAAAACATTTGAATTCGCCACAGATCAAACAGCGCTGACGTGGAAACCAGGAGAAACATTGTGCCGTGAATGAACATGGATTTAATGTTGCACTTCAAAACTCAAATATTATATAAATATATATTTAAATGTTATTTTTAATGTGATTACCAAAACATTATTTGTTCATCCTTCAAAGATTACCCCCATTTATAAACCTGAAAGTTTCAAGATGTAGGAAAACTCAAACTTATTGAAAAATAGTTTTTCTTTCAATAAATAGGAAATTTCTCTGGCATTTCTTTCTTTTTGCTGTATCCTATCGAACCGAAAATTTTGTGAACCGTTACACCCCTAATGTATGTGTGTGTGTATATATATATATATATATATATATATATATATATATATATATATATATATATATATATATATACTGTATATAGATTCTCATAATTTTTTTATACACTTTTAAAACATTTTTATTTTTTGTTTACACGCCTGCCGGGTATTTTAAGTTGAGGTGCTATTTGTTTTTATATTAGACTTTTTCTATATTTTCTGTTGCACTAAAGTCCAAAAGTGAAGATTTTATGTTATTTATTACTTGATTGTACAAGCTACCTCACAGAAGTGCTCTGTTTGTTAACAGAGTTGTTGAATGTTAAAATAAGGTGAATTAAATAAAAAATCTGTTTTTTCTCTCTTCTTTATTCTTTTTTGATGTATTATATAAGTATCGGATCGGGACTCGGTATCGGTAGATACTCAAAATCAAATGACTCGGACTCGAGGGCAAAAAAACCTGATCGGGACATCCCTACTGTTTGTTTTGTTTCGTGGAGCGGGTTGGCCCAGTTTGTGTTTGTTGCTGTGTGTGGAGCCTGTGGTGTCTACAGAGACCGCATTTTTGTACAGTGTGTTCAGGGGACAGGCAGCCAGCGGATAGTGAGGAGATGTTTGCTGTATGTGACACTAAATTTTTTGGCCTAAAAAACCCGTGACATCGCTTAGAGCACCTGTAATTGCTTTGGCTGTTTGTTTTGACAGGGGTCCATTAAGATGCATCTGCAGAGATCTCCCCTTCTCTACGCCGACAGGCACCCAGTGCACAAGGCCGATGTGGGGACCGGATTCAACCAGATCTTGCTGGAGAAGACCTGACAGGACTTCTCCTCTTCTCATCATGCTGCTAAACGCTCTCATGCAATCAGTGCACCTTTGAAATACACTACATTAAGTGATATTAAACATTTAGCTGCCTTATTGTTAGTGCAATTCAGCGTTTAATTGTATTTACTCTCTCTCTCAGCATGAAGCACGAGTGCCTTTTAATTCTTCAGTCCTGTAGAGCGTTTTATAACTGTTACTTTAACAGAGCTTTTATTTTATACTAGCATTTTCTGTTATGATTTAAATAATGTGTCTTGCACAGCTTGAAAGTGATATTTATATCGTAAATATATAAAGTGATATACTTTATAGATAAGAAATTATTGATAATGTGCTGCTGATGTATCCCAAATTCTGGTATTTAATTTGATTTGTATTAAAGCCCCCCGTTAAAACTCTTCTCTGATCACCAAAATTACATATTTAAACGTTTTTTTTCCCCCAAATACATTCCTCATGCCTTTAAATAACTTGAATGTAACTCGACACCCTTGCTTCATTTAGTATATACATGGATTAATGAATATGCTAATTAGCCCCGCCTCCACTCACTCACGCCAGCTCAGATTACCTGATCCACTGGGGGTCTTTAATATCAGTGTACAACTGATAAAAATAAGTGGCTATATGTAAGAATTTTCATGTATTAATCATTTTTATTGCCAATTGTAACGAAACTGAAAAACAAGACTTTCATAGTTGATTTTTATGTTTTAGGACTCGGGATGTTTTTGGCGTGAAAATCGCAGATGTGTGTTTTCCACCGAGAGCCTCTCTTCTGTTCACTGACACATGACACTAATGCTTATACAGTGTTCAGGATAATGCTGAAAGAGCCGTTCTGGACTGCAATGTCAATGCATCGTGCAAAGAAAAGAGATTCATTCAAACTACAGTCTCACATAGTCAGATCTATAGAGTCTATAGTCTCAAATATACTCTATAATCAAACCGTCATAACAGTGTGATTTTAATGAGCTCATCTGTCGCTGATCTCCACATCTCTATGATCAGATGCTTTCTGAACTGATGTTTCTCATTTCTGTGTGTGTTTATTGTGTTATTGAGAGGAAAGAGCAGCACATATTCATCTAAACGTCGCTCTCAGCAGTGGACGGCGACGGGATGTTCGTTAACAGTAAATCACTGCAAAGCTATTTCCAACTTCTTTTTACTTCTAAGCGGAGAACGAGTATATCGGGGTCTTGAATCACGTTACGTCTCTTGTGCGTTACGTGATCTCGAGCGCGACGCTGCGGCTGCAGTTCACTTAACGGCCACCGGTGTCGCTAAAAACAAGAGTTTCTTAATTCTACATATAGCACCTTAAAACATGTTACAATGATATTATTTAGAACAGAATAACTGAGATGATGGAGAGCATAGTATTGATAAAGACAAGTTTTGCACACTTTGCATGATATATATTTTTTTTAGTCATTGCACAATGTAAGACATGAACCACCACATGATAAAATACTGGGAAAAGCTGTAGTTTCGGCATTGCTGTTGATGCTCTTACCAAAGCAAACTGAATCAATGTACGATTTGCATATGTATTTGCCGTTCTTAATTTTGTCAGATCACTTAGCACACCGACTACACAACATTCCTCCTTAAATCAAAGGTGTTTTTGGTTACGAAATATGTGCATTTATTACCAAAAATAAAATTTCTAATCTCAGGGCATTAATCAACAGGTATTTATTGTTTGTGCTCAGGTACTGCTTTAACAAACCAATCAAACACTTTGTCAAACTTTGATAATTCAAATAAAAATCATTACAGATGTTCTGTTTTTGGTGTCTTTTTACACATTTATTAATTATTAAAAGGCATGATGCCAATAGTGCATGTGTGACAACACAAAGGCTCAGTAATATGTTGAGAAAACATGCATATGCAACAAATATTTCAAAATACTAAAGATTGAGATATTAGAGTATGTTTATCAGACACAAGTCAAAATTCCTCATTATTACTCTGATTGTTTGTATTCAAAAGACATTTATTTAGTACATGGTTACATAAACATTTGTGCACAAACACCAATGGACTGACATGATGCGTGTTGCTCATTGGGAATCATTAGGAGTTCAATGAAATCAGTGTCCGTCATCAACACTCTCTGTTTGCGTAGGTTCAATAATTTTTAAGCACCGATCCGCAAACTCCACGAACAGCGGCTCCTGCATGGCGTCTTTCATGGCTTTGGCTTTATTTCCAGCCGAGTCCACCGACATCATTAGCTGTCGGAGATGAGGATTCCTCAACAGACCCTTCAGCGCCTCTGAATCTCCTGTGTGAAGGAAAAACATCTGTGAAACTGCCTCACAAACAGCACTGAAGACTGATATCATTTCGTATTACACGGCTCTGTGGAATACTTGATTCACCATTATTCCCAGATCACAACCGCTGAACAGAAATACAGGCTCATCTGGGTCACTGAAGTCAGTGTTATACGCTCGCTAGGAACGGGTTTTTCTTCATGGAAGTTTTGCATTTGGAGAGCTAATAAAATATTAAAAATCAGTTGAATCAATATTTGTGTATAGTTATTTAATTATGCCATCCTGTATCGTGAACTCGCTCTCTCTTGTTTCATACAAACGCAGCGGCGATTTTGTGACTATAGTTTTGTACACTGTTTTAAAATCGTACCTGTTTGTATCTCATAATCCAACAGTTTAATCTGAAATCAATATCTCTTATCCCCATAATTGTTTATGTGGTATGACTGTATACCGGATCTCTTAAATGTCCGTCTAGTTTGAACTTGTCGCGCTAGCTTTGCGTTTAAAGACCTAATAAAATATTTCAACTCAGATCAATATTTGCTCATCACCCTGTCGGGGTTTATTCTGAGATAACAACATCATCCCTGACATACCGAGCTGCTGAAGTTTCTGTAACGGCACTTTGTCAGTCTGACCGTCTTCATCAAGGAGATCCTCAACAACCCACGGCTGTTCGGCTGAAATCAAACACATTTACATCTTGATGCAAATGTAATATGGCTGTTGATTTTGGTATCTATAACATGTGTGTGTGTTGATGATCAACTCACCGCTGCGCACTGGAGTCGGGCTGCTGGAGGCCGGATCGGGTTCTTTAATTGGCTGACATGAATCTATAAGAGCGAAAAGAAATAAAGGCTTACATTGTCTTGTTTTTTTTTATGTATAATAAGACACAACATAACTAACTAGGTGAGTAAAGTTTGATGATGGCTGGACAAAGCCAGGTCTGAAAGTTTAAAATAACTTCGAAAAGCTTAAAAGTTAAATGGTTTTACTCAGAGAAATAAATAAAAAAATGTTACTGCCATGTTTTAACATGTTGCTAGCATGAGTAGGATGTTGTTAACATGGTTTAACGTGTTACTACAATGTTTAACTCATTGCTAACATATTGCTAGCATGAGTAGCATTTTTGTTAACATGTTTTAACACATTGCTAGCATGATTTAACAGATTGCTAGCATATTTAAACGTATATTGTTGGCACGTTAACAACATGTTAATGTTAACAACATGATTTAACAAATTGTTAGCATGTTTAAGCGTTTTGCCGGCATAATTAAGATGCTGTTAACAAGATTTTCATGTTGCTAATATGTTGGTAACATGATTTAACACATTGGTAACATGTTGATAGCATGATTATCATGTTGTTATCACGTTGTTAGCATGATTTAGCACGATGCCAAAATTAGTTGGCATGTTGTTAGCATTATTTAAAATATTGCTTGTATGTTGCTGATACGATTTCATTTAACATGTTGCTAGCTTGAATTGGCACATCGTTAGCATGTTTTAGCTCATTGCTAGAATTAACACGTTGATAGCATGTTGCTAACATGAGTTAAAGTCTCCATGTAGTCAGTGATTTTATCCCTTAAAACTCATCTTTGATCACCAAAATTGCATATTGACTCATTTACTATACGTGGTTCTATGAATATGCAAATGAGCCCCGCCTCCACTCACTCACTCAGCTCAGAGATCCACTGGTTGACGATCACACGTTGATCTGATTGGTTACAAGGTCGTTTGTGACGTCAGAAACACCAGCGATTTCAAACCGTGTTTTTGAGACTGTCTTTGGTTCACTGCAGTTTTAAGCAGAAAATACTCAGCAATGCTGTCGACTTATGAACTTACACATGGTGTGTCTTAAAGCGTATTAGAAACACCACATAGACACATTAACAACATTAAACGCTGGATTTTCACCACAGGGAGACTTTAACACATTGCTATCATGTTTTAGTATGTAATAATAATAATCTTTAAAGTCTCAGAAGAAGAAATAAAGAGTGGATCAGCATGTCGGCTTTATCTAGCCAACATAATAATTTTTAACAACAATTGCATTTGTAGTAGCAGTAGTATTATAATGTTAATACTAATAATAATGCATTATTATTATTCGATTAAATGAATGATAAATCAGTACAGCATAGCGCTTGCAACGCCAAGGTCATGGGTTCGATTCCCAGGGAACTGCAAGTCTTTTAGATAAAAACATCTGCCAAATACGTAACGTTAAATGTGAACATTTATAAATAGAATATTGTACATACCATCATCTTTGTGTCTTTTAAAGCAACTCACTGAACAACTAGAAGAAAAAGAAATGTGTTATTTAATTAACAATTACTGTAGTATCTAAAAAGCATAAGTTATTGATATAAACAATCGAACATGAATACATGACTTACTATCTGATTCTGCAGGCCGGACATCTGTATTTAGGAACATGTTCGCTGCAAACTCCACACAACTGCATGACTACTTTAGAAAATCGAACTATTAAATAAAAAATAAAACAACGTAGATGATGTTATGTAGCCTGTAGTTACTGAAACCACGTGTTTGTGTTGTTGACAGCGTGTGGGACTTTTAACTCATTTCCTGTAGGGAACACTTCCGGTGTAGAGTGCTGAGGTCACGGTGTCCTTCCCCACGTGTGTGTGTGACTGTCAGTGTGATCAGCGGTCAGCAACGCGAGCAAGCATCTCTCAGAAGAACCGAAGTCATGTTGAAGTCTGTGAGTCGCGCGGTCCAGATCGCGGCGCGTCTGTCCAGCAGGAGCTCCGCGTCCACGCGCGCGATCAGCCCCGCGCCGCGTCTCAGCAGAACCTTCAGTCGGTCCATCTGGAGCCTGAGCGGCAGCAGCGGCGCGTCGTCGGGGTCCAGGCCGAAGCTCCTCACTGCGACGCGGGCGCTGCCCACACTGTCCTGCGGCTGCGGGAGTCTGCACACCGAGGGTAAGCGCTCCTATACACACACACACACACACACACACACACACACACACACTACACTACTAAAAGTGTTATGTAAAGGTAGATGTGTAGAGACTAACTCTTAATAGCTAAGAGGAGAAACAAGATCAATATAGTAAGTTACCACCAGGGTTATTTGATTTAACTAAACCACAAAACAATTTCGTCAAATACTTAAATTGAAATAAAATATTAAAAACTTATTTCAGCTAGTAAGGTGACTTTTCTACGGAGCCCCTAAAGGGACCTTTGCAAAAATAAAAATATGTAGGTTTTCGCGTGCTCACAAGAAACTATAGCGAAACAATAGCGTTCGCACGAGAAACGGTATATATCGCGGTAGACGCTAAAGATTACTTGTAAGCACTTGAATGTCTGTATATTTTTATTTTTGCAAAGGTCCGTTTAGACGCTCCGTACTTTTCTCATTTTCATTGATTTATTTTAATTTGATGTACTTAATAAACATTATTAAAAACTATGGAAGCTTGTTTCCTCCACTGAATTAGAAGGGAAAAGGGTTATTGCTACTTATTATCCCGAAATTCTTGAGTTTATATCTCAATTTTAACTTTTTTCGCAGAATTGCCTAATATACACTCGCAATTTGATTGTTATAAAGTCAGATATAAAAACGCGCAGTTCTGTGAAAAGTTATTTTCCCCTCAGAATTGGACTTTAGAATTCGCAATTGCGAGTTTATATTATTTAGTTTATATTTTTTAATTGTGAGATTTAAACTCGCAATTGCGAGGAAAAAAGTCAGAATTGTGAGGAAAAAAAGTCAGAATTGCGAGAAAAAAAGTCAGAATTGCGAGAAAAAAAGTCAGAATTGCGAGAAAAAGTCAGAATTGTGAAATATAAACTCGCAGTTGTGAGAAAAAAGTTAGAATATAAAGTCGCAATTACCATTTGTATTTATTTATTCTGTGGCGGAAACATGCTTCCATTATAAACACTATAGAGATATATATTAAAAAAAAAAATCTAATCTAACAAAATTACTAACTGAAATTAAAACAAAAACAATGCCTAATTCAATTTTTTTTGTAAAAAGTTATCAGATTAATTGGATTATTCCAGAATATTAAAGGTGATTGTCATATCCTGCAATATTTGCATATGTGTCATCAGAGCATCGCAACAAGTGGAGACGAACAACCACACGTCACCTTATCCGACCAATGAGATCTCATTTGTTATTAAATCATGCATGTGTGTCTTTATCCTCCAGGCGATAAAGCGTTTGCAGAGTTTCTCGCTGATGAAATCAAAGAAGAAAAGAAGATCCAGAAGAGCGCGAGTCTTCCTAAAATGTCCGGCGGGTGGGAGCTGGAACTGAACGGCACAGAAGCGAAGCTCATCCGCTCGCTGGCCGGAGAAAAGTACGAATGCGTTTCATTCAGACATTCAGATTAATATGTTAATTCAAAGAAGTATTAATGATGAAAAATGTTTCAAAGTGACTCCAGTTCTTCTCTATATGAGTGTCAGTGTTTCTGAACTCCTGAAACGCCTCCATTGTAGTCTCGAGTTTCTTCCGGGAACGAACACGTCACAATATTCCTCATTATAATAATTCATACGCAGAATAAAGGGGCGGGGCCTGGTTGAGTTAGTCAGTAGTGTGTTAAACTGGCGGTTATGGTAAGGGGCGGGACATTTCCCAAACACACTTGAAGCGCTCGACCAATCACAACACACTGATCCAGCCGACCAATCAGAGCACAGTGTGCTTTTCAGGAGGAGGGGCTTCATAGAGACAGGAAGTAAACAGAGCGTTACTGACAGACTGGGAAGAGAGGAGCCGCAACAATGGAGAATAATCAACAATCAAGCAGGAAAACCTGTTCTAGTAGAGCCTGAAACAAGAAGACTTTAAAAGAAAAGGGCACAATAGATTGAGCAGATTTATAAAGTGTCTTCTGCAGAGCTTTTATGATCGTTCGTATCCTCCGCTGTAATAATACATCATGTGTGATGTTTGTGTGTGTTTGACAGAGTCACCATCACGTTCAATGTGAACAACAGCATCCCGCCACAGCTGGAGGAGGAGCCCGAGCAAACGCAGAAGGGTCAGGAGGAAGAGGTATCGTCACTAGTCGCGTTTCCATTACCCTTCAAATTGCGCGAATTGAAATTGCGAATTGAAAACGCGCCCAATGGAAACACGTCAATTTCACAAAAACTCCCGTTTATCGCAAAAAAGTTTTTCCGCTCGCATGAGGGGGTTTTTCAGGCAATTCAAAAAAGGAATATTTCGCAAAACTGCAATGGAAACAGTTTTTGTGCATTTACAGTCGCCTGACGTAGAAGACGCGGTGTGTTTGGACAGAATACGAGACAGTTCTTTATTAAACTCATAAAAGACAAAAGAATTGCAGGAATACTGGATTCTAAACCTCAAAGAAACGCCACAATCACGAGCTGGAAGCAGAAATGAGGAGAAACACAGAAACTCCTCATATGTGCCGCTCACAGTATACGGCTCTTTCCTCTCCATTAATGCTGGATAACACACACACACACACACACACACACACACGTCTCCTTACATTTATAATAATAATGTCTAGCGCGGTGGCTCTGATATATATAAACCTACCTATGCCTGTTGCCATGTTTTTTGTAATGACTTCTCCCGAGAGGAAAAAATTACGTTTTAGTCGCATAACATCGGTTAATGGAAACGCCGTCATTTCGCAATCGTTTTTTTTGTCAACATTTAGAAAAAAAATCGCAAATGTTTTACGCAAATCTGTAATGGAAACGCGCCTAGATTCATGCAGTAAAGCACTGCAGGTTAATTGTGTAACAGCCAGTGAAACTGAGTTTACTAGATACTTAAATTCCTTAAACTACTAGATACTTAAATTCCTTAAACTGTTCAAGTCGTCGCCATTTTAATAGTTATGTGATGTTACAGTAGTGAAGTGGAGATTTTAGAAAATAAAGGTTACAACATAAAATCACAAGTTTAACATTTTATATATTAAGTCAGAATTACGATGTATAAGTCAGATTTGCAAGATAAAATTTCAGAATTGCGAGATATAAGTCAGAATTGTTAGAAACACTCATTGCGAAGAAAAAAGTTGCCATTGCAGAAAATAATTCGGAATTCACATAAAAGCACAATTTTGAGAAATAGTCATAATTGTGAGATTTAAATTCGCAATTGCGAGAAAAAAAAGGCAGAATGCAAGATATAAACAAAATTTGGAGATATATAATATAAACTCGCAGCTTTGAAAAAAAATGTCAGAATCGCAATTCTAAGAAAAAAAGTCACAAAAAAAATTGTCTTACTCCCAATTTTTTGCTTGATAAAACATATTTTACAGCTTGGCATAACTATAAACGTATATTCGGTATGGAGTTAATTTCCATATTCTAAAAATCACACTTTTAAAATCAGGCCTACTGGTTGGAAGAGAGTTGTTGCGGAGGGGGGAATTAAAATCAGAAATAATATATCTTGATTATCATTAGTTGTTTTAGATGATTTGAATGCTTGTTTTGTCTTATTTAGGAGTTTGAGACACTGCTTTAATAAAGACGTTGCAGAATTGAGCGGCTCGACTGGCTTGTTTTTGATGCATCTGTCCTGTGTTTTTTAGCCTGACATCGTCTCGACGCCCAATTTTGTGGTTGAGGTGACCAAACAGGGCGCAAAGAGCTCACTAGTGTTCGACTGTCATTTCCCCGAGGACGAGGTGAGTTTGATTCCTCTTGTTGTTGTGTGACTGTGAAGAGATGTGTCTGTTTTCTCCTTCATCTCACTGGATTTCACATCTGCACAGACCAGTCATGGTGAGGGCGAGGAGGAGAGCGACATCTTCTCCATCCGAGAGGTCAGTTTCCAGCCCGAGGGCGACACGGACTGGAAGGAAACCAGTTACACGCTCAACACAGACTCTCTGGACTGGGTGAGTCAAGTCTTCATTTCTTACACTGCACATCGTTGCAAAGCAATCTGAAAATAACTGTTAATGTTGCAAAGTTCCTCAGATATGAAACCAATACAGTCTCGGCTGTAAAGCAGCTCTAGTGTAATTATTCAGTTTCATAACAGTTGCAAAGTTCAT
>CM060595.1:59423114-59568114 GCA_030578255.1 Tiaroga cobitis | reverse complement strand
TTATCTCAGAATTACGAGATTTTTTTCATGGAAAAAAAAACGTTTTGCTCTGTTTTTCTGAATTAACGAGTTAATTATCTCAGAATTGCGAGATATTTTTTGATGAAAAAAGTTTTTGCTCTGTTTTTCTGAATTAACGAGTTAATTATCTCAGAATTACGAGATCATTTTGATGAAAAAAGTTTTTGCTCTGTTTTCCTGAATTAACGAGTTAATTATCTCAGAATTACGAGATATTTTTGATGAAAAGTTTTTGCTCTGTTTTTCTGAATTAACGAGTTAATTATCTCAGAGTTACGAGATATTTTTTCATGAAAAAAAGCTTTTTCTCTGTTTTTCTGAATTAACGAGTTAATTATCTCAGAATTACGAGATATTTTTTCATGAAAAAAAGTTTTTGCTCTGTTTTTCTGAATTAACGAGTTAATTATCTCAGAATTATAAGATACATTTTTCTTGAAAAACGTTTTTTTTCACTCTGTTTTTATGAGTTAATGAGTTACTCATAATTTTGAGATAATCAAGTCATTAATTCAGAAAAACAGAGCAAAAACTTTTTTTCATGAAAAATCATCATAATTCTGAGATAATTAACTCGTTAATTCAGAAAAACAGAGCAAACACTTTTTTTCATGAAAAATGATCTCGTAATTCTGAGATAATTAACTCGTTAATTCATAAAAACAGAGTCGATTTTTTTTCCTCAAGTGAATGCAATGCGCTTCCGTACCATCCAGACCAATTAAATAATGCATTTATGCTAACACTTTATAATAAAGTGTCATTTGTTAACATTAGTGGTTAGCATGAACCAACAATGAACAATACTGCAACAGTATTTTCTCATCTTAGTTCATTTCAACATTTACTAATACATTTTTAATATTTTAAAACAAGTTGTATTTGTTAACATTAATGCACTGTGAACTAACATGAATATTAAATAAGATTATTAAATTTATTTATTCAATTAGTTTATTTGTCAGGGACAATGTACAAAATACATTAATCTTATGAAAATATGTTTTGTACCAGAGAAGAAAGAAATGCTGTAAGATTTTTTTTGTGAAGTTAACTAGCAATTTCTGAGTGAAAATTGTAAAGAAATGCCAAGTAACACGTTGAATTTAACCGTAGAAAAGAACCATTTTCATGTGCCATCATGTAGAATTGAGAAACTCTTGTTGTTAGCGACACCGGTGGCCGTGAAGTGAACTGCAGCCGCACTTACTGTTTGATTATAGATTATATTTGAGACTATAGACTCTATAGATCTGACTATGTGAGACTGTAGTTTGAATGAATCTCTTTTCTTTGCACGATGCATTGACATTGCAGTCCAGAACGGCTCTTTCAGCATTATCCTGAACACTGTATAAGCATTAGTGTCATGTGTCAGTGAACAGAAGAGAGGCTCTCGGTGGAAAACACACATCTGCGATTTCCCCGACAAAAACATCCCGAGTCCTAAACATAAAAATCAGTCGACAGGCTCTCAGAGACAAACTATTAAGTCTCGTTACAAAAAAAGTGATTAATTCTTACATATCGCCCCTTTAAAAGTGTACTCACAATCGTGTTGACGTAAAGGCCACATGGACATGATGTAAAATGGCCGTTCACTGTCAGATTATTCCTGCACAGAGAGAGGAACACAATTACATGTTATTAAGATAGATGGGTTTTGCAGGAAAGATTGGTTATGGCAAACACTTACACATGACATATAGGACATATGATCCGTCCACCCGGCTCCATTCCCTCCAGCACCGAGTCCAAATACTGTTCTTCATAGCGCACACTGCTGTTATATTCCTCCAGGATCAAGAGCTCTGGACGAGGACACACATTGACGCGCATTTATTTATGTATGATTTAACACCATATCAGCAGCAATGGCTATAATCATGGCAATCAACAGCATTTCAATTAAAAAAAAATATTGTAATTACAATCAATTCAATATATAGTTTACAATCATTTAACATTGTTTCCTTAAAAAACAATCAGTATACAAAATCAGACATGTACAGGTGAAACTCGAAAGAATATCGTGCAGAAGTTCATTTATTTCAGTAATTCAACTTAAAAGGTGAAAGTAATATATTATATCGACTCATTACATGCAAAGTGAGATATTTCAATTTGGGGTTTATATTTATAAAATTTATATTTTAATTTGGGGTTTTCATAAGCTGTAACTTTTTGAAAACTGTCTCCACTGATAAATAACACCCAGGCTAACTTGGAAATGAGGCCCGATGTCCAAAATCCTGAACCACCCCTTTAACCAATGCATTTCCATCATGTCACGATTAGTGAATTCTCGGACAGGTCCGGGTGTTTCTCGAGCTGATATAAAGAGGAAAAGCAAACCTTGCGCTACGAGCTCCTGCTGAATCTCCTCAAACGCTGAAAGTTCGTCAAACTCCTGCTGTGCGGTGTAAACCTGAGGAGGAAGAGCACACGCGTAAAGACGGAGCTCTTCATCTCTTTGTGCTGACACATCCAAACTCGTTTACGATGACACACACATCCAAACTCGTTTACGATGACACACACATCCAAACTCGTTTACGATGACACACATCCAAACTCGTTTACGATGACACACACATCCAAACTCGTTTACGATGACACACACGTCCAAACTCGTTTACGATGACACACACATCCAAACTCGTTTACGATGACACACACATCCAAACTCGTTTACGATGACACACACGTCCAAACTCGTTTACGATGACACACACATCCAAACTCGTTTACGATGACACACGCATCCAAACTCGTTTACGATGACACACACGTCCAAACTCGTTTACGATGACACACACGTCCAAACTCGTTTACGATGACACGCGTCCAAACTCGTTTACGATGACACACACATCCAAACTCGTTTACGATGACACGCACATCCAAACTCGTTTACGATGACACACACATCCAAACTCGTTTACGATGACACACACATCCAAACTCGTTTACGATGACACGCGTCCAAACTCGTTTACGATGACACACACATCCAAACTCGTTTACGATGACACACATCCAAACTCGTTTACGATGACACACACATCCAAACTCGTTTACGATGACACACACATCCAAACTCGTTTACGATGACACACACATCCAAACTCGTTTACGATGACACACACATCCAAACTCGTTTACGATGACACGCGTCCAAACTCGTTTACGATGACACACACATCCAAACTCGTTTACGATGACACACACATCCAAACTCGTTTACGATGACACACACATCCAAACTCGTTTACGATGACACACACATCCAAACTCGTTTACGATGACACACACATCCAAACTCGTTTACGATGACACACACATCCAAACTCGTTTACGATGACACACACATCCAAACTCGTTTACGATGACACACACATCCAAACTCGTTTACGATGACACACACATCCAAACTCGTTTACGATGACACACACATCCAAACTCGTTTACGATGACACACACATCCAAACTCGTTTACGATGACACACACATCCAAACTCGTTTACGATGACACCCGTCCAAACTCTTTTACGATGACACGCGTCCAAACTCGTTTACGATGACACGAGTCCAAACTCGTTTACGATGACACGCGTCCAAACTCGTTTACGATGACACGCGTCCAAACTCGTTTACGATGACACGCGTCCAAACTCGTTTACGATGACACGCGTCCAAACTCGTTTACGATGACACGCGTCCAAACTCGTTTACGATGACACGCGTCCAAACTCGTTTACGATGACACGCGTCCAAACTCGTTTACGATGACACACACATCCAAACTCGTTTACGATGACACACACATCCAAACTCGTTTACGATGACACACACATCCAAACTCGTTTACGATGACACACACATCCAAACTCGTTTACGATGACACACACATCCAAACTCGTTTACGATGACACACACATCCAAACTCGTTTACGATGACACCCGTCCAAACTCTTTTACGATGACACGCGTCCAAACTCGTTTACGATGACACGCGTCCAAACTCGTTTACGATGACACGCGTCCAAACTCGTTTACGATGACACGCGTCCAAACTCGTTTACGATGACACGCGTCCAAACTCGTTTACGATGACACGCGTCCAAACTCGTTTACGATGACACGCGTCCAAACTCGTTTACGATGACACGCGTCCAAACTCGTTTACGATGACACCCGTCCAACCTCTTTTACGATGACACGCGTCCAAACTCGTTTACGATGACACGCGTCCAAACTCGTTTACGATGACACGCGTCCAAACTCGTTTACGATGACACGCGTCCAAACTCGTTTACGATGAAACGCGTCCAAACTCGTTTACGATGACACGCGTCCACCAAACTCGTTTACGATGACACGCGTCCACCAAACTCGTTTACGATGACACGCGTCCACCAAACTCGTTTACGATGACACGCGTCCACCAAACTCGTTTACGATGACACGCGTCCACCAAACTCGTTTACGATGACACGCGTCCAAACTCGTTTACGATGACACGCGTCCAAACTCGTTTACGATGACACGCGTCCAAACTCGTTTACGATGACACGCGTCCAAACTCTTTTACGATGACACGCGTCCAAACTCGTTTACGATGACACGCGTCCAAACTCGTTTACGATGACACGCGTCCAAACTCGTTTACGATGACACACACATCCAAACTCATTTACGATGACACACACATCCAAACTCGTTTACGATGACACGCGTCCAAACTCGTTTACGATGACACGCGTCCACCAAACTCGTTTACGATGACACACACATCCAAACTCGTTTACGATGACACGCGTCCAAACTCGTTTACGATGACACGCGTCCACCAAACTCGTTTACGATGACACGCGTCCAAACTCGTTTACGATGACACGCGTCCAAACTCGTTTACGATGACACGCACATCCAAACTCGTTTACGATGACACGCGTCCACCAAACTCGTTTACGATGACACGCGTCCAAACTCGTTTACGATGACACGCGTCCAAACTCGTTTACGATGACACGCGTCAGACACCTCGGTCCGACACCTTTTCGGTCAAGCAACTTTTTTTTTTACTATTGTTTACATTGTAATTTCATTTTTGTTTCCGTACATGTTTGTAAATAGTTTTTCTTTTTTGCCTTTTCTTTTGAAGTTGGCCGAAATAAACTAAACTAAACTAACTAACTAACTAACTAACTAACTAACTAACTAACTAACTAACTAACTAACTAACTAACTAACTAACTAACTAACTAACTAACTAACTAACTAACTAACTAACTAACTAACTCATCTTCACACATTTGAATATCCAATAATTCAGATATTAAAATTAGAAACAGAAACATTTTTGATAAATGGTTTAATATAAAACATGACTTTTGTTGCCGATCAATTCGACCCTAATGGTGATATTTTATCATTTAAAAAAAATGATAAATTTAATTTTCTGTGATGAAAGCGATTCATTTTTTGTTTCTACTCTAATCGACTATCTCAGTTATGTTTCGGTTTTAAGTAAAAAATGCAATAATACATTTTATAATACAATACATCGTCAACTTTCTCAGTCTCGAAACAAATATCACATACACAGTAAAATGAGAGAAATGCACTTTAAAACTCTGCATAAAATCTACCCTTGCAGTGCACTTTTATTCAAATACTGCGATGCAAAGGATTTATGCATATTCTGAAAAAAATTAAAGTGAAGACATTTGTCGTACATTTTTTCTTGTAATGTTTCATCACTTTTCTGGAATGATTTGAGTTCCTTTTTTTCTGTAAAGTTAATCTGAACTATAATTTACATTAAGGATGTTATTTTTCTTCTTGAAAACCAAAACAAGTCATAAGAATGTATGGTTATTCTTCCTTATTCTTGTGGCATAATTATATTTTCAGGTTTCGTAAGAAAATATCTACTTTTATAGAGTTCTTATGCAAAGTAGAACATTTAATCAAATCACTAAGAATAATTAATACTAAAAAGTCAAGTCAAGTCAAATATATTTATATAGCGCTTTTCACAATACAGATTGTATCAAAGCTGCTTCACAGTATCAATCAAAACAACTTAACAATGTTTGTTTATTACTGAAAGAAAAAAAAAAGACATCCAAGTTTGGTAGAGCTGATCAATGGTATGATTGGTTAATTAATTTGAATATCCCCAACTGAGCAAGCCAAAGGCAACAGTGGCAAGGAACCGAAAAACTCCATCCAGTGACCTAAAGGTGTCCTAGCACACCATCAGATGACCCAATGGAGAAAAAAAACCTTGGGAGAACCCAGGCTCAGTCGGGGGCCAGTTCTCCTCTGGCGTTTATGAACTAGAGGCCGAATTTACAGTAACTGTAAGATAAAAAATGTATATGAATGCCTGGCTAAATAGATGCGTCTTCAGTCTAGTTTTAAACTGTGAGAGCGAGTCTGAGCAACGAACAATATCAGGAAGGCTATTCCAGAGCTTCGGAGCTAAATGTGAAAATGCTCTGCCTCCTTTGGTGGATCTGGATATCCTAGGAATGACCAGAAGCCTCGAATTTAGTGATCTTAAAGAGCGCGATGGATTGTAGGGCGATAGAAGATCCGTTAAATAGACTGGAGCTAAACCATTTAGAGCTTTATAAGTCAGAAGCAATACCTTGTAATTAATACGGAACTTTATAGGTAACCAATGAAGTGATGATAAAATCGGTGTTATATGATCATATTTTCTTGATCTAGTAAGAACTCTAGCGGCTGCATTTTGGACTAACTGTAGCTTGTTTATTGAAGATGCAGGACAACCAGCTAATAAAGCATTACAGTAATCTAGTCTCGAGGTCATGAATGCATGAACTAACTTTTCTGCATCAGAGACTGATAGCATGTTACGTAGCTTAGCAATGTTTCTAAGGTGGAAAAAGGCTGTTTTTGTAACATATGAAATATGCTTTTCAAAAGACAGGTTGCAGTCTAATGTAACACCCAGGTCTTTTACTGTAGCGGATAAAGTAACAGGGCATCCTACTATGTTAAAGTCGTGCTGTGAAAGGTTTTGTGGACGGTTTTTACAACCGATAAGTATTACCTCTGTCTTGTCTGGATTTAATAAAAGAAAATTACGTGTCATCCAATCTTTTAGATCTTTAACACAATCTGTCAATTTGGATAATTTAGCATATTCATCTGGCCGTGATGAAATATATATTTGAGTGTCATCGGCATAACAATGGAAACTAATTCCATGTTTCCTTAGAATATTACCAAGTGGCAGCATATATATTGAGAATAATAAAGGGCCTAACACAGATCCCTGCGGCACTCCATAGTTTGCCGAAGTTATGATCGATTTTTCTCCATTTAAATAGACGAAATGGTAGCGGTCAGATAAGTATGACCTGAACCAGCTTAATGCTTGTCCTTGAACACCAGTGTAATTTTGTAGTCGATCTAAGATTATTGTGTGATCTATAGTGTCGAACGCAGCACTAAGATCAAGTAAAACTAGTACTGAGATACAGCCTTGGTCCGAAGCTAAAAGTAAATCATTTGTGATTCTAACAAGCGCAGTTTCAGTGCTATGATGTGGCCTGAATCCAGACTGAAACTTTTCATAGATGTCGTTTTCTTGCAAGAAAGAGCCGACTCAACTTTTTCTAATATTTTTGACATAAATGGAAGATTCGAAATGGGTCTGTAATTTGCTAGGTTATTTGGATCTAAATGTGGTTTCTTAAGAGGTTTTATAACAGCCAGCTTGAACGTTCTTGGAACATGACCTAAAGATAAAGACGAGTTAATAATATTGAGAAGAGGCTCTTCCACTATAGGTAACACTTCTTTCAGTAGTTCAGTTGGTATAGGATCTAATAAACATGTTGTTGTTTTAGATGAAGTGATAAGGTTATTTAACTCTTTTTGTTCTATGGTTGTAAAGCATTGTAATTGTTCTTGCGGGGTGATAATTGCGGCTGAATTATAAGGCGCGAGCAAAGATTGAACGTTTACGATTTTGATTCTGATGCTTTCAATTTTCTCGGTGAAGAAGTTCATGAAATCATTACTACTAAACTGTAACGAGGTATTTTGTTCAGACGACGTCTGTTTATTTGTTAGTCTAGCCACGGTATTAAATAAAAACCTTGGATTATTTCGGTTGTTTTCTATTAATTTGCTGAGGTGCTCAGCCCTGGCCGTTTTAAGGGCCTTTTTATAACGTGACATACTGTCTTTCCATGCGATTCTAAAGACCTCTAAATTAGTTTTTTTCCATTTACGCTCTAAATTACGGGTTTCTCTCTTTAAAATATACGTAGTATTATTGTACCATGGTGCTATACTTTTTTCTCTGACCTTTTTTAATTTAATGGGTGCAACAATATCCAATGTTCTAGAGAGAATGGAGCTCATAGTGCTAGTTAGTTCATCTAGTTCATCTGTTTGTTTGGGTTCAGGCAGCAGCTGAGAAAGATCAGATAAGCTATTTGAGAAAAGATCTATGGTGGATGGAAGAATTGTTCTACCCGGTCGATAACGTGGCGCAGCATGACATATTACAGCAGTACTTAATATGCAAGTTACCATGTAATGGTCAGTGACATCATCACTTTGTGGAATGATATCTATATCGGTTGGATCGGTTCCATATGATATAATTAAATCGAGTGTATGATTAAGACGATGAGTTGGTCCGATGACGTTTTGCTTGACAATTAAAAGTACAATTAAAAAATATACTTTTTTTTTTTAAGAGATATGATGAGAACTTTCATGTGCCGTAAACGTTTTTTTTTTAAGTTACTTTTTCCTTTAGTTTTTTTCACTATTTTTGTCTGACGGGATTGTTAAATTGTGCTAGAATAAGAATAAGTGTACATACATATTTGATATACACTGCAAAAGTCTTTTCACCCAATTAAATATTTTCACCTAATTAAAAATGGTTTTAAGCCAGTTAATGTAATATACACAGTATATATATATTTGCTTGAAAATGTTTAAGATCCTGTAGAATATGTACTGTTTGCACTATTGTCATTTTTCTTGCAATAAAAAAAAGTTTGAATATTAAAAAGCACTGATGAGATTTGAGAGCCGAGGACGAAGGGGAAGATTTTCAGTGAATAACTTCAATTTCACAGTATACAGAGTTGATGCAAACTCTTTTTGAGTTGATTAACTTCAACTCTATTGCATCTATGTATCAGGACACTTAAGATGCACTGAGTTTAAAGGTAAGCTATATTGTGTTTAGGAGTATGATTGAAGAAGTAAAATCCTTGATGTTAATATTCCATTAATAAATGTAATTAAACCCAACTACAGTGTATGTGTGCAAATGTGTAAAATGTAATAAAAATAATGCTCTCATGTGTCCTTTATATCCGTAGTGGAGTTTAAAACCCCGGTGTGAAAGACATGAGTGTTCGCGTGTCTCAGGAACAATACGCACATCTCTGATGCCGTCTCCGTTCCACAGCGACGGGAGCCTGTGATTGGCCGACTGTAACGCGCTCCACTCCTCCTCCATCACCTCCTGCACCAGCAGAGACCGGTTCGATCCGCTCGAATCCTCTCCCATCTGTCTGAACTTCTCCAGTAACCGCGACCGGCTGTTCTTCAGACGCTCCACACAGCGCTGGGAGACAGAGAAGATTACATGATCATCATAAAGCCTTTCTCAAGGGAACAGTGGCGATAGTTCATGGTGTTAGAGTCAATTATTTTATCCCTTAAAACTCATCTTTGATCACCAAAAGTACATATTTAAACGTTTTTTTTTCCTTGATTTTTTTTCTTCACGCCTTTAAATAGTTTGAATACAACTAAACACCCTTGCCTCATTTAGTATACGCGGTTCTATGAATATGCAAATTAGCCCCGCAGTTTGTGACGTCAGAAACACCAGCGATTTCAAACCGTGTTTTTGAGACTGTCTTTGGTTCACTGCAGTTTTAAGGAGAAAATACTCAGCAATGCTGTCGACTTGTGAATTTAGTCTTAAAGCATATTAAAAACACCACATAGACATAAACAACTTAAAAACAATATTTTGACCACAGGAGGACTTTCTTTAACATACATATAGAATTTTTTAACAATTTAGATGGAAGCTAAAATTGACAAATTTCTCAGTTTCTGTGCGTTTGTTTTTATTGGACCTTTTGAGATACAAATGTATCCATATCAATACCTTAAGGTCTGGGGAAGTGTTGTGGTTCGGTTAGACAAGTTTTTGAGAGATTTGAAGCTGTGGGCTGGTAAATATATTAATATTTTATCGCCATAAATAACTTTACATTACTGTAAATGGCATGAAAATAATGTCAGAACGTAATTGTCCTAAAAAGTCATTTTATTTATTCTGTATGCAAAACAATGTGCTTCTTTATTTCATGATATGACCGTACTATAGCTGTCGAAAGCTTTCATGAGATTCTCCATAACGGATGTAAGTCAACTTGACATTTACCTTCCTGTATGTTTCTTTCCATGGTGGTGTCGTGCCTTTATACATGGATCTGTGTCTCTGAACCGCGTCCATGCTTCGACTGAACCTAAAAAACACTTCCACAGAACTCAATCCCAGAGAAAACACAGACAAACCAAGCGGATGGTCGCCAATCATCGACTTTTAACCTTCCGCTGACGTCAAACATACCCGGACGTTGTTTCAGCACTCATGGGATTTGTAGTCCGCAATCTCTCCGAGCGGGTTTATAAAAGTTATTTACTCACAGTTTTTATATTGTTCACTTAATTTAAAGTATTTTTTTACTCAAGTCAATTTCACTTATTTTTATTCAGATTTTTTCTATTTTTGTATGCATTTTGTAGAAGTTATTTTTAAAATATGATATCAAATATATTTAAATAAATATTATTAATAATTAATATTCAAATATTAATATAATAATATTAAAATAAATATAGATAAACCATGCAAGATAATATTTACATTTCACATAATGTCTGTTTCGTTGTATTTATTTTTATTTAAATAAATATCAATTATTTATGAATGTATGATTATTTTACCTTTTGTATTAGTTGTAAAACGTGACCTTTTGTTTGCATTAAATATATTTTATTTAACAGTATAAAATAAAAATATATACACTATTTATACAAACTGTGTAATTTATTTTATAAATTACACAGTTTGTATAAATAGTGTATATATTTTTTAATTAATATTTTCTCAAAATAAATATAACAATACACAGATCTGTTTTACAAGATATGCTGTGTATAAAAAAGATGCTAAAAGTTCAAATACTCAAAAAAGGGTCAGTATTTATTATTGATTCGGTCACGTGGTACAACAACTAGGAGCTCTCAGAAGATTCCCAGCTTACACAATTTAAATTACGATCTCTACGAGGACGTGAATGCTTTTTACAAGTTGAAATCTCGTATTTACGGTGTTATTACGACATGGTGTGCACGCGCCTCTACTAGACCATGACATATTTACAGATCAAATAGACTCTTACTAATAATAGCATCTACTAACATGATGCCACACAACAGATATCAACTCTTACACAATTGTGCTGCCTCGGAGAGTTTGAAACAGCTCAATGCAGCGTTTTAATCAGTGAGTTTTAATCATTCTATCACGCTTGATCTTTGACCTGTTGCATACTAAGTTGCAGTGGGGCTGAGCGTGCACGCGCCTCCTCACACATATGGCGTTTTTCTCAGTGAACTACTTTTGATTTGAACAGCGTGACAGCAGAGAATAACACTATGGCAAAGGCAGAGTACTCAGAAACTGCAGAACCCAATCAAATCGGACCGGATTCGGAGTCTGATTCGGATCCGGATGATCACTTGCCCAGTGTGGACGCCGGAGTGGGATTCGGATCAGTCCGGCGGACTCAAGTGATCCACAGCGGGCATTTCATGGTTTCCTCGCCTCACAGCGACTCAGTCAGGAGGAGAAGCGCAGCTCTTTATAATTATTATGATAATTATGACACTGTTACTAAACCGGACTGCCAGACCTACAGTTTCGGTCCATTGAGTTCCAGACGACTGAGCATCGACCCAACTCTCACGCGCCTGTTTGAATGTATGACACTGGCATACAGGTAAAACAAACATATCATTTAACTCTAATTTACCTTACTGCAATGTCTGCTTTACTATAAACAGTTGAAGTACAAATTCACCTCATGTTAATGTTTACATCAGTATAAAACAGTTAAAAGTACAGATAAATTGAACCTTCACCTCACTGCAATGTTTACATAATTGTAAAACAGCGAATGTAACTGATATTTTTTGTGAAATTTACCTAATACAGTGTTTATATTGATACAAAACATCCAAACTGCAGTTACATTTCAATTTAACTTAAATGTTTACCTCATAAAACGTTATACAGTTGATCTACCGCATTGCAATGTTTACATAAGTGTATAACCATGAAAGTACAAATATAACTGACCATTCACCTTCCTAAATGAAAACATAATTCTATTTAGATAATCCACTTTCAGTGATATTTATTGCAAGCTTTCAGTAACATAACTTTAACTCTCATGAATTGGGGTGGGCGATGTGACCAAATTCTTATTTTACGATAACGATATATATCACAATAGTGATTTTTTGTTATTTGATCTTATTTCTGTTAATAAAAAGCAAATTACAAACAAAATCAGACAAATACAATATTACCAAAATATGAATTACATTAAGTTTTTCAGGTTAATTTAACAAGAACGGTTGATTCAACTGTCAAATTTGGACAAACCCAACCATTGGGTTTGTGGGTTGATACGAGCCAATATTCTTTTTAGTGTAGGTAGAATTAGTGCAGAAACTTAATCAAATAATAAAATTGCATAGTCTTCACCGTATCAATTAACTATAAAGGCATTCTTATTAAAGCTAAAAATGTTATTCAGTCAAGAGCTGCAAGTTATTTTCTCTTTTGTTTCATTACCATTGATGACACAGATCAGCAGGCATATTATGCTACTGTCACTTTAAGACCAAATGCACTGATCCATTATACTGATACACATCCGGTTTACACCCAACTGTGTACTTTCACTTGAGACACAATGGCTGTGTTTACATAAATACTCCATAGATGGGCATTTTGGCATAATTGCGTGTGTATTCGACCATTCAAGCGCAACCACACGTGCCTACTAGGGATGTCAATTTTCACAAATTCCCATGATCGATCGTCGTTTAAATTGACGATCAATTAATCGATTAATCGTTAGCATTAATGGCAAACAGCATTACAGGGTCTGCAAATGATGCTCAAAAAGCTATGTTCCTTACCAAATTAATAATAATGGTTTTTAATCTAAATAAAGGGTTAGTAGGATTGTAAAATGTTTTAATGTGATTGATAAATTAAATTAATTATTTAATATATAAATATAACGACAAATACAATGTGTCACCAACGCCGCCGCAGATGCGTGCTTGTCAGAATGTGTGACTGTTTACGTGCTCGAACAACGCACTGAAAACGGCAACTAAACCCAATGAATTCACAACCATTTAATAAAATAGTGTTCTCATGTTATGTAATATGACAGTCCCAAATTAACCATCGTTATTATTAGTCGTGCATTGTGCTTGAGCGGCGCGCGCTGAATGAATAACCGTTGAGCACTTTGTTAGCGTTTATTTAACTCAAAGAAACGCATCCTATTTGATATTAATCAGATATATACAAAATAAACATAATCTTACAAAAATTATATCTGCACAAAATGACGTGAATGCAAGTGAACTTAAACTAAGTTACGTGCCATTCAGAATGACTCATGTTGTGATGGACGCACTCTTCCTGGAACAACGCGACATGGCATCTTAACCCAAATAATTCACAATGTTTTATTACAATATTCTTCTCTTTATAATCTTGTGTAATATGACAGTCACAATAATCATTATTAGTCGTGCATTGACATTTGAGCTGAGCGCGTTAAAGATCACGTCAATTCTTAACCAAATGCATCCAATATGAGACAAATCAGATATAGATAGGCATACACAAAATAAACTATTACAACTTACATTTGCACAAAACAAAAGGCTGCGAATGCACACGCAAACTTATAGTCATGATGAAGGTGTAAAATAGTCCCAAACAACTCCGGTGTGTGTGTGTGTCATTCAGTGGGACTCAACACTTCACCACACCGGCGCGCTCGCTTACATGTTTCGCGGTTGAGCAGCACGCACGCGCATGATCCTGCTTAATCGATGATCGATACGTTTTATCGATTAAATGTATTATCGACAATTAATCGATCGTCGATTAATCGTTGACATCCCTAGTGCCTACAGTACAGACATAGCAAAATGAAGCGAGCGAGCGAAAAGTAGTAGTAGCCTACTGTGGGACCATTTCGACAGAAAGGGCGCCAAAGTTACTTTCAAAATATGCTACGTGGTATTAAAATACAGCAATAGTTACAAGTACAATGCAATATCACTTGCGAAGCAAACATCCACAAGCAAATGAAAGCAAATTTACATCAAACACGTCCCGCTATTTATAATCTCATTCAAGCATTTCATCCATTTGAAGTGTCAATAGTGATGTGATAAGTGTATATTTACATTCCGCAATATACACGATATAGCAAATAGGGACGCACCGATATAAACATTTTGGCCGATACCGATAACCGATAGTTCTTATAAAAGCCGATAACCGATATATTGGCCGATAAATCTAAATCCAAATTTTTATATAATTTTTGAGAGCCGGATTGGAAAAACAAAAGTCTCACCATTAATAGCCATTGTCCCAAGCACACAATTATAATGTTCTATAATTAATTATATGCTAATTTTATGTAGCCTATATGACAGACTTGTGTTGCACTTTAACCGTATTTTCCTTTTTGAAGTGATTTTCAATCATATTTCACGTAATTTAAAACCATCATGTTGAACAGTGCGCATCTGACATGTCTCAGCTGAAGGAAATAATACATTATTTATCGGCTTTACGATATTGGCAAAATTTTCTTATCGGGACGATAACGGTAACATTAAAAATGAACATATATCGGTCGATACCGATATGGTGGCCGAAATATCGTGCATCACTAATAGCAAAATCTCCAACGATAGGCATTTTATAGATAGATATATATCGCCATACCATCAGCTCAAGTCATGAATAAGAATGATGTAATGCTAATATAAAAATGAGTGAATGAAAAAGCTTTGAATCTGGTCTTAGTGATATATTATTACATTTTTAATGCAAGTTAATAATGTTTCACCACTCAGTCTTGCTTTCGAAACAGCTGTGAAATCCTTGAGTGAGTAAAAAAAAAAAAAAACCTCCTCTGGACTTTGATAGGAGTTTGCAAGACAAACGAGGTGAGAGTTATAGAATAACGAGGGCAGAGGAATCCACACCACTTTCTCCAAAATATACACAGAGTTTCTTTCTTCACCCACAATGATGCAACACACAGACAGAACTGTATTTTTTAGCTGTCTCACCTCTGACCAGAGTCTTGAATGTCTTATTTACTACAGTATATCGAGACTTAGGCAATCCTGCTTTAAACCTTTTTTAGGTTTGCATGTTGGCCCATTTAAAAGCTTTGAGCCTGTTTGTAACGTGTTTTTGTCGGTAATATGCTGGTGTTCCACAGCCTATAATAAACGATTTACCCTAAACTAAAGACTTATTTTTAAGGTTTTGTAGTGTTGCCATTCATTATTCTTTGCTGTGTCCGTATGCTAATGATAGCACCAGACAGACTTTGCCAATCGACCTGGGGAAACTTGTTTGTAATATATTGTAATGCAACGTCAGTGAGACTTTGGCCGTGAGTCAGCAGTAGCGATTTATGACATGCTAATGACCTGACGTCAAATCAAACGAGAAATCATATCAGGCTATCAAAAACATCTACTCGTATCACCACATATGACAATAGCATTATGACTGTTGTAATTGGCTAGTGAGATACAGATATTGCGCCATAAAAACACTGTGTGAATATTTTCTGATTGCATTTTGTACTACAGAAGTCAAGTTAAGGGTCACTATATTGATCATATTTAGAGTTAAAGGGTTAGTTCACCCAAAAATAAAAAATGTCGGGTCAGAGGTCACTCGTCATGAGTCGGGTCAGAGGTCACTCGTCATGCATCGGGTCTGAGGTCACTTGTCATGCGTCAGGTCAGAGGTCACTCGTCATGCGTCGGGTCAGAGGTCACTCGTCAGGTCAGAGGTCACTCGTCATGCATAAGGGCAGAGGTCACTCGTCATGCGTCGGGTCAGAGGTCACTCGTCATGCGTCAGGTCACTCGTCATGCGTCGGGTCAGAGGTCGCTCGTCATGCGTCAGGTCAGAGGCCACTCGTCAGGTCTGAGGTCACTCGTCATGCGTCGGGTCAGAGGTCACCCGTCAGGTCTGAGGTCACTCGTCATGCGTCAGGTCTGAGGTCACTCGTCATGCGTCGGGTCAGAGGTCACTCGTCAGGTCTGAGGTCACTCGTCATGCGTCGGGTCAGAGGTCACCCGTCAGGTCTGAGGTCACTCGTCATGCGTCAGGTCTGAGGTCATTCGTCATGCGTCGGGTCAGAGGTCACTCGTCAGGTCTGAGGTCACTCGTCATGCGTCGGGTCAGAGGTCACTCGTCATGCGTCAGGTCAGAGGTCACTCGTCAGGTCTGAGGTCATGCGTCGGGTCAGAGGTCACTCGTCAGGTCTGAGGTCATTCGTCATGCGTCGGGTCAGAGGTCACTCGTCATGCGTCAGGTCAGAGGTCACTCGTCAGGTCTGAGGTCATTCGTCATGCGTCGGGTCAGAGGTCACTCGTCAGGTCTGAGGTCATTCGTCATGCGTCGGGTCAGAGGTCACTCGTCATGCGTCAGGTCAGAGGTCACTCGTCAGGTCTGAGGTCATTCGTCATGCGTCAGGTCAGAGGTCACTCGTCAGGTCTGAGGTCATTCGTCATGCGTCGGGTCAGAGGTCACTCGTCATGTGTCGGGTTAGAGGTCACTCGTCAGGTCTGAGGTCACTCGTCATGCGTCGATTTAGAGGTCACTCGTTAGGTCTGAGGTCACTCGTCATGCGTCGGGTTAGAGGTCACTCGTCATGTGTCGGGTTAGAGGTCACTCGTCAGGTCTGAGGTCACTCGTCATGCGTCGATTTAGAGGTCACTCGTCGGGTCTGAGGTCACTCGTCAGGTCTGAGGTTACTCATCATACGTCGGGTCAGAGGTCACTCGTCAGGTCAGAGGTCACTCGTCATGCGTCAGGTCAGAGGTCACTCGTCAGGTCTGAGGTCACTCGTCATGCGTCGGGTCAGAGGTCACTCGTCAGGTCTGAGGTCACTCGTCATGCGTCGGGTCAGAGGTCACTCGTCATGCGTCGGGTCAGAGGTCCTCTTCCACTGGAACTCAACTTGCGTACGGCTGTTACTGGAAGCCAGAGATTATAGTTCATAAAGTTATAAATATGGATATTTTTCTTATAAAAACGTATCGCTACACTCCAGAAGGCCTTTATTAACCCCTGGAGCCGCATGGATTACTTTAATGATGATGGATGTGCTTTTTTGGGCTTCAAAATCTAAGTTACCATTCACTCCCATTATAAAACTTGGAAGAGCCAGGATATTTTTAATATAACAGATTATGTTTGGCTGAAAGGAGAAAGTCATATACATTTAGGATGGCTTGAGGGTGAGCTAGTTATGGAATAATTTTCATTTTTGAGTGTGAACTATCCCTTAGGGACTAGGGATGCACCGATATTACAATTTTGGCCGATACCGATAATTCTTTATATTTGAAAGCCGATAACCGATAAATTGGCAAATAAATATAAACCCAATTTTTATATATAATTTTGAGAGCCTGATTATAAAAACAAAAGTCTCACCATTAAAATCCATGTCCCAAGCACACAATTATAATGATGTTCTCATGATAATGTTATGTAGCTGATATGACAGACTTGAACTGAACTGTATTTTACTTTTTGAAGTGATTTAAATCATATTTCATGGAATTCAAAACCATCGTGTTGAATTGTGCGCATCTGAAGTGTCTCAGCTGAAAGAAATAATACATTATGTATCAGTATCATTACTTAACATTATAAAATGAACATATATAAGCCGATACTGATATATTTTGATCCTTACCTTTAACCCTATATTAAACAATGCCACCCTAGAGTTTTGCATGCACCACTCACATTGAAGTATTAACTTAAAATCTCTTAAAAGTTTAGGTCAAAGGTGTTTGTCTGACAATAAAGTTTTGGAACGAAGTAAATATTTTGCACTTGTTGTTTTGCTACACAACTGCACTTAGGCGTATCCTAGAAAGGGCATATACAGGAAGAAGGAAGACTTTATTTGACATCTTTCAGCTCAGTGACATCCTATCAGTGTTGTTTATCTGTCAGGCTTCAAGCCATATCCCACATTTAAGCAATCATTCTCACTGGACTCTTAGCAACAGAGTGAACACAACACTCTTAGTTCACTTGCCTCTTGTTTTTCGAGATTAAGTGCACTAGAGTCGTCAGTAAATGGTGTAAAGTGTCGTCGGATAATGGGCAGCTGTGTCGCCGCATTAGACTGATGAAATTATTCTGTCTGCAAACACAGTTTAAAGTGCCTGTTGGGTGGAAAAAGCATGTTTATACAGAGCCAGCGGGGTGAAAAGGGAAGGTTTCACCATTGTTTTGCAAATTCATCAAGACCCATATGCCATAGTCTCAAACAAAGTTTATTTATGTGTACTTGTTTTGTATAATTATTTTAATTTGATCTGATTTCATGGCTTCTGTTTGTATATAGTTCATTGAATCTGTGATATATGTTTCTGACACTGATGAAACTTGTACTAAAATGTTTATAAAAAAAAACATTGGACATTTCAGTTCATTTATGTTGTTTGTACTTGGCTAGCATTATGGTGCAGCCTACAAATAAAGTTGCATCTAAAGTGTTGATTGCATTGATGTTTGTGTTTCTTCTCAGTGGGAAGATTGTGTCTCCAAAGTGGAAGTCTTTCAAAGGTTTGAGGTTGTTGTGGAGGGATAAAATCCGGCTGAATAACGGCATTTGGAGGGCCTGGTTCATTCAATGTGAGTCTCCTAATCTCATTTCTAGTCTTTATTTACTTAGTTACTCACAGTTTACGTAATTTCTCTTATGTAAAAGTGTTTCTCAAAACTAGTAAATTGTTAAAACATCCTTTCAGTATGTGTTCGCTATATGGCAAATCTTTGCTGCGTGATTGAGTATATCAGCACAAAATGTAAACTGTATTATTGCACAGCTCTCTATATATACAGTAAATCCAACTTTTTCTGCATATTATATACAGTATGCTCACATAAAGCGATATATATATATATTATATAACAAATCTCAACTGCCTATTACTATGTAACTTACCTGTTACTATGTAACTATGTTATCGTCCAGCTCTTTATATAAATTTGTATGTAGTAGTATGTCCAGCTTTATCCGCATATAAACTAGGGATGCACCGATATGACAATTTTGGCCGATACCGATAACCGATAATCTTTAATTGAAAAGCCGATAACCGATATATTGGTCGATAAATCTGAATACAATTTTTTTTATAACAATATATTAAAATTAGGGATGCACCGATCCGATACTCAGTATCGATATCGGGTCCGATACTGCCATTTTTGCCGGATTGGGTATCGATCAGACGAGGCCGATCCAAATCCGATATTGTGCGTGTTATTGTTAAGCCCCACAAAAGGCACAAAACATTCTAAGTACCATAAAGTTTTCGTTTTCGTGCACTCTATGATAAGTGTTCTGAAGCCATTATGTGAGATAGAAATTAATATTTATGCTATTAAATTCAAGATCACGTAAACTTTTCCCTCCGCTGCGGCTGTCAGTCATTCTCCATTCAGCATCAAACAGCGCGTCGCGGTCGGTCAACGATGAAACTCTCTTCAAGATGATTCAATGTTACTATTATTATACTTGATCTGTAGATAAAGGTCTATTGTTTAGCATAAAACAACTTTATCTTGCTGGACTTTATTGCTGTAACTTAATCATCTTACTTTCTACCGGGTGTCGGTTAGATCACAACAGTACAGTCAGAGCATTATAACTGTTATTCACGCGCACAGTAACTGAAATTTAAAACTGTTAAAAGAAAAGGCTCAATAAACTATTGCATAGATAGAGACTGTATAATACACTACGCATCAATATGTATTTCCTTTGTGCTTTGAACTTTTCAATGCGGACTCGACGCGCTGCGCGTTGTGACTCCCTGTGGCTTCAAGCGCATCATTCTGCGCTCGGGATGCGCATAAGCGCTTTGTGCCGCGATGTATTGGAGCCTTTCATATCAATGCAGTGACGCAATAAAAGATTATTAATAGCCTTTCTTGTTCTGTCCTATCTATCATATGTTGCTGCCTCATTAAACAGCTGTGCTATACATTTAAAAAAATTCTCAATTTTATAGTAGCCTAGGCCCTAAGCTATATCTAAAATAATTTATCTTTTTGATTTTTGTTATCTTGTTTTTCATGAATGTATTTTACAACAATACAAAGAGCAATGTGTATTATCCACTAATCTAGTTTATAATAGCATTTTTGTCATAGATTATGATCATATATTTTTTTGATTTGTTGTTTTTCTTTATAATGAAGTTGTCTGTATTAAGTAGATTGTGTTTAACACACAAAAGAGTGATTATCAGTTCAACACACAGAGTTATAAAAATTCTACTTGATTTTAAAAAAACTGCGCTGGTATCGGTATCGGCCGATACTCAGAATTTTGGTATCGGATCGGATCGGTTTTGAAAAAACGGTATCGTTGCATCCCTAATTAAAATTGCATTCAAAATAACGATAAGAATAACATTAAAAATTAACATATATCGGCCGCTTCCGATATGGTTGCCGATATATCATGCATCCCTAAAATATACAGTATGCTCGCGTAGGGCGATGTGTACTATATAGCAAATCTCAACAGCTTGATTGGTTGCATCTTCTGAAAATGTCAACTATATTATCGCCCAGCTCTAATCTGCTAAATGCAACTATAAGGCATGAAGATATTATAAACATTAACATCATGTTTTTTTCTGTAAAGCTGCCTTGAAACATTGTGTTTTGTGAAAAATGCTTTGCAAATAAAATAGACCTAACTTTATAATATTTTGATACACTCTTCAAAACTGTTTTTCACAGTTTTGGCTTCCAAAAATAACCTTTCAGCGATCAGTTCTTTAAAGAATTATTATTTTTTCAATCTAAAGAACTATAGGGATGCACCGATACAATTTTTTCCAATACCGATAATTCTTTATATTTGAAAGCCGATAACCAATATATTGGCCGATAAATCTAAATCCAAATTTTATATAATTTTTGAGAGCCTAATTACAAAAACTAAAGTCTCACCATTAAAATCCATGCACCAAGCACACAATCATAATGATGTTCTCATGATAATTTTATGTAGCCGATATGACAGACTTGCACTGAACTGTATTTTCCTTTTTTGAAGTGATTTCAATCTTATTTCAAGGAATTCAAAACCATAATGTTGAACAGTGCGCATCTGAAGTGTCTCAGCTGAAGGAAATAATCCATTATTTATCGGCTTTAATAGATCAGCCAAATTGTTTTTATTGGGCCGATAATGATAACATTAAAAATGAACATATCGGCCGATACCGATATGGTGGCCGATATATCGTGCATCCCTAATATATACAGTATACTCGCGTAGGGCGATAAGGCATGAAGATATCATAAACATTGGCATCATGTTTTTCTGTAAAGCTGCCTTGAAACATTGTGTTTTGTGAAAGATGCTTTACAAATAAAATTGACCTAACTTTATAATATTTTGATACACTTAAAAAAAAAAAAAAAGGTTCCAAAGGGCAATTTTTCACAGTTTTGGCTTCCAAAAATAACCTTTCAGCGATCAGTTCTTCAAAGAATTATTATTTTTTAATCTTAAGAACCTTTTGTAGAATGTAAAGATTCCATGGATGTTAAAAGTTCTTCACGGAACCATCAAAGAACCTTTATTTTTAGGAATCCTTTGAAGTTTTTCCATTCCTTACAAAAAAAGTAACGTGCTGGTACCACTGGGCCAGTAATTATAGAAGTGAATAATGAACTACAATAATGAAATATAATGTTAAATTGCTTTAGATGTGGAGAAAAGGAAGAACCCAGTGTGTGGGTTTGTCACGCCGCTGGAGGGTTCGGAGGCGGATGCCCACGGCAAACCTGAGGTGAGTTTCGACGACAGACCTGAAGACACAAATGCATTTCAGTGTAGAAGAGACGATTTTTGAAGATTTTATTATGAATGTGTTTATTTATGCCGTTTACAGGCGATTGTTCTGGAGGGAAGCTACTGGAAGAGACGGATAGAGGTGGTGATAAAAGAATATCACAAATGGAGGATTTACTATAAGAAAAGAGTGAGTAACTGAGCGAATATAATGGGTCAATTGTGTATGATATTGTGCTGGATGGTATACCGGTTCATGCTATAATCAAAGGTCCAGTCATGGAAAGAAAAAATACCAAAATGGCCAATATAATGCCAAAATATATAATACAGCATGTGAGATATCTATAAAACAGCTGAAAATTCATTTTGCATTCAATATTGACTTAATATTCACTAAAGTATTTGACAACAGAAAGCTCTCAGGAGAAGACTTTAACTTTTCTGTTAATTGGCCAATCGTTGTAAGCTGATAATCTTAGAATTTCCAAATATGGTTTGATTTTTCATTCTGGATGATATATCGCTTTATCACCCCAATAATCCCACCATAAAATGACTGACATGATTATAGACATCTTCACAAAAAGGTTTAAGTGATTTCTGAAATGCGGCCATTACTTCCTGAAATTAGCTTTTTTCCTGAAAAGTCCCTCAGTAGTCAATAATTGTATCCCTTAAAACTCATCTTTGATCACCAAAATGACATATTTAAACATTTTATCCTTGAAAAAAATTCTTCATGCCTATAAATATCTTGAATGTAACTTGACACCCTTGCCTCATTTAGTATGCGTGGTTCTATGAATATGCAAATGAGCCCCGCCTCCACTCACTCAGCTCAGAGATCCACTGGTTGACGATCACACGTTTGATTGGTTACAAGGTCGTTTGTGACGTCAGAAACACCAGCGATTTCAAACCGTGTTTTTGAGACTGTCTTTGGTTCACTGCAGTTTTAAGCAGGAAATACTCAGCAATGCTGTCGACTTATGAACTTACACACGGTGTGTCTTAAAGCGTATTAAAAACACCACATAGACACATAAACAACATTAAAAACTTCACCACAGGGGGACTTTAATACAAAATATGTAATGCGATTGTGTTTCTGAAGGAACTAGTCATACAACACTGCATTTTTCCCACTCTGTTGGGATACTGTTGCAAAACCCTAGGAGCAACTTTGGGTCAAGAACCCAAAGTTCAATATTCACAGGAATTGCCATTAAATCTCTGACCCCAGTCAGTCTCCCTTACAAAGTGAACAAAACCAGATCCTAATAATTGACCCATCACTAAGATAAGATAAGATTCATCATTTTAAGACCAGTTCCTATCTGATTTGTAATCTCCATTAGGAGTGTAAAGCACTGCTATTTCTGATTTATTTTGTTTTGTTTTATTTTTTAGCTTCAGAAGAACAAAGATCTGCTGTGCATGCTACAGAAGGTAAGATCACAGAGGAACTTGCCCACCGTATTAATGCAATAAATGTTTTTCGGTTGCGTCTGGTGTCACAGGTCATGCAAAAATCACAAGAGTTTCATTTTTGGGTTTCATTTCTAGTTTCAACATTATTTGTTCTTCAGATATTGCTCTTTTAAAGAAAACAAGTATCATCTGTATGCAAAGTGACCCCCTGAAAATGTGTACAAATGACTCACGGGGCCACATTAACATGTCCATAGCTTTGAGATTAAACCATCGAGGGCCTTTAAAATAAAGATACCAATAGGAAAGTTTGTTAAGAACCAGAATCTAACAGGATATTGAGATATACTTAATACTTCTTGAGTTACAGGCATACAAACTTGAGGCAAAAACCACAAGAAGTGCATTTTGCCTTTTTTTGAATTGTCATCGTTGGCATGTAATGCAACAAATATAGCTAAAGTCAACAGATTTTACTAATAGACCTAGCAATCTCTGTGTAAAGATAAAATAACGATGCTGCCATCTTTCTAAAGTCATTTTTACACCCCTGTAATTCGGCTCCGAATCTCAGGTGAACAGTCATTTTGAGCCTCCTCTACAAAACAGTGGATTACTCAGTCAATATACATCTGTGACATTTAGTAATTTGGCTTTCATCACTATTTATGTGTGTTTGTCTCTCTACAGAAAAAATAGGTAACACTAAAGACAAACATAAATGGTGATGAAAGCCATGGGCGTCGGAAGCAAAAAGAGTGTGTGTGTCCTCCCCCAGAAAAATATTACTGGAGTAAATGCCATTTCATGTATTCTGGTGCCTTTTAATTAAACAAGTAAACCAAACTCTGCTTCACGTCGTGCATTAAATGCACAGCTATCCGTGGATTATCCCACTGATACCATGATCATTTGCCAGCATTGACAACTTAAAGCTGTTATTGATGTTTGCAGCGCAATATTTGACTCGAAGGGTAAAACTGGCGGCTATTTTTGTCAGTTGCGGCTCGTTGAGAAATATAATGATTCAGCAGAGATTAAGTGTCATTTATTAGTGTATTCCTCAAGTGTAATGGATTTGACTGACGGCGCGCTGAAAAGCGAACAGACATATGCGCTGAATTAGAGACGGTAAAAGTGAGTTTGTCCAATATCATTGGTCTAAAAGTGGGTGGGTCTTGTCCCACCCATAATGGTTCCGACGCCCATGACGAAAGCCAACATATCGTCACCTTCCTAAAATAAGTGCCTAAGTCATTTTTTGACAAAAATGATTTTTTTTGCATAAGTCATCTCCCTTAATGATGCTGGCCACCTCTGGTAAACTCGCCCACATCCTCAGTTCATGCAATTTTTTTTGCATGAACTACTATGTTGTAGTACATTTACTAGTACTGTATGTTGCATGAGTATTAACATACTAGTAAAATTGTCTTTTGACTTAGGCAAAATAAAATGCACTCTTGACATGGGCCATTATACAACAGGGGTAGTAGTATAATGTAGTATAATGGCCTATGTCAAGAGTGTGACTTTTATTTTGCCGAAGTCAAAAGACAATGAGTCTTAGGCAAATTTACCAGTATGCCATCTTCTGTCATAACCTTAACCTTTTTGAGTGACGTTATCAATAAATATCATATATTCAATTATTGGTTCAGTTTTTTGTGTTTTCTGAGAAACCTGAAAAAATTACAGGGGCATTTTTTTTTAGGAAGGTGATGATATGTTACATGTAGTAGTCATAGTAATAACAGTAAATTATGCATAATTACGTGCAACTAACCCTCAACCAAATCCTACCCTAACCCTAACCCTATAGTAAGTACATGTTGTTAATTAATATCACTCAGTACTTCAATATACAGGTGAAACTCGAAAAATTTGAATATGGTGCATTCCTATAAACATTGACAGTATTTTCTGATTGATGGAGTGATAGACAATCCCCTCTGTAAAAACCTTTGACTTAAACATGTCAACAAAATGAATTTATCCAATGTTCAGATTTCTGTTCTGTAAATGTATGCAAATGCGTGCATATTTAATTTTAATTTAGATAATGCCTCATTTGCATTATTAAACATAACATTTCAGAAATCTTAAAATGTAAGGAATTCTTAATGTAATCAATCAACAGTTGCTGGGTAGTAAATGATTACATGTAATCTGGATCCCCTGAAATATCAAGTTAGGTCAATAAAATTAAGCTAATTATAATAATAAATTAATAATAATATTATGTTAACTGTTCTCTGATATTGTTAAATTGTCACATGACATGCAGTTAAACAAAAAATATGTATTTTTACCTTTTTAAAGTACAGGTGAAACTCGAAAAATTAGAATATGGTGCAAAAGTTCATTTATTTCAGTGATTCAACTTAAAAGGTGAAACTAATATATTATATAGACTCATTACATGCAAAGTGAGATATTTCAAGCCTTTATTTGTTATAATTGTGATGATTATGGCTTACAGCTTTTGAGCAAGCTTATTAACAAGCTTTTTTAAAAGCTTGAAATATCTGACTTTGCATGTAATGAGTCTATATAATATATTAGTTTCACCTTTTAAGTCAAATGACTGAAATAAATATTAACAGCGTAGCGTTTACTTTAGTAGGTTAGCGGTGCAGGTCATGTTTGCACAGTGCATTTCTATTAATAGTCGCCCCTCAGTTTTTGCTTCGCTCAGTTGGCCGAAAAACTAAAAAGAACATTCAATTCAATTCAACTTTATTCGCCATGTATACAAATACTAGGAATTTGATTTGGTCTTCTCCATGCAGGCAACACACAGTAAAACAGAAAGACAAGAAAACAAGGACAGAACCACAATGCAAGGACAAACAGAGACATTATGAGCAATAAGTTAATATGAATGAATATAAATAGTGTTGTATTAAATAAAAACAGAGTGCAATGTGTACCAGGTTTAAGAGTCATTTAGGAGGGCTATTGCTTGGGGGGGGAAATCCTTGTGAGTAAACGCGAATGCACATGTTTATTTGCGTCACAGGGTGAGAAATGAGTTATTTGATTGCTTTTAGTGACTAAAGTGCTAATCTTTCCTTCTGTTAGACGAGGCCGTCAAAGAAACGCACATTCGGGCTTCAACAGCGTTTAATCAAATCTGACCCACATACTGCAAGATGGGAATCCACTGCACTTCTTTTAAATGCATTTTTATTAGTCCTCGCTTGGAAATAAACGTGCTGACGCTTCGGGATAATACTGTGCCATGACGCTGAATGGCTGTTATATTTATAATATATACTGTACTGAGGTATTTACAATGTACACAATACACAAATGATCAAAAGTCTTGGGTCAGACGGATTTAAAAAAAAGAAATTAATACTTTTATTTAGCGAAGATGCATTACATTGGTTAAAAGTGACAGTTAACATTAGTAACAAAATATTTATATTTCAACAGTTCTCTCTATTCATCACAGATCCTAAAATCTGTTTTCAACACTGATGATAATCATAAATGATTTCTGAAGGATCATGTGACACTGAAGACTGGAGTAATGATGCTAAAAAAAATTCAGTTATTTTACAATAATAATTGTATATCTATAACAAAAACGCTCTAAAAATGTTTTGCTAAGTTATGAAAACATTATTTCTTAAACTTTTTTTTAATGTTTTTAAAATGTTTTTTTCTCAGTTATACGAATCTCTAGGCCTAGGGAACATTCGATTGCAAACTTTTGAATGTTCTCTAACCCTAACCTAACAAGTAGTGCCATTTTAAACATGTTAGACGAAATATTTTTTGTTAATGCTATTTTATGTTGATGTTTATGATGACGCTGGCAGCCAGGGGACAGACAAGTGACCAATCCTGAGCGGCGATGTCACTGCATGCATTACGGCTCGAATTCCAGGCCGGAATATTTTTGATTACTAAAATGTATTATTTATAAAAATGTATTTATTCCAGGGAAATAAAACTGTAGGAGTTCCTTATTGTTCCTAAGTGTTCGTCCCGACAGTGGGAAAAGCGTCTTTTGAGAGAAGCTTTCCAGAATGTTAGCCAGAGTTCAGAGAATGTTCCTCGTTTTCTGATTTTAGTGTTTTCTCATTCATCCATATTGGTTTGCCTGTTGCTTAGACAAACTAACCCTTTTGGTAACACTTTACTTGAAGGGGTGTGCATAAGACTGGCATGACACCTTCATAATCATGATACGACACATGTCATGAATATGAAGGAGGTTTTATGCATGTTTATGACAACTGTCATTAAAGGTACAATATGTAGGAATTTTTCGCCACAAGAGGGCGCAGTTACCAACAATAACAAAGGCGAAGCTTGGTGACGCTATGAGGGAGAGTTGAACGATGGGAGATGTCGTTTTCACCATCCAGAGATGTTATGGAATTAATGAATCATGAGCACGGATGAGGTACTTTATTTGTTTTTGTATTACCTGTACGTCTGATCGCAATATTTTATGTCACCATAATGAATTAACTGCAAGGAACGCAAAATGTTATGCTATATTATCCTGTTACAGCTATTTGTCAAATGATTTGTGCGCAGTTTTACGTGTTTATCGTTAATGCCGTGTTGTTTTACGTGTTCAAACCAATCGTACTCAAAGTAAATTTGAACGAACATTTGCAAGTAATGGCTAAATATTGTTTAACAACACATATCCGATTGTATTTAATTGCACTGCCATAATCTCGGTCAAAACACAAGTGACAAAAAGCATTACCAAAGTACAAAGCGCAATATAACTGTGAATTTTCATCAGCAAAACGATCACTTGATAGTTTTTGAGGTGAACCAACATATTGATCTGTCTCGTCATATAGGCCTATGTATCTCGCATTGTTTATAAGTGATATTATTGAAAGTTGCATGTGTTGCAAGGAAACACAGATACATCTTTTTGTTTTATGTACATTTGCTCACCTGTCTAATAAAGTATATGCAAGAGCGGTGTTGCTCCTCCAAGTTAGTCGCGGGCGTGGAGCTCTCGGCATCTCGAAAACGCCACGCAGATACTGATCCTTGTTTTAGTTCTCCTTTTTTTGTCCCAAAGTCTGCTTGCCATGGTCCATAATGATTGAACGAAACCACAACAGCGTGCCGCTAAACGTTACGCACTACGCAGTTGTCCGCGTCTGTCGCCATGGTTACGTCGTGGCTACGGCAGTACGAGCGGAAACCGAGGAAAGCGCGGATGTTGCGTCATTGACAGGCGACATTTTTTTTCCGGGACGGCCACTTATTTAAAATGGGAATTTCTCTGAAATAAAAAATCTTTGGAGACTTTTGGGATATTGTAAGTACACAACTGCAGGAAACATATCACACTGTGCAAGTGATTTTTGGATATTTTATTACAAAATTCCTACATATTGTACCTTCAAGTGTCATTCGCTCAATTATGACATTTTTAATGCAAATATGATATTGTTTGAGATGTCTTTGTTATGACAACTTGACATAAACCAATACATCATAACCTGTCAGTGTCTTTGTACTGATTAATTATCAAACTTAAGAAAGCACTTAGCTCTATGGGTTAACATTACATTAAACTGTCATGTGGTTGGTTTTGACATTGGGTGTCATGAGGCTATTATAACTGTGTCATGAATATTTTTCTAGACCTCAACTACAGTGGTACACATTGAATTTGTCATTAAAATGTTATAATAGCCTCATGACAGCCAATGTCAAAACCAACCACATGACAGTTTAAAGGGACACTAAGTAAGAATTACTCCCATCTAGCGGTGAAATTGTATTTTGCATTCAAACGAATTGTGCTCTCCAGCGCCTCGCGTTTTCAAATGCGTGTTGCATCTACGGTAGCCGTTATGTACCAAAAAGCTATGACAGGATGTCTTCTAATAGCACTTCGTCGAGTTTTCCTTCGGGTGAACAGGTTTGTTATTTCAAACAAACTTCAAATTGACACAACGAACAAATGAATGTTACAGTATGAAATAATGAGTGTCAAAAACATGAACTATTGTAATTAGTAGTTATGCCTTCTTTATTCGTTATATTTTCTGAAGTAGCCTACGTGCATTGTTAGATATCATCATCAACTTTTAACTATACATGTTCATCTGTCTATAAAATAAAGTACACAACCAAACAATGAAAAAAGCTTGTAATTAAGACTGTAACATTGATTTGCCTGTCGAGAAGAAAGCAGGACTTCAGCGTCTCTTTTGAAATCTTTCTCCTGCATTAGCTCTATCCACCTGGAAAAAGCTATCCCGACATTAACTTGTGTTTTTTGTAATCTCCGGTCACGTTTCCTTTTACGATCTATTTTGGACTTTTCTGGCGACGAGGATTTGCAACGCAGCCTTTTAAACTTGCCGGGGCAGTGACAAGCGCCTCTCACTGCTCTGCTCCTCCGCTTCTGCTGCGTTCAGTCACGTCACGCCGGCTCTGAATGAAAACGTGTTGTGGAAACGCGTTGGCCTAGTACTTTTTGTCCCTCTCTGCTATTATAGTTTTTCAAGATGCCGGAACTACATGGAAGCCTCCGTGGACTTACCCGTCCCATGTATATAAATATAATAAATTCTTTGTTTACGAGGATAAATCAGATAATTGGCAGAGGTATTTGTGCACCATTGAGGACATATTTATGAATAAAAATATTGATTTTAGATTATAAATTAACTAAAAAGTTACTTAGTGTCCCTTTAATGTAATGTTAACCCATAGAGCTAAGTGCTTTCTTAAGTTTGATAATTAATCTGCTATGTCATGTTTATGACATATTTATGACAGGTTGTGTCGTCTAAGTAATGTTAAGTTGTCATTACCAAGACACTGACAGGTTATGATGTATTGGTTTATGTCAAGGTGTCATAACAAAGACAACTCAAACAATGTCATATTTGCATTAAAAAAATCATTATTGAGTGAATGACACTTTATGTCAGTTGTCATAAACATGCATAAAACCTCCTTCATATTCATGACATGTGTCGTATCATGATTATGAAGGTGTCATGTCAGTCTTATGCACACCCCTTCAAGTAAAGTGTTACCACACTTCTTGACTTTCTCAGTTTGTGTAAATTCACTTGAGGTTCAGAGAATTTATTTTTTCCCACAATACTTTCACACGTGTCTAGAACAATTATGTGGTTTTGTTTCATTAATAGTGTACGCTTTTTTCTTGATTTACCCCGAAAAATGGAAGTGAAATGTGACAACGTGCCCCATAGGTGGAGCACACTGTAACATGACCATATGACAGATTAAAATGTTATCTGATCTAGTAAAAAATATATGTAAGACTAACTAAAATATTTTCTGAATAAAATGCAATTAGTAACTTTTTTATATAAAATAATGGCATTTTTTAATAATTTAAAATAAACAAATTTTTGAGTTTGACAACAAACACACCAGAAAATTAGCCTGGGTTTCCCCATGCTGTCTTTGCGCAGCGCGATTTTATTGACGCTGCTAGGCAGTCTGGATACCATGGACCAAATTTTCGCCTCTTCGAGGGGACCAATCACAGAACGGGGAGGACGCAGCAAGACGATGACGACGTCTATGTGACACACCGAAGCAGTTCGTTTATACCTATGGATCAAACATGCCAGCAGACGCGAAGTTACCTTTCGATGCAGCCTTAGATATTGTTCTAAGGAGTTTAGAACACAAACAAATCTCTGACCCATCGTCTAATTTCTGTCGCTCTACATACGTCATCTGGTATAATTGAAACGATTGGCACTGAGCTACGTACAGGCGCATTTGATAGACATTCGTAGCACCCAATAAACGGCTCTGGGCGTTCGTAAACCACGCCTCAAATATGAGAAAATGAACATGTGGTTCCCAGACCACGTCTCAATGTCAATGAGACGTGGTCTGACGTTAGCCAGGCTACCAGAGAATACAGCTATACAGCATAGTTCAAAACAAAATAATTTATTAATTATGTCTTTATTCACCTTTTTTTCATGGTTTCTCAATAAAATTCATAAAAGTATAGAATAGGATAGTAGTTCTATTAAGGGCTCATTGTAAAGCAGTGTGACAACATGCCCCGCCTGCACAACTGGGATTTAAACCCGGCGAGTGTCTTCTGCTGGTTAGATCTAACCAGCAGAAGACACTCGCCGGGTTTATTAGAATTATCTCAACTGTTAAATAACAGATATAGGATTAAATAATATCAGATTTGTCTATTCATTTGGACATCTGACTGTATAGTAGGGTTTGTGTTCTCAGGAATAGTGTGCATCCATACTTTACAGAGAAGGTCAGGTAAAAATATGTCAATAGAAAATCTGGATAAGTGCATTTGCAAGCGTGTTTTTTTCCTACTTGTTACTTTTTTTATTTTTTTTTAAATGTTTATTAATCTATTATTCAAAAATTTTGACATTTCCATGATCTAAAGAATTAAAAGGTTGTTGTAATTTGAAAGTGTCTACTACCTTATTGTGCTGTTATATCATAATTATATATCCAGCGCCATAAAATGGTCTTAAAATGACAATAATATCGCTTATCGCAATTATTTCTGTGACAATATATCGCACAACAAAAAGTAGTTATCGTGACAGGCTTACACATATAGTGTTGACAGGCAACTATATATACAGGTGAAACTCGAAAAATTAGAATATCGTGCAAAACTTCATTTATTTCAGTAATTCAACTAAAAAGGTGAAACTAATATATTATATAGACTCATTACATGCAAAGTGAGATATTTCAAGCCTTTATTTGTTATAATTGTGATGATTATGGCTCACAGCTTATGAAAACCCCAAAGTCAAAATTTGAATATTGTGAAAAGGTTTTCATAAGCTGTAAGCCATAATCATCACAATTCTAACAAATAAAGGCTTGAAATATCTCACTTTGCATGTAATGAGTCTATATAATATATTAGTTTCACCTTTTAAGTTGAATTACTGAACATTTGCACGATATTCAAATTTTTTAGGTTTCACTTGTACACTAAGTTTCGTCATGCTGGCATGTTTGGAAAGTTTTAAAGCATGTGTGTTACAACTAGGCCCTACACGTGTCCCAGTTTACCCCGCAGCGTCTGGTGTTGAGGTGCAGTGTGTCATCGGGCCAGTAGAAGGCAGTGGGTTTGCTTTGTCCTCCACACGTGAGTGTGTGACAGCGGGAACTGGGTCAGGAACAAAAGACCCGCTCGCCCTGCAATGATACGGAGAAACCTGGGGGAAAAAGACTGAGAAATGAAAGCATAATGGGATCGGGCCGGGGTTCCTGTCTATTACACGCTTGTGTTAAACTGCTGTCGTTAACACCTCACACGTAAGCACAGAGACCCACGTACACACACATCAATCCTCCTCACAAACCAATACTATAATTTGCCTCCTTTGTGCGTAAGACAGAACGTAGGTAGTTTTCATTGACGCTGCCGTCTGATTGTGAGTTTTTTATTATAAATATGCGGCCCGTGCCGAACATCAGTAGAAATATCAGCAAGACTCTCCAGGTATAACACATGCAGATGGGATTCTCCCAATGAAATCCGTGAGTAAAATGTCACATCTGAGTGTGTTACTGCTTTGTGTTTAAGTCAACATCAACAATTTGCTTTCGTAATGCACGTTTCTGGCTTTACTGTGAATGATTCATCAGTGCACGATCTTTCTACAGGAAAAAAAATCTAAATGTAAAACTGATTAATGGCTGATGTCTTCTAGGTCAGATGGGCTTTGGATGAAGTTGGCATGAAATGTGAACTGTGGTCGTTTTTTCTTCCCTGTTGTGACGTATATCTGAGTTAAACGAGCAAAAGTAGGGCATGGCTTCATTGCGTCTGTCGAGGAAATGATTGGATAATTGGATCGTAATCATTTGCTAATTATAGGTACCGGTTGCTGGAGGAAAGTGTTCTCTTGACGTTACACTCTAAAAAATGCTGGGTTGTTTCAACCCAAATTTGGGTCAAATATGGACAAACCCAACCGTTGGGTAAAACATTTCAATAAAAAACTTAACCCAACGGTTGGGTTTGTCCATATTTGACCCAAATTTGAGTTGAAACAACCCAGCATTTTTTAGAGTGTATATATTTTTGTTAATATTAATACTATGATGCGCTGCTTTTGAACACTTTTCCTGTGGCATGCTGTGTTTTAATGTTCTATAATAGCAGAACTGTTATATTTTCATGCAAATAATGTTCAATAATGCACAATAAGGCATATCTGTTTCAATTCAAAATATAAAGCAATTCAAAATACTATTTGGCCAGTGGAAAAGATTGAGAAACGCTTTCTCTGAAATGCATTTTATACTATTTGATTTATTTATTCGAAAACAAGGCAAGGATCGGCTACTAAATGATTTTTACCAATGTAATGCGACGGCACATCCGTACCTCATATTTTCCTAATGTCTTGTACAGTTAAACATGGTATCACGCGGATGAATATGCATATGCAAATGATATGCAGATGAGGGTCTGCATAGTAAAACGAGGCGTTGTAAGCTCATATATGGATATTTCGGGGTGCACAATCTTCCGCTGACTGGGATTTATAAAGGGAATTTTGCGCAGGTTCTTAGGCACAAAACCGTACTCACGGTTTTATTAGTCTGAATATTAAAAATATATTTATATTTTTGGCTTTCGGGCACACGTACACTTTTAGTAAGGATCCTACGCACAGTTTTATAAATGAGACTAGTTATAATTCAGTTATTGGTGTTAAACATGTTCAGCCGTGTGTAGATGTGGAAACATTTATCAGTGGTGTTTGCGAAGTCAAGCATTAAAGGGTTAGTTCACCCAAAAATGATGTCATTAATGACTCTCCCTCGTGTCGCTCCAAGCCCGTCAGACCTCCGTTCATCTTCGGGACACAGTTTAAGATATTTTAGATTTAGTCCGAGAGCTTTCTGTCCCTCCATTGTAAATGTGTGTACGGTATACTGTCCTTGTCCAGAAAGGAAATAAAGACATCATCAAAGTAGTCCATGTGACATCAGTGGGTTAGTTAGAGTGTTTTGAAGCATCGAAAATACATTTTGGTCCAAAAATAACAAAAACTTTATTCAGCATTGTATTGTGTTCCGGTTCTGTTGTGGATCCGCGTTCACGAGTCCGCAGTGACGCCGCTGACGTAACACGCTGCTGACGTGTGTCTGGTGCGTCCGTGTGTTCGGGTTCAAATAAATATGGCTGGGCAAAAAATGCAAGTCTTCCTCTGTGTGGAAATCCTTAGACATGTTTGTGAAGATTGTTTTGTTTCCAGCGTGCGTCTCCCTCAGACTGTAACCGAAGGTCGGGCGCACCAGACACACGTCAGCAGCGTCTTACGTCAGCGGCGTCACTGAACGCGGATCCACAACAGAACCGGAAGACAATACAATGCTGAATAAAGCCGTAGTTTTTGTTATTTTTGGACCAAACTGTATTTCCGATGCTTCAACACACTCTAACTAACCCACTGATGTCACATGGACTACTTTGATGATGTCTTTATTTCCTTTCTGGACAAGGACAGTATACCGTACACACATTTACAATGGAGGGACAGAAAGCTCTCGGACTAAATCTAAAATATCTTAAACTGTGTCCCGAAGATGAACGGAGGTCTCACGGGCTTGGAGCGACATGAGGGAGAGTCATTAATGACATCATTTTTGGGTGAACTAACCCTTTAATATTACTGTTGCTCTTAGTGTTAGTAATATGATCAAACCTCTAGCATTAACATGAAGTTCAGTGTGAGCTTCGTCCTCCAGACCTGAATGATTCCTCAAATCATGCGTCTTCTCCACAGAGTCCGATCAGCAGAACAGGACTGGAGAAGTGGACCAGCCAGATTTATCCAGAGCCGGAGACGGCATCAGAGGAAGTGCACATGTTCGACTTGGATTGCTTTCTGTCGGACATCTCAGACACACTGTTCACCATGACCCAGAAACCCAGTCCCTGGATGGGAGAGCGCCAGAACAGTGAGTCCATGAAGGGATACAGTGTTTCCCCTTGGATTTCTTTCGGAAACTAGTGTCGTGGAGCGGGCGTGTTACGGATACGTGGTGTAAAATAAAATAAAAACAATAAGGTTAATACGTTGGTAAAACAAGGACATGATAAACCAGGTCTAAATCACATTCGCTAACGCTAAAGTAATATTTCATTTATTTGCTATATTTACACTTTTTCATGTGACTCTTTAGAATAATTTTTTTTCTTTTTAAATTGAATAAGGCGTGTTCTTATTGCTTGAAAAACGACATTTTAAAAATTGTTTAATTTGAAAAACGAAAGAAATCAAATTATTCTAAATAAAAATTTAGAGTAATTTGATTTCTTTCGTTTTTCAAATTGGAAAAGGCATTGCTGTTTGGCCTTTAACAATAAACAAAAATGTTTAAAACATGTTTCTCTCTCAGTTAAAAAGCAACAATATATACTTCATAATAATATCTCAAACATAGATATTTATATGCAATAAAATACGGATAAAAAAGGTTTGCAAAAAAAGATGCTGTGATGCGATTGGTCCGCTGGTTTGTCCAGTCATCCAATCACAGTCTCTGCTGAAGCAAAGTCACATGAGGTTTTTGTTGCGCATCGACGGATTTATTCGGTAATCGTGTTTCCATTTTAAGCTCATTTTTAGAATTCGTGCACATCTTGGTGTTTTTAAAAAATGTGATTTCCCAAAATGTGCATAAAAATAGGTGGATGGAAACAGAGTTATTGGGCAATTCTGAAAGTTTTATGGACTGTAGTTTTTTTTTTGTAGTCTGCATTCATTATATTAAAAAATGTGCAATTTCTTCTAAATCTCCTTTTGTTTTCCACAGAAGGAAGAAAGTTGTACAGATTGGAAATGACATGTAATTAAATTAAATTATGACCATACTTTTTGTTAGTATATGAACTATTTTTTAAGCGCTTTTATGCGAGATCAGCTTTGTTATGGAAGCTTGTTTCCGACACAGAATTAAAAAATAAAAAAGGTAATTGCGACTTTTTATCTTAGAATTGCGAGTTTACAGTCAGAATTGCGTGATATAAACTCGCAATTTTGAGAAATAAACTACAAAAAAATAAAAAAGGTAATTGCATGACTTTATAACACGCAATTGGGAGATATTAAGTCAGAATTGCATGATATAAAGTCGCAATTGCGTGTTATAACATCAGAATTGTGAGATATGCAATTATGAGGAAAAAGTCTTTGTTTCCTTTAGATTTGGACTTTATAACACGCAACGGCGAGTTTATATCTCGCAATTCTGATTTTATAACACGCAATTGCGACTTTATCATGCAATTCTGACTTTATATCTTGCAATTGTGAGAAATAAAGTTAGAATTGTGAGATGTGAATTTGCAATTGTGAGATAAAAAGTTAAAAGATAACTTATAGTTTTAAATGTTTTATTCTGAGGCGGAAACAAACTTCCATAGCTTTGTGGATCTCAGTGACATTGACATTTCAAACAGTTTCTTTGACTGAACAAATTCATTTAGTTCTTCACTGTATCTTAGTGTTAAGCTTTTTTACTGAAAGGCTGATTTAACAATATCACAACATATGCATCTTTCAGTGGTATATCATCTTTGCCCTGCCTTAAAGTGTTTTAGTTTAGGATTTCATAAATGAGAGCTTTTAGCGATGGTGAATTTAGTCACATGAGTTTATAAAATGCATTCAGGAAGGACACCACACCCTAAAACAAGGAACCTTATAAGAATAAATGCACAAACTCCTTCAAACAGAGCCGTGTTACACACACACACACACACACACACTTACAGTTGGTTTCTCTCCTGTGGTCTCAGTTTACACCAGTAATGCAGACATGATCCAGCCTGGGTTGACTCCACTGCAGCCCAGCTTGGATGACCTGATGGACATACCAGGTGAGTTTAATGAACATCATATATCAGTCTTCTTTATTATCCTGACATTGCTCAGCTTTATAACTCTAACTTAATTGTTTTATATTTGCCATGTGCCGCTTTGCACCCGTGTCCTGGTGTCTCAGACACACAAGAGGAATAGGAAAATAATAATAATAACCTTTATTTTCTATAGCGTCTTTAAATGTACATCTCAAAGCGCTGTACAAAAACAATTAAAATAGCAAAGATACAACACACAAAAGAGACATAATACACAGTAAAATAAACATAAAAAACAACAAGCATAATGAAGCACAAAATGGAGTCTTGGAATGCCAATAAGAAATATAATTGGAATTAAATATAGCCATTAATATAATTTTAAAAAATCTATAATTTTTCAGTATATTAATTAATATTCATGAACAATATGTTTTTTTATGTTAATGAAACATATAAATTAAATAGAATATATAATTAAAATAAATTAAATACTATGTATAATATAATAGTTATTTTATAAATTATTTTTCATTATATATATTTTTATTAATATTCATAAACATACAAGTAAATAAAAAATAAATCATTGTTTCATATTAATATTTATTAACAAATCGTTTTATCGGTTAATAATAAATATAATTAAATATGAACTGAATACATTAACTCATATAAGTATTTACTTATATGAGTTAATGTATTCAGTTCATATTTAATTATATATATATATATATATATATATATATATATATATATATATATATATATATATATATATATATATATATATATATCACATAATATAATAATGTCATAATACAGTATATCATATATAATACATTTTTTTATTATTTTTAAAATGAATAAATTTATTAATAAATTGAGATATATAAATAATGTAATTAAATAACTCAATTAAGAAAATTCAATCATTGTTCAATATTAGTAAATTGATTGATATTTATGAACAATACGTTTTATCTGTAATTCGAATGTTAGTACGAAATTCAAACTGAATATAGTGACTCATATTGAATATATCATATAATATGTTTAAATTATTTTTGATATTAATTCAGTGATTAATATTAACATGTATAATAAATAAAGGGACATGGTGATGGAAAAATGGTCTAATGCTTTTGCGTTTCCTCCGAGAAAGTTTGCGTAGGCTCACAAAATGTTGTGTTCTTTGCGAGCGAACACAAAGTTTCTTTGGGAAACGCAAAACATTTGCACTAGACAATAATTGTGACAATAATTGTAAAAAGACATATTATTTTTTTCCTTCACCATGTCCCTTTAGGGTAGTAAACTAATTAAAAGAATTTGTGGTTGCACTTTATTTTAAGGTGTCATTGTTACAGTGTGATTATATATTTAAGTACTGAGTGATATTAATTAACTACATGTACTTACTATTGGGTTAGTGTAGGATTAGGGTTTGGTTTAGAGTTAGTTGCAAGTAATATGCATAATTTACAGTTATTGCTATGGTAAGTACATGTAACATCTGTAACAAGGACACTGTAAAATAAAGTGTTACCGAATTTGTAGTAATTAGAAATGCAAAAAAAAAAAAAATAGGTGGCAAATTTACTGATTACTTGTAGATACTTTGTTTCCAAGTAGTGTTGATGACTACTATTGGATAACTTCCTCATTGACGGGGTCGTTTAGAGGTGAAAGAGTCGATGACTGAAGAGTGGAAGTAGAGAAGGAGTGACAGCATGTGATCAGAAGAGTTTACTTTAGCACATCATTCACTCAAACATGTACAAATTTATCTTGTGTTAGTGTAAATAATAATAATGTACCATAGGGCTGAGCAATATGGACATGATACAATGCGATTTTAATTGCAATTTTGGCAAATATATTCACTTTTAATGCAGTGTTTCAGTGTTCAAAAACACATCAGGAGGAAATTAAAATCAGCCGCATTTTGATTGAACATCTTTTGCACACTGACGAGCTTCTTTTTTTTTTTGCAGCTTTTTGTGATCTGGAAAATGCATGTACTCATATGGCAATATTATTGTGATATTGCACAGCCCTAATGTGCAGTCAAAGACAGTTGCTCAAAATAAACGTGTTGATCAGGATCACTGATCTGGGGTCAGTTGGATAGTTATTTTTTTTGGACTGCGTCTTAAGAACTAGTATGACTAACTAGCAGTTAGTTAGGACTAATCAGTCTTACTTTTTGGTAAAGAATTAGACCAATCTACATTTTTATGTACGGTAACTGACTTAAAAAAAGTTTTTAATGTTGTCTATGTGGTGTTTTTAATACGCTTTAAGACACACCGTGTGTAAGTTCATAAGTCGACAGCATTGCTGAGTATTTTCTGCTTAAAACTGCAGTGAACCAAAGACAGTCTCAAACACACGGTTTGAAATCGCTGGTGTTTCTGACGTCACAAACGACCTTGTAACCAATCAGATCAACGTGTGATCGTCAACCAGTGGATCTCTGAGCTGAGGGAGTGAGTGGAGGAGGGGCTCATTTGCATATTCATAGAACAGCGCATACTAAATGAGGCAAGGGTGTCGCGTTACATTCAAGATATTTGCCATATAAAGAGATCATTGAATCATTGATTTAAAAAAAATGCTGATTCATTCAGGAACAAAACACCACCGTGTGTCTCTCTCCGAGAGTGAGTGTGTGTGTGTGTGTGTGTGTGTGTGTGTGTGTGTGTGTGAGTGAGTGTGTGTGTGTGTGTGTGATATGATATTATCGCAGACGCACAACCCTACTAGCAGATATCTGGATGTTTTCTGGACCAAGGCCTCTGTAATGGACTTCAGCAGTGTGTGTGTGTGTGTGTGTGTGTGTGTGTGACTGTCATGTTCCTGGCAGTGTCTGCTGTGGTCAGCTGGCAGGACTCAGTCACGAGGACATGCTGTCGGTCCGTCTCACTCATTGTGGCACTGCCAGGTTTCTCACTGATGTCAACACTGACTCCACTGGATGTGAGTGAGGCCTGGTCGCAGCGTGCATGTGACCCGGTTATTTAATGGCCGAATGAAGCCCACATCATCCGAGGTGGAAAATACCTTTCCCAGCGGGCATTATGATTGGTTGCATGTGGGTTTGGCAGGACTAGGGCAATAGTTTAGATACTGTGAGAGACTAAACCATGATGTTGCATGGACACTTGCATGTAGTGGAGACAGAGTAGAAGCTTCTTATGGTATTTAATGTGTCTCTTCAATAGAAATCATGTAATAAGTGGATATTTCTGAAGAAAATGTGAGTCATGCTTGCGATTTGTTTCGTGTTCGGAGTGTTTTATCTCATTAGCCGTAAGTATATGCAAAGGTAGTAGTGATGCTTGTTTTATTTTTAAAAAGTAGCAAGATTTTAAATGTCGTAATCACTTAGTCGTATTTATTACTTCAACGAGCTCATTGTTTCTGCCTTTAATTACTACATTGTTTAAATTAATACGTTTTTCACTAACTGTGATTTTGTATATGTAAATCTCTGAAATACATAACTTAGACTGTTTCCTCTGATAACAGATCACTGTAAATTGTAATGTGGACTCGTGCATTTTCTGTAAAGCTGCTTTGAAATTATGTGTATTGTGAAAAGCGCTATACAAATAAATGTGAATTGAATTGAAGATTCCTAAACTGTCCGAATGAACCGTATTCTCATTGCTTTGTAGATATCTTCATGAGTCTGCGCGGGCCGGCGCCGGAGCACGTGGGTTACTCAGACTGCAGCTTCTTCGAGAGTGCGTCCAGTGGGGCGTTTCTGTCGACTCCTTCCTCTGCGATCACCAGTCAGATGACACACACCGGATCCCTGCTAACACAGGTGCCGCACCGATTCACTGTTGAACAACACACTAGTAAATGTTCTTGTATAAAACGACTTATGTCATCAACATTTTAAAAAAAATTCTCAAACACTCCCTCATCTGCCATTTTTCATATTCCAGAGTTTTACTTTTGAACCTACAAATGACTCGTGTGAACACTGATGAATAATATTGTGTGTTTATATATATATATATATATATATATATATATATATATATATATATATATATATATATATATATATATATATATATATATATATATATATATATATTAGGGGTGTAACAAAATTAATGGTTCGGTTCGATACGATACACTTGTGTCACGGTTCGGTACGTTTTCGATACTGCAAAAAGAAAGAAATGCCAGAGAAATTTCCTTGATTTAATTTTTTTAATTATATTTTTATTAAAACTAACATCATAAAGTATATTTTTATTACTTTGAGCAATGATGGAGCTATACTTGACTTTTCTTAGGAGCGTATAAAACAAAACAGCTCCTTGGACAAAATGAAATGTAATATTGTAGTAATATTATAAACAAAGGTTTATTTTAGTTCAGATTAACATTTGAGGGCAGCAATTGTATTCATAATGTCAAAATAAAACCGACGTAATGTTACTTGAAGGCATTATAGCCTACGATTCCTGCCACACTCCCATGGTTACAGTTAGTAGTGTGACTACAGTAGACCCATGGTGAATGCTGATCTGTGGACAATGAATAGTTCATTAATGGCACAATGTTTCTTCCTGGTTTCCACGTCAGCGCTGTTTGATCCGTTAATAACGGAGAAATGTGAATGCTTCTCACTAGATCTCGCAGCGATGTTATTACTTCAGTGTTGAATGCTTTCTTTACTGGATTTGGCTGTGTAGTGACAGTGCTGATGATTAAGATCGGCTCGCGCTGCATTGGTCCAAACTGATAAACGGTCCGTCAAACACACAATAACGAGTGGCTCAGTTTCGTTCCGCTTACATTACGTTTGCCATTTGATGTTGGGCAATGTTGTGGTCACGCCAGCGTTTCTTACATTATGAACGCGCTTACATTTGAAATAACTAAATATTGGTCGGCAGGAAAAAATGGTCCAACGAACCGTTCGGTTTAAAAATGCGTACCGAAAACCGAACCGAAAGCCTCGTACCGAACGGTTCAATATAAATACGTTTATCGTTACACCCCTAATATATATATATATATACAGGTGAAACTCGAAAAATTCGAATATCGTGCAAAAGTTAAAAGGTGAAACTAATATATTATATAGACTCATTACATGCAAAGTGAGATATTTCAAGCCTTTATTTGTTATAATTTTGATGATTATGGCTTACAGCTTATGAAAACCTTTTCACAATATTCTAATTTTGAATTTGGTGTTTTCATATACTGTATATATACACACATACATAAGTTTTTTAATATCTTAAAATATTTTAATTTTATGTATTTTATTTTTAAGATTTTAATGTTGAAATGTGTACCACTCTTTTAACCATGCTAATTATTAGATTATATTATATCAATTATATTATATTAACATGGTTATAAGCATAGTATACATTTCAACATTAAAATATAAAAAAAAATTATATTCAATATTTATTAATAATTTAAAAAAAATATATATATATTAAGAATTAAATTAAATTATTATAAAAATATTATATTTAATATTTATTTATTTAAACATTTTGCTGTTGAAATGAGTACCATGCTTTAGACTATTAACCTCGTGAGATTTCATATGAATTTAATACATTTCCCCAAATTTATAAGACAAACTTTATTCAAATAATTTCATAATTTTTTGCCTCCTCTCTCTCTATATATATAAATATTACGTACATACATACTTGTTTTTAATATCTTACATTTTTTTATTTTATGTATTTTATTTTTAATGTTGAAATATGTACCACTCTTTTAACCATGCTAATTATTATATTGTATTAGATTAATTATATTATACTAACGTGGTTATAAGCATAGTATACATTTCATACATAGTATACAAAAAAATTAAATAATACATTTAATAAAAAATAGTTATATTATATTTAATATGCATTTATTTATTAATTAATTAATTGGTTAATTGAAACATTTTGATTTTGAAATGTGAATTTTTAAAATTTTTAAAAAAAGGCACAAACTTTCTCAAATAATTTCACTTTTGTTTGTTTTCACTTGTAGCCTCCTCTCTCCGCTGAAAACTCATCCCAGCCCTCCTCATCTGTAAACCTTTCTGGACCCAGTTATCCTCGCCAGACCCCAAACATGACCTTCAACCCCAGTCCTGAACCCTCAGATGCCAAGTTCAAAGGTCACACAGCAGAATACATCGGTGACTTCCATCCCTCTCTGAACCTCTCGTCCGGCATGACCCCGTACACTCAGCCGACGTCGTTCAACACTGAGATCGCTCAGGCAAATCCTTACCCAGCAACCTGTCTCAGACACAGATATGCATCCAGCCAATCAGAGACCACGTCCACGGTTATCACACACACCGGCTCGGCCATGAGCGCGATCCCATCGGAAACCCAGCATGGACACGGATACTCCAGTGTTGCTGAGATGTTTCCGTCTTCCACCTGCATGTCTTTGAGTTACGAGCCCATAAACGTGTCTCAGCCGTCGGGCGTTCTCTCTCACTGCTTCTCTGTGCCACAACAAGTGGGCGTGGCTTCTGGCAGGGGGAAGCACAAACACAAGACTGGAGGAGCCCCATTGGTTCCCATGGCGATGACCTCATCTGTAGCCCCGCCCACTCAGACGAGCTGCCTGGCCAATCTGCTCTCTTCCAGATCTCATGAGCGTATGTACATGTTTGATTAATTTTTTTCTCCTTTTTTTACTTTTTATGTTTTTTGTTTTTAGTGAGCATTTTAACGTTTAAAAGAATTTAGCATGTTCAAAACAATTGAAGCTTAATTAGCCTCATAGCATAATTGCCTAAGTCATTTTGTGTTTTTTCTTGTTTTCCAAAGACATTGAAACATGACTTAGGCAATTATGCTATGAGGCTAACGTTATATGAACCAGTGTTGCTTTTAACTGAAACTCTCTGTTAATCGTATTAAAGCTGAAAAAAAGATTTTTAATGTTTTTAAAAGAAGCCTCTTATGTTCACCAAGGCTGCATTTACTTGATACAAAAAACTAATATTGTAAAATATGATGACAATTTGAATATACAGTAAAGTGTAATTTATTCCTGTGATCAAAGCTGTATTTTCAGCATCATTACTCCAGTCTTCAGTGTCACATGATCCTTCAGAAACACTCTAATATGATGATCTGATGCTCAGTAAACATTTATTATAATTATCAATGTTGAAAACAGTTATGTACAATTTTTTTCAGGATTCTTTGATGAATAGAAAGTTCATACAGCATTTATCGGAGTCAGTAAGAATTTTTCTTTTCTTTTTTCGTTGGGAAATAAAATAAATCAATACTTTTATTCATTAAGGATGGAGTAATGATGCTGAAAATTCAGCTTTGATCACAGGAATAAATTATATTTTAAAATATATTCACATAGAAAACAATTCTATTAAATTGTTATAATATTTAACAGTATTACTGTTTTTTTGTTGTATTTTTAATCAAATAAATGCTGCCTTGGTGAGGTATAAAAGACTTCTTTATATAAAAAAAATTTAAATCTTACCGATCCCACACTTTTGATCGGCAGTGTATATGTACTAAAATAAAAAACTTTGTATCTCTAGGAAAAACATCATTAAGTTTTGACGCTCCTTCAACGGGATTAAAAGGCCACAGACCAACATCACCCATCTCTCCGGTAAGATCCTCTGATAGCTCAATAAAACTTTTACAGCACACTGTAAAACAAGTGAAATAATACAACCACACTGAAGGGCTGTCACTTTTGTGAAAAAATCCTGTTCGATTTTTGAGACATAAATGTTCATTGAATCAATTGTAAAATCGATTTTCCATGTCTAAAGACGTTTCCATTTTCATCACCAAATATAGGCAAATCCACGGACACCTAACAGGCATTAGGACGAGCGTAAAGAGGGCGCTTGAGATGCACAAGTCAGCAATATTCCTGATGATTTATCGGCGTGAAGTTTCAGCACAATGACAAACAGGAGCAAAACATTCAGGGATTGAGATTAAAGGGTTAGTTCACCCAAAAATGAAAATTAAGTCATTAATTACTCACCCCCATGCTGTACCAACCCCGTAAGACCTTTGTTCGTCTTCGGAACACAAATGAAGATATTCAAGAGATATTCATACGAGACTTCAAGAGATTTCCACGACGCACGCGCGAGAACTGAACTGAAGTAGTTGAAGGAGATCGCAATTCTCGCGCGTGCGTCGTGGAAATCTCTTGAAGTCTCGTTTCAGGCCTACAAGGAAGAAAAGGAATAGTCGAATAAAGTCGTTATTTTTGTTTGTTTTTTCGCACAAAAAGTATTCTCGTCGCTTGATAAACTTATAGTTGAGCCACTGTTGCGACATGGAATATTTAAACATTTTCTTCATTGACTTTCTGGGCCGTCAAGTTTCATTCCCTTAGGGAGCCTATGGAGGAGTGATCCAGCTGTCACATTTAATCATAAATATCTTCATTTGTGTTCCGAAGATGAACGAAGGTCTTACGGGGTTGGTACAGCATGGGGGTGAGTAATTAATGACTTAATTTTCATTTTTGGGTGAACTAACCCTTTAACACCCTCGACCCGCCAAATGCGGGTACAAATGAACTTTGTCGGGAAACGCTGTCAGATCACGAGCCAATCCGGCGTGTTTCTGTGTTTACTCAGCTTGCTGGGGAAGTTCGTGTAAGACAAATCTGTGCGAATTTAGCGCAAATACGCAACTCGTATTGATATATTAAATACAGCGATGTGCAGAATCTGCTCATTTCTGGCTTACTTGAACACACACGTCACTACACAACAAATAACGGCGCGCTTGTTCACTTGCATTGAAGTAATAGCGAATATTAAAAAGCATTTGGTTGACAGAAAAGACATTATTATTTTCCAACATCCTACATGTTCTGTGTGCTGTATTGATCTGTCCACCTAAAACATATTTTGGGTAAAAAAAAAAAAAAAGGCTGTTAAAATTGATTCCCTATTTTCGTTTTCGACACTTGTGTTGGTTGATCCGATCGATTGTGCAATCGATTTTCGAACGTAAAGTGACAGCCGTACCACACTGACAGACATTTAGACAAGTGACACTGTAGAAATTAGCTTTAATTATATATTTAGCTTTGATTTCACAATATTACTGTTTTTACTGGGTTTTTTTTTTAAATAAATGCATAATTGGTGAGCAGAAGAGTCTTCTTTTAAAATATTACAATATTGACAGTTTTTTTTTACTTGTAACATAACTTTTTCTGAAAACTCAAGCACACTAAAAAGACTTTCTTTTGAATATTGAACATGCAAAGTACACAACATAAATAATGAATAACCAAAAACATGGTGTCATCCAGATAACTCTTTATATCTTGGATGATAAGAATGCATTTATATATATATTTTTTTCATAACAGCCAAAAAGCAGCAGTCGTGGAGGATCACAGATTTCCCACAATGCCCCCTGGTCCTCTCCTGCCATCGCTCCTCTGTCACCGTTACACATGTCAGGCCACAGCGGCTCCTCGCAGGGAAACATCATTTCATCTCTGCTCACGCAACAAACGCCACTTCTCATCCCTAAAACAGAAAAACTCTCCCCGGTTCAAATGCACGCAAGTGACAGGACCAGTTTAACAGGTGTGAGGATTTGTGTGGTTTTAATGCATCTCGTCACACAGTTGCAGTATATTTACAACCATATAATGTCACAGATAATAACTCAAGCATTGTGTTTTATTTCAAAAGTGATGAAATGTATGGAAGTTTGTGGAATAAAAAGATAAAGTTAAAGGGTTCATGACATGAGAAATCAAATTTGCCCTTATCTTTTGACATATAAGAGGTCTTTGTACCATTAAAACATACTGCAAGTTTCATCATCATTACCGTCCTCCTCATTATAAACAAAGCATTTATGTAATCAAGCTTAAAAAACAGCTAATTTTGATCTTTCGGAATCTGTGACGTCACACAGGCAAATAAATTTGCATATGCCCGCCTCCAGAGCAAGATATCAGCGAATAGTTATACATCATTACACCATAGGCCCCGCCCACTGCTGTTTAGTCGCTTAACGGTTGGCATTTGCCTTCACTGGATGTGTGTCGCATCAAAAGCATTAAAATGATTGATGCTGTCTACACTAGCTGCATTTCCATTACCAATTTGCGCAAAACGTTTGCGATATTTTCTAAATGTCAATAAAAAAAAAAAACTATTACAAAATGCAACGTTTCCATTGATATTATTATCACAGATAATAACTCAAGCATTGTGTTTTATTTCAAAAGTAAGAAAAAGTGGTGACACTTTACTTGAAGTGGTGTGCATAAGACTGACATGACACCTTCATAATCACGACATGACACGTTATGAATATGAAGGAGGTTTTATGCATGTTTATGACAACTGTCATTAAGTGTCATTTGCTCAATTATGACATTTTTAATGCAAATATGACATTGAGAGGTTATGATGTATTGGTTTATGTCAAGGTGTCATAGCAAAGACATCTCAAACAGTGTCTTTGTCATGACAACTTGACATTACCAAGACAACATAAGTTGTCATAAATATGACATAGCAGATAACTTAAGAAAGCACTTAGCTTTATGGGTTAACATTACATTAAACTGTCATGTGGTTGGTTTTGACATTGGCTGTCATAAGGCCATTATAACTGTGTCATGAATATTTTTCTAGACCTCAACTACAGTGGTACACATTGAATTTGTCATTAAAATGTTATAATGGCCTCATGACACCCAATGTCAAAACCAACCACCTGACAGTTTAATGTAATGTTAACCCATAGAGCTAAGTGCTTTCTTAAGTTTGATAATTAATCTGCTATGTCATGTTTATGACATATTTATGACAGGTTGTGTTGTCTTAGTAATGTCAAGTTGTCATTACCAAGACACTGACAGGTTATGATATATTGGTTTATGTCAAGGTGTCATAAAGACAACTCAAACAATGTCATATTTGCATTAAAAATGTCATAATTGAGCGAATGACACTTAAAGACAGTCGTCATAAACATGCATGAAACCTCCTTCATATTCATGACGTGTGTCCTGTCATGATTATGAAGGTGTCATGTCAGTCTTATGAACACTTCTTCAAGTAAATGTTACCGAAAAAGTTGTGATTACCTTCTTATTTTTTTTATGCCGTGGCTGAAATAAGCTTACATACAAATATCTTGTGTGTTTTAGTTACTTTTTCAGGAAACATGGGGCAGACGTCACCTACGAATCCACCGGAGAAAACCCCGGAGGAGTTACCTGGAAAAGCCAAGATGGAGTCCACAAGAGTAAAATCACAAATCCACCCGCTGTGCATGTTTGTTTAATAACCATGCGGTTTACGTTGTGTCGCTCATGTCGTGTTTTACAGACAGACACGCGACGGATCACACACATTTCTGCCGAGCAGAAGAGACGGTTCAACATCAAGCTCGGCTTTGACACGCTTCATAGTCTGGTGACCACTCTCAGTTCACAGCCGAGTATAAAGGTAACACTCACTTCAGTGACTACATCAGTCAGCGCTTGAGAAAAAGAAGTGTGCTTGCTTCTTTCCAATGTGCACTTGTTTTTTCAAATCTTAAAAGTACATTTTTGAAAACAACATGCAATTTAAAGGGATCATTTTCATTTTAGGGTTGACAAGTCATAATTTACTCACCCTGGTGTTGTTCTAATGCCGCATGTCCTTCTTTCTTTTTTTCGGCCCGCTCACGCTTGTCCTTATAATGGCAGTGAATAGCGACCAGGATCAAGCTTTAAAGGGATACTCCACTTTTTTTGGAAATAGGCTCATTGTACAACTCCCCCAGAGTTAAACTGTTGAGTTTTACCGTTTTTGAATCCATTCAGCCGATCTCCGGTTCTGGCGGAACCACTTTTAGCATAGCTTAGCATACATCATTGAAGTGGACAAGACCATTAGCATTTAAAAAAAAAAATGACCAAAGAGTTTCGATATTTTTCCTATTTAAACCTTGACTCTTCTGTAGTTACATCGTGCACTTAGGCCGACGTAAAATGTAAAGTTGCGATTTTCTAGGCTGATATGGCTAGGAACTATACTCTCATTCCTGCGTAATAATCAATGGTACGGCAGTAATGTTTTTTGATTATTACGCAGGAATGAGAGTATAGTTCCTAGCCATATCAGCCTAGAAAATCGCAACTTTACATTTTACGTCGGCCTAAGTGCACGATGTAAATACAGAAGAGTCAAGGTTTAAATAGGAAAAATATCGAAACTCTTTGGTCATTTTTTTTTGAGAAATGCTAATGGTCTTGTCCACTTCAATGATGTATGCTAAGCTATGCTAAAAGTGGTTCCGCCAGAACCGGAGATCGGCTGAATGGATTCAAAAACGGTAAAACTCAACAGTTTAACTCTGGGGGAGTTGTACAATGAGCCTATTTCCAAAAAAAGTGGAGTATCCCTTTAAAGCCACACCAAAGCACTTTTCCTCTTCGGTCCCCCTACAGGTTGGAAGCGGAATTGTCCATTACCGCTGTCGTAAATATATTAGCCTACCGTCGCACGCATGCTACTTGTTTATCCAGCACCGGCTTTCAATTCAAAAGCTATCTGGCTGCTAGGTAGTGATGGCAATTTCAAAACACTGCTTCATGAAGCTTCGAAGCCTTTACAAATCGTTTGTTCCGAATCAATGGTTCGGAGCGTGTATCAAACTGACAGAGTCATGTGATTTCAGTAAAATGGATCATGAGGATTCACTGAGAACCTTTGAACAAGTGTCTGTGGGTTTTACCTGATCTCTGATCAGTTTTACACATTTGCAGACTATTTGATTAGACATTAGTATAATTAAAATGAATAATGGTAGTTAATAGTCTTATTGGCCTGTTTAGCTGAGCCATTCATAGAACTAACAAAAAAAAACCCTGACAATTGATAAAAGAACATGTATACACGTGATAATCTTATTTGATGATTAGATAATTGCATTTGAAAGATTTTAATTTCAATAAAACATTGGCAATAGATTTGTAAAAGGTGTTTTTATGCATGTTTGGGTTTTTGTTGAATTTACACCGTTCTGACCACTAGGGCTCACCATGGAGGCGGATGTCGGGGTGTTTCGAAGCCTCGACACAATACGGCACATTTGCTTCAACTGTTTCAGTGTTTCACGAAGCCTCGATCTGCCCACCACTACTGCTAGGTATCTTCCATTTATATGTTCCTGCCGAGTACACTTATTACAAACAAAACTAAACATGAAACAAAAACATGGTGTGGCATGAACTCAAAACATGAACGTGACGCTTACCAACAGTGGTTACAGAGAAACAAAACTTGACAAAGACACATGGCAAACATGAGGGTTTAATACACAGACTAATGACAAGACAAGGGACACCTGTGAACAATGAACAGACGATTAACCAATGACAAGACACATGGCAGGATCACATGACAAACAGGAAAATAGTAAAAAAAAAAAAAAAAAAAAAAGTGTTTTACATCAACCCGCATAAATACGCCGTCGAGCGCCATCATAACTACAGATATACATAATAAAGGGCTTTATTATGTATATCTATAATCATAACTATGCCAAACTGGGCGCTCACCTGACGTTAAGCATTTTCTGGCGCATAATGTGATGTTTGAGAACCTAAAACCCCGGTTCTCCCAGTTGACACGGCAACACATAACCGGCGTTATCAGAAATCTCCACTTTGGCCGGAGTTATAATCGTTTTCTGTGATAAAAACGGGGTTCTCATGTAAATGAGAGGCCAAACCGCAGGGAAATATCTGCGTCTTCCCTTTGTGTTAAACACGGGGCAATAGACTAGACAGAAGTGACAGAACCCTGACAGTCACGTTTTTTATTAATCCTTATTAATTTCACAACTTGTGTGTTTTTCTGGGCGAGTCGGAGTGAACTGCAGCGCTAATGAACTCAGTCGAGAACAACGGACAAGCTCAGGATTTCTGCTATATAATACATACAATTTTTGGTTTGTTTTTCACCAAACTCTATCGTAAACCCCCAGAACATTTGGAGTATGCGACACGTGACGCATCGGATCATTCTGTGATACTTGTGCATCTTTTTTTAAAGCTTGATGCCGGTCACTATTCACTGAGCGCAAAAAATTCTCCTTTTATGTTCCAAAAAAGAAAGACATTAGAACAACACCAGGGTGAGTAAATTATGACAAAATTTTCATTTTAGGGTGAACTATTCCTTTAAGTGTTGGAAAACATTACATTCAGTTCGCGCTTAATTTGAAGTGGATCAAAACCTTTCATCAAAGTTATATTGAATTTTGAACAATACCCGTTCTTGTCTTAGGACAACTTTGATTAACTTTTTTGATCCAGTTCAAATGTTGACTACTGTATATTATTTTCATGACAAGTACTCTAATTAAAGGACGCAGAAGTGTGCTTCTTTTTCACAAGGGACCAAAAGACTAGCCGTGCATTTTAGCTTCTAAGTTACTTCAGATTGATGCTGTTTGCAACCCTAAAATTTAACGCATACAGAGACGACTAGTCTCATAGGGTTCACTATCTTCAGTCGTGCATCCTCCCCCTCAGCCTAACGCTCGTACTCTCGTTCCCACTGGTCTCAGATCAGTAAGGCCACCACCCTGCAGAAGACAGCGGAGTACATCAGTAAGATGCAGCAGGAGAGAGCTCAGCTCCACGAGGAGGCCCAGAGACTGAGAGACGAGATCCTGGTGCTCAACTCTGCCATCAAGTGAGTGCGCTTCAGCTGCGTTACCATCTGTGCCTTTGTTCGGTTCTTTCAGAATCTCCCCACCGAACGGGGCATCAGGAGAGGACACGTTGATATAACTCGTTGTGGTTTTTTTTATTTACTTTGATTAATTTTTCACATACAGTCGATTAATCCACACATAACAGGTTATAAACCTGTAGACATAAAAAGACAATGGTGTAAATGACAATATTGATAACCACATACATAATATACCATACATTCTGAACAATACATAAATAAATATACATTTCAATATAATAAACATTATGGAATAATATATTATGGAATTTAAATCAACATTCAATACTATAAATATTATAATATACTTTGTGTAAAACTGTTGCATTTCTGTGTTTAAAATGTGTATGCTTTGTCTAGTTATTCAGTTTAAACACTCACCAAATATACAACAATGTCAATGTTATACATTAAACCAGTCGCCCAAAACCACAAAAGATGTTCTCAGTGTGTTGGCCCAAAGTAAAACCAGTGAGTGTAGTTTTAAGTCTAAAGGCCCATTCACACCAAGCACGATAACTATAAAGATAACGATAAAGATAACTATATATGCGTCCACACCAATGACCGATAACGGTCTTTTTATTCTAAGCACGCGCGCGCCCGAACTGCGGTTTCAAAGTAGCGAAAATGGATGACCTGCTGCTGCTTTACGTTACAAAAAAATATCAAAAGAAAAACAGGCGCTTTTGGGTAGACGATATCCTTAAAAGACGAGAGGAGTTGGGAGAATCCGTCACTCTGATTCTAGCACTATCCCCTATAAATAAATAATATACACACACACACGTTTTTTCTCATTTTATGTTAAACGTGTGTACTACAAAAGCTTTAATAACATTGACTGATGTTATAGATTACATTGTATTATAATTGTTGTTTACAACATGTCATTAAATATGTTTTTGCTGTTCTTATTGCCTTTACACGTCTTTGCCAGCAGATGTCCTCAGCCAGCATGCTATGTTCCGAGCGCATCTAAACAGTGAATCTAGCAAGTCTAGTGTAATCGATCTAATCTAAGCAGTGAATTTAGCTGACGAAGTCAATGATGGGATAAAAACATGTATACAACGCCTTTTTCACTGCAACTTAAGCAATGTTGTCAAAACTAGCGCTGGATAGCCTACCTGAGATAATTTTGTTACACTATGCTATATCTCATCGTTAATACTTCTCACCATTTATTCCCAGGATACGACCGATTGCTTTCCATATATCCATCTTTTTTACCGTATCCTTGTAAAGGGGGTTTGACTTGTCAAACAGTGGAGGATTTTTTTGACCTCGACGATCAACTTCTCTGCAATGTCATCTGCCATTTTGAATGCGCGAGACCTTTAAATTAGAATGGATTCTGATTGGCTGTCAGTGTTTTATCGTTCGACAGCTGGAAAAAAATCGTTCTGAAAGTGATCCCAACGATATCGTTCCTCATATCTTTATCGTTATAGTTGTGGTGTGAACTCCGTTATTCTTTAATATGGAGAACGATTTTTAGAATTATATCTGTATCGTTATCTTTATAGTTATCGTGCTTGGTGTGAACGGGCCTTTAATGCTGAGCATAGTAAACCATTATCTACGGAAGCCCTGAACCGCAAGGTGAGAAAAAAAAAAAAGAAAACGTATCTCGTTATAACGACATAATTAAGTCGTTAAAACTACATAATATCTCGTTATAACGACATAATAAGTCGTTAAAACGACATAATATCTCGTTAAAACGACATAAGTCGTTATTTCGACATAAATATCTCGTTATTTCGACATAAGAGGCGCATTCGAATATGCGTTAAGCTATATTTAGCGTTCTTATAATGACTTTCTATGGGAGGACATTGCTTACCGTCAAATGAAACGCTTTGCGTTCAAATTCTGGACTTATCTGGTTTTGTAGTACTTTATTATGAGTTTAGAATCATATTAATTAAGAAATGCACGCACCTGAGCTTGATAAATGTTGCAGATATGTTTTAGGCTACTATCCACAAACTCTCCATTATTATTATAATTAATAATAATAATAAGTAAGTTAAGCCTAGTTGTGGTAGGCTGGTATTGCAAGCCAAGTCAAGTAAAACAGAGTTTCTGATCTGGTCAATAATTACCAAGCACGTGAAACAAAATAGGCTATCTTCGATCAAATGAATTGTGTGAAGTTAACAAATAAACCAACCCTAATAGATAAACTATGAAGCTGGCCGAAAGAGCAATACTGACAACAAAATTTGGTGTAATTGCCATTAATATGCAAGGTTTTAGAAAAGTATATTCAGTGTTATGAAAAAAGTAGGTCACCATCGGTCACCATAGCTACAATGCGTTCTTTAATTCCCGGTCTTATTCTGCCCTCTAGTGGCATATCGAAATGAATACAAACCTTAAGAAATTTACTAAAAGACCAAACACAGTAAATAGTCATACGAATAAAGTAGGCTATATGTAGACAAAATCAGATGAGCTCAGAATATAAACTCAACGCGTTTAATTCCTCGTTAAGCAAATTGCCGAATATACTCAAATGAGATCAACTCCAACGTCAATAAATGGAGGCGCAAATGCAAAATAAAACAAAAATGTCTTTTATGCACAAACGTCTCTATTTGTACAAATTGCTGCACATTCGTTGAATTCTGAATTTTGCACATGCATTTGAAAGCAATTTGTTTGTGGATAGCCTAAAATATATCTGCAACGTTTATCAAGTTCAAGGATAGGTTCATTGTGCGTGCATTTCTTATATGACAGCCTACTAAAATCATAATAAAGTATAGCCTACTACAAAAAATCTTGTCCAATAAGTCCAGAATATGAACGCAAAGCGTTCATTATTATTAAATATTATTATTATTTAATAATAATAAAAATAATAGTTATATTAATATTATTATTCATAAAATAATAAATATTTATTTATGAATAATACTAATATTATTTAACTATTTTTGTTGTTGCAGTGCATTCATTGAATTCTGAAGTTTGTGGATAGTAGCCTAAAACATATCTGCAACATTTATCAAGCTCAGGTGCGTGCATTTCTTAATTAATATGATTCTAAACTCATAAAGTACTACAAAAACCAGATAAGTCCAGAATTTGAACGCAAAGCGTTTCATTTGACGGTAAGCAATGTCCTCCCATAGAAAGTCATTATAAGAACGCTAAATAAACGCATATTCGAATGCGCCTCTTATTATGTCGAAATAACGAGATATTTATGTCGAAATAACGACTTATTATGTCGTTATAACGAGATATTATGTCGTTTTAACAAGATATTAAGTCGTTTTAACGACTTATGTAGTTTTAACGAGATATGATGTCGTTTTAACGACATACTAAGTCGTTAAAACTACTTAATAAGTCGTTAAAACGACATAATATCTCGTTATAACGAGATACGTTTTCTTTTCTTTTTTTCTCACCTTGCGGTTCAGGGCTTCCGTAATTATCAATGTAAAGCGATTAACTACATTACCCATCCGCCACCGCAAACAGGAAGTAACTCGTGTGACAGTGAAACGCTCCAAATTCAAACATTCACTTCAAATATAACCACGGATACTATAAAGCTGACAATGTTAAACATCAGGCCGCAAACAAGGTTTTATCAGCGCGACCAAACTAACTGTTATCAGGCATACAAGTTGCGCACATCTACAGCGCAAACAAACAAACAAACTTAAACCCGCAGCTCAATGGATAGAAACAGCAGCTTACCGGTGGCGCATCTCTCCTGACGAGACAACATGCTAAAACTAGTACTCGCTCCTGCTTATAGCCCGTACTCATTCATTACTGGATTCTAACACACCGTTTTGGGATTTTTTACTGGTCCACGTTTCAACTCCGGACTGGCCCGTCCTTCAATCAGGCAAGTGAATCAATCATTCATTCATTCAGTTATTGCTGCTGAACACCCGTGACGTGGTGAACGCGACAAGCCTTTATGAGACTTCAACATTAATGTGTGGTGGGGATTGTTAGGGATGCACCGATATGAAAACATTACAGATAACTGATCATTCTTTACAGGTGGAACTTGAAAAATTTGAATATCGTGCAATTTCAGTAATTCAACTTAAAAGCTGAAACTAATATATTATATAGACTCATTACATGCAAAGTGAGATATTTCAAGCCTTTATTTGTTATAGTTGTGATGATTATGGCTTACAGCTTATGAAAACCTTTTCACAATATTCTAATTTTGGCTGGGGTTTTCATAATCTGTAAGCCATAATCATCACAATTATAACAAATAAAGGCTTGAAATATCTCACTTTGCATGTAATGAGTCTATATAATATATTAGTTTCACCTTTTAAGTTGAATTACTGAAATTGCACGATAATCGAATTATCCGAGTTTCACCTGTATATTTGAAAGCCCATAACCGATATATTGGCCGATAAATCTAAATCCAAATTTTTATATAATTTTTGAGAGCCTTATTGCAAAAACTAAAGTCTCACCATTAAAATCCATGTCCCGAGCACACAACCATAATGATGTTCTCATTATAATCTTAGGTAGCCGATATGACAGACTTGTGCTGTACGTGTTGCATTTAACTGTATTTTACTTTTTTTGATGATTTCAATTAGGGCTGTAGTACTCGAGTCCGGACTCGAGACCATTTTTCTATGGTCTCGGACTTGTCTCGGTCTCGGCCACTGGTCTTGCCAAATATGGCTTTTGGTCACGACCGAGTCCAGGTGTATTTCTATTATGTTAATAATATTGAAGGAAAAGTGAAACACTGGCCACCTAATAAACAATCACACTAGATTATCCTCGCACGTCACGCTCCGCGTCTGCATGCCCGTTAATTTTGCATTTGTAAACTTTGCATCAGCCTAACGTCATAAAGTAATAAGTTTGATTACGTATGGTGGTGGTAGCTAGCTGTGTGGGTGTGTTAACGTTAATGTTATCTGACATCGGTGATGATTTCTTCAGTTTTAAATTGACAATAGAAAATGTGTTTAGGACGAACAGAAATATTCTCCAGGACGCCTAAAGAACGAAAGACATTTGTGTATGTGTGTTCATTTATTACTAGCCTATTAGGGTAACGTTAACTTAGAAAATGCCAAAATTAACCGATCAAGTGCTCACTACAACGGAACGCGTCTTCTCTTGCTGTTACTATAGTTACTATCTTACTAGCTACTACTTAAAAATCCTGGGTGTTCTGACACTTTTGCTTTTAGATCAACAAATAATAACCCCAAATTACTGTCTTGATAATATCATGCATAAGATTTTTTTTTTTCCTTTCCTGGACTCGGTCTTGACTCGGACTCGAACCTTTCTGGACTCGGTCTTGACTTGTACTCGACTAGTCCTGGTCTTGGACTTGTCTTGGACTCGACAAAGGTGGTCTTGACTACAGCCCTAATTTCAATCATATTTCAAGAAATTCTAAACCATCATGTGTGCTGAAGGAAATAATCCATTATTTTTAGGCCAAATTTTCTTTTCTGGCCGATAACGATAACATTAAAAATGACCATATATCGGTTGATACTGATATGGTGGCCGATATATCGTGCATCGCTAGTGATTGTATTTGAACTGTTTGTGTGTAGTGTGTGTCAGCAGCAGCTTCCGGCCACAGGCGTCCCAATAACACGACAGCGATTCGACCACATGAGAGAGAAGTTCAGAGAGTACGTGAGGGCTCAAACGCTGCAGAACTGGAAGTTCTGGATTGTATCCTACAAAGCTTTGTGTCTCTTCCTAATCTGAAACATAAACACCCCAAAATGAAAACTCCCTCATCATTTACTCTCCCGCCGCATGGCTTTCCTGATGTACATGACTTTCTTTCTTCAGATAAACACAAACAAAGATTTTTATTGAATTTTCTGTGAGTCCTTATAATGCCATTTAATGGCTGCCATTCAAAGAAAATGTGGTAACATTTTACAATAAGGTTCATTAGTTAGCAGTAGTTAATGTATTAACTAACATGAACTAACAATGAGCAATACATTTGTTACAGTGTTTATTAATCTTTGTTAATGTTAGTTAAAATCCAGCTGTTCATTGTTTTTTCATGTTAGCTCACAGTGCATTAACTAATGTTAACAAATACAACCTTTGATCGTAATAACGTATTAGTAAATGTTGAAATTAACATTAACTAAGATTAATAAATTCTGAAGAAGTATTGTTCATTCTTAGTTCATGTTAACTAAGGTAGTTAACTTATGTTAACTAATGAACCTTATTGTAAAGTGTTACCGAAAATTTTTAATAAAAATGATCATTTTAAAATTAAAAACAATAAAAACAAAAAACTTTCTAGATGAAACTCGAAAAATTCGAATATCGTGCAAAACTTCATTTATTTCAGTAATTCAACTTAAAAGGTGAAACTAATATATTATGTAGACTCATTACATGCAAAGTGAGATATTTCAAGCCTTTATTTGTTATAATTGTGATATTATGGCTTACAGCTTATGGAAACCCCAAATTCAAAATTAGAATATTGTGAAAAGGTTTTCATAAGCTGTAAGCCATAATCATCACAATTATAACAAATAAAGGCTTGAAATATCTCACTTTGCATGTAATGAGTCTATATAATATATTAGTTTCACCTTTTAAGTTGAATTACTGAAATAAATGAACTTTTGCACTATATTAGCTTAATTTTATTGACCTAACTTGATATTTTATTATTTCAGGGGATCCAGATTACATGTAATCATTTACTACCCAGCAACTGTTGATTGATTACATTAAGAAATCCTTACATTTTAAGATTTCTGAAATGTTATGTTTAATAATGCAAATGAGGCATTATCTAAATTAAATATGCACGCATTTGCATACATTTACAGAACAGAAATCTGAACGTTGGATAAATTCATTTTGTTGACATGTTTAAGTCAAAGGTTTTTACAGAGGGGATTGTCTATCACTCCATCAATCAGAAAATACTGTCAATGTTTATAGGAATGTTATATAAATCAGGTGATATATATATATATATATATATACATACAATGTTTTTGCCTGTAGCGTCTCGCCTTAAAGGGTTAGTTCACCCCAAAATGTAAACTGTCAGTAATTACTCTCCCTCATGTTGTTCAACCCCGTAAGACTTTCGTTCATCTTCGGAACACAAATTAAGGTATTTTCGATTAAATCTGAGAGCTGGATCACTCCTCCATAGGATTCTAAGGGATTGAAACTGACCGGCCCAGAAAAGTTATTAAAGACATCGTTAAAATAGTCCGAGTGACTACAGTGGCTCTCGTCGCTTGATAAACTTAAGGTTGAGCCACTGTAGTCACTCGGACTATTTTAACGATGTCTTTAATAACTTTTCTGGGCCGGTCAGTTTCAATCCCTTAGAAGCCTATGGAGGAGTGATCCAGCTCTCAGATTTAATCGAAAATACCTTAATTTGTGTTCCGAAGATGAACGAAAGTCTTACGGGGTTGAACAACATGAGGGAGAGTAATTACTGACTGAGTTTTAATTTTGGGGTGAATGGACCCTTTAAGCATCCAAAACATCTGTTCTGGTCCTATTAGCAGGATTAACTCTGTTAAAATGCAAGTAGTCCACATCTTCATATTTTCCTGAGCGGAAGCCGTTCCCGTAGTTCAGCATCATCATCGAGCCGCTGTTTGAGTCGTTTAACGGTATGGTGTCCACAGCGAGTGTGGATGACCTGTGTCGCAGCACTCTCTCCTGGCTGGACCAGCACTGCTCTCTGCCCGCGCTCAGACCTAGTGAGTGTCCAGCACCTCCACACCTGTACACCTGTTCACCTGTACACCTGTTCACCTCCACACCTGTTCACCTCCACACCTGTTCACTTGTTCACCTCCACACCTGTTCACCTGTACACCTGTTCACCTCCACACCTGTTCACCTGTACACCTGTTCACCTGTACACCTGTTCACCTCCACACCTGTTCACCTGTTCTACTCCACACATGTTCACCTCCACACCTGTTCACCTGTACACCTCCACACCTGTTCACCTATACACCTGTTCACCTGTACACCTCCACACCTGTTCACCTGTTGTACTCCACACATGTTCACCTCCACACCTGTACACCTGTACACCTGTTCACCTGTACACCTCCACACCTGTTCACCTGTTCTACTCCACACATGTTCACCTCCACACCTGTTCACCTGTACACCTCCACACCTGTTCACCTGTACACCTCCACACCTGTTCACCTGTACACCTGTTCACCTCCACACCTGTTCACCTCCACACCTGTACACCTGTACACCTCCACACCTGTTCACCTGTACACCTGTTCACCTCCACACCTGTACACCTGTTCACCTTCACACCTGTTCACCTCCACACCTGTTCACCTGTTCACCTCCACACCTGGTTACCTGTACACCTGTTCACCTCCGCACCTGTTCACCTCCACACCTGTTCACCTGTTCACCTCCACACCTGTTCACCTGTACACCTCCACACCTGTTCACCTGTACACCTGTTCACCTGTACACCTCCACACCTGTTCACCTGTACACCTGTACACCTGTTCACCTCCACACCTGTTCACCTCCACACCTGTTCACCTGTACACCTGTTCACCTCCACACCTGTTCACCTGTACACCTGTTCACCTCCACACTTGTTCACCTGTACACCTGTTCACCTGTACACCTGTTCACCTCCACACCTGTTCACCTCCACACCTGTTCACCTCCACACCTGTTCACCTGTTCAGCTCCACACCTGTTCACCTCCACACCTGTTCATCTCCACACCTGTTTACCTCTACACCTGTTCACCTCCACACCTCTACACCTGTTCACCTCCACACCTATTCACCTCCACACCTCTACACCTGTTCACCTCCACACCTGTTCACCTGTTCACCTCCACACTTGTTCACCTGTTCACCTCCACACCTGTTCACCTGTTCTACTCCACACTGGTTCACCTCTACACCTGTTTACCTCCACACCTGTTCACCTCTTCATCTGTTTACCTCCACACCTCTACACCTGTTCACCTCTTCACCTGTTCACCTACACACCTGTTCACCTCCACACCTGTTCACCTGTTCTCCTCCACACCTCTACACCTGTTCACCTCTTCACCTGTTCACCTGTTCACCTTCACACCTGTTCACCTCCACACCTGTTCACCTCCACACCTGTTCACCTCCACACCTGTTCACCTCCACACCTCTACACCTGCTCACCTCCACCCTGTTCACCTCTACACCTGTTCACCTGTTCACCTCTACACCTGTTCACCTCTTCACCTGTTCACCTCTACACCTCTACACCTGTTCACCTGTACACCTGTTCACCTCTACACCTGTTCACCTCCACACCTGTTCACCTCTACACCTGTTCACCTCTACACCTGTTCACCTCTTCACCTGTTCACCTCTACACCTCTACACCTGTACACCTGTTCACCTCTACACCTGTTCACCTCTTCACCTGTTCACCTGTTCACCTCTACACCTGTTCACCCTCAGACCGCACAGTCACCGCAGCGCCAGCGTTTCACTCGCACAAAGAGATGTGTGCAGGTGTAAAGGTGAAACTCGAAACATTACAATATTGTGCAAAAGTTCATTTATTTCAGTAATTCAACTTAAAAGGAGAAACTAATATATTATATAGACTCATTACATGCAAAGTGAGATATTTCAAGCCTTTATTTGTTATAATTGTGATGATTATGGCTTACAGCTTATGAAAACCCCAAATTCAAAATTGGAATATTGTGAAAAGGTTTTCATAACCTCAAAGTTTTGGAAAAAGAAAGAAAAAAATGGCAAATTGTTAACTTAGTTATTGGAAAAGCGAAAATTGCTATTTATCTGACAAGAAAGGAAAAAATTTAGGTGGGGATGTATTACAAGTTTTTAAGAGTTTAATGAATGTAATTTTTTTTTATTTGATAAAACTTGAGAGTATAGAGGAATTTGAAAATGTATGGACTTATAAAGAAATGTGCTTTAAGGATGGTGAATACATTTTTGCTAAATGTGTTGAGTAAAGTGAATGTTTATTAATTGTTTTTAAATTATTTAATAAAGGGTTATACCCCCCCCTCTCTCTCTCTCCAGCTGTTTTGAGTTCACTCCGTCTGCTCAGCACCTCCACATCAATCCTCTCAGATCCCAGTCTGGTTCCTGAACAGGCCATCCAGGCTGTTAGTCACGGACATTCATCTCTCGGCTACAGCCAATGACATTCATCCCTCGGTTACAGCCAATGACATTCATCCCTCGGCTACAGCCAATGACATTCATCCCTCGGTTACAGCCAATGACATTCATCCCTCGGTTACAGCCAATGACATTCATCCCTCGGTTACAGCCAATGACATTCATCCCTCGGTTACAGCCAATGACATTCATCCCTCGGCTACAGCCAATGACATTCATCCCTCGGTTACAGTCAATGACATTCATCCCTCGGCTACAACCAATGACATTCATCCCTCGGTTACAGCCAATGACATTCATCCCTCGGCTACAGTCAATGACATTCATCCCTCGGCTACAGCCAATGACATTCATCCCTCGGCTACAGTCAATGACATTCATCCCTCGGTTACAGCCAATGACATTCATCCCTCGGTTACAGCCAATGACATTCATCCCTCGGTTACAGCCAATGACATTCATCCCTCGGCTACAGCCAATGACATTCATCCCTCGGTTACAGTCAATGACATTCATCCCTCGGCTACAACCAAAGACATTCATCCCTCGGTTACAGCCAATGACATTCATCCCTCGGCTACAGTCAATGACATTCATCCCTCGGTTACAGTCAATGACATTCATCCCTCGGCTACAGCCAATGACATTCATCCCTCGGCTACAACCAATGACATTCATCCCTCGGTTACAGCCAATGACATTCAACCCTCGGCTACAGTCAATGACATTCATCCCTCGGCTACAGCCAATGACATTCATCCCTCGGTTACAGCCAATGACATTCATCCCTCGGTTACAGCCAATGACATTCATCCCTCGGCTACAGCCAATGACATTCATCCCTCGGCTACAGCCAATGTCATTCATCCCTCGGCTACAGTCAATGACATTCATCCCTCGGCTACAGCCAATGACATTCATCCCTCGGTTACAGCCAATGTCATTCATCCCTCGGCTACAGTCAATGACATTCATCCCTCGGCTACAGCCAATGACATTCATCCCTCGGCTACAGTCAATGACATTCATCCCTCGGTTACAGCCAATGACATTCATCCCTCGGCTACAGCCAATGACATTCATCCCTCGGCTACAGTCAATGTCATTCATCCCTCGGCTACAGTCAATGACATTCATCCCTCGGCTACAACCAATGACATTCATCCCTCGGTTACAGCCAATGTCATTCATCCCTCGGCTACAGCCAATGACATTCATCCCGCGGTTACAGCCAATGACATTCATCCCTCGGTTACAGCCAATGACATTCATCCCTCGGTTACAGCCAATGACATTCATCCCTCGGTTACAGCCAATGACATTCATCCCTCGGTTACAGCCAATGACATTCATCTCTCGGCTACAACCAATGACATTCATCCCTCGGCTACAGTCAATGACATTCATCCCTCGGCTACAGTCAATGTCATTCATCCCTCGGTTACAGCCAATGACATTCATCTCTCGGCTACAGCCAATGACATTCATCCCTCGGCTACAGTCAATGACATTCATCCCTCGGCTACAGTCAATGTCATTCATCCCTCGGCTACAGCCAATGACATTCATCCCTCGGTTACAGCCAATGACATTCATCCCTCGGTTACAGCCAATGACATTCATCTCTCGGCTACAGCCAATGACATTCATCCCTCGGCTACAGTCAATGACATTCATCCCTCGGCTACAGCCAATGACATTCATCCCTCGGCTACAACCAATGACATTCATCCCTCGGTTACAGCCAATGTCATTCATCCCTCGGCTACAGCCAATGACATTCATCCCTCGGTTACAGCCAATGACATTCATCCCTCGGTTACAGCCAATGACATTCATCCCTCGGTTACAGCCAATGACATTCATCCCTCGGTTACAGCCAATGACATTCATCCCTCGGTTACAGCCAATGACATTCATCTCTCGGCTACAGCCAATGACATTCATCCCTCGGCTACAGTCAATGACATTCATCCCTCGGCTACAGTCAATGTCATTCATCCCTCGGTTACAGCCAATGACATTCATCCCTCGGCTACAGCCAATGACATTCATCCCTCGGCTACAGTCAATGACATTCATCCCTCGGTTACAGCCAATGTCATTCATCCCTCGGTTACAACCAATGACATTCATCCCTCGGCTACAGTCAATGACATTCATCCCTCGGTTACAGCCAATGTCATTCATCCCTCGGTTACAACCAATGACATTCATCCCTCGGCTACAGTCAATGACATTCATCCCTCGGTTACAGCCAATGTCATTCATCCCTCGGTTACAACCAATGACATTCATCCCTCGGTTACAACCAATGACATTCATCCCTCGGCTACAGTCAATGACATTCATCCCTCGGCTACAGTCAATGTCATTCATCCCTCGGTTACAGCCAATGACATTCATCCCTCGGCTACAGCCAATGACATTCATCCCTCGGCTACAGTCAATGTCATTCATCCCTCGGCTACAGCCAATGACATTCATCCCTCGGCTACAGCCAATGACATTCATCCCTCGGCTACAGCCAATGACATTCATCCCTCGGCTACAGTCAATGTCATTCATCCCTCGGCTACAGTCAATGACATTCATCCCTCGGCTACAGTCAATGACATTCATCCCTCGGCTACAGCCAATATCATTCATCCCTCGGCTACAGCCAATGACATTCATCCCTCGGGTACAGCCAATGACATTCATCCCTCGGCTACAGCCAATGACATTCATCCCTCGGTTACAGCCAATGACATTCATCCCTCGGCTACAGCCAATGACATTCATCCCTCGGCTACAGCCAATGACATTCATCCCTCGGGTACAGCCAATGACATTCATCCCTCGGCTACAGTCAATGACATTCATCCCTCGGTTACAGCCAATGACATTCATCTCTCGGCTACAGCCAATGACATTCATCCCTCGGCTACAGTCAATGACATTCATCCCTCGGCTACAACCAATGACATTCATCCCTCGGCTACAACCAATGACATTCATCCCTCGGCTACAGCCAATGACATTCATCCCTCGGCTACAGCCAATGACATTCATCCCTCGGCTACAGCCAATGACATTCATCCCTCGGCTACAGTCAATGACATTCATCCCTCGGTTACAGCCAATGACATTCATCTCTCGGCTACAGCCAATGACATTCATCCCTCGGCTACAGTCAATGACATTCATCCCTCGGCTACAGTCAATGACATTCATCCCTCGGCTACAACCAATGACATTCATCCCTCGGCTACAACCAATGACATTCATCCCTCGGCTACAACCAATGACAGCACACGCTCTCAAACCCGCAGCCAATCATCTGACCCTCATGCTCATCCAATCACAACAGCAACGACCAATCACAATTTACTCTCTCACAAATGCAGCCAATGATGCTCTTTCCCACAAATATACAAGTGCTTACTGATGGTAAATGGTTTAGTTGTGTGTTCTTTTCATTATTTATAGGAAAACAGAAGCTGATCACAATTGATGTGTTTTAATGTGCCGTTTAATGCCTTAAAGACACGGCATACGTTTCTTCTGCTGATGTTATTGCTTTGTAATTCTCAAAATATCAACGAATGTGAGTGTTTTGCAGTATAACGTTCTGTGCCTTGTTTACATTATAACATGTAATTTCAGCTTTTGTTCAGCTGGTCTTTTCAACAGTGTGAATTCCCCTCGAGGAATAAATGTAAATGTTTGACTGTGTTTGTCTTACAGCATACGATGAGCCAGCACTTTATGTAAAGCATCAGAGGCATAAACCCCATGTTTTTTTTGGGGTGAGATCTATTAGACAAACCGCTATAAACCATACAGTTGAACTAGAATGAAAAGTAACTAGATTTAATATCTATACCCAGTAGGGATGTCAACGATTAATCGACGATTGATTAATTGTCGATAATACATTTAATCGATAAAACTTATCGATCATCGATTAAGCAGGATCATGCGCGTGCGTGCTGCTCAACCGCGAAACATGTATGCGAGCGCGCCGGTGTGGTGAAGTGTTGAGTCCCACTGAATGACACACACACACACCGGAGTTGTTTGGGACTATTTTACACCTTCATCATGACTATAAGTTTGCGTGTGCATTCGCAGCCTTTTGTTTTGTGCAAATGTAAGTTGTAATAGTTTATTTTGTGTATGCCTATCTATATCTGATTGGTCTCATATTGGATGCATTTGGTTAAGAATTGACGTAATCTTTAGCGCGCTCAGCTCAAACGACAATGCACAACTAATAATGACTATTGGGACTGTCATATTACACAAGATTATAAAGAGAACACTATTGTAATAAAACATTGTGAATTATTTGGGTTTAGATGCCATGTCGCGTTGTTCCAGGAAGAGCTCGTCAGAGACTTTGAGCGCGTCCACCACAACACATGAGTCATTCTGAATGACACGTAACTCAGTTTCAGTTCACTTGTGCATTCACGTAATTTTGTGCAGATATAATTTTGTAATATTCTGCTTATTTTGTATATATCTGATTAACATCAAATAGGATGCGTTTCTTTGAGTTAAATAAACGCTAACAAAGTGCTCAACGGTTATTCATTCAGCGCGCACCGCTCAAGCAGAATGCATGACTAATAATAACGATGGTTAATTTGGGACTGTCATATTACATAACATGAGAACACTATTTTATTAAATGGTTGTGAATTCATTGGGTTTAGTTGCCGTTTTCAGTCCGTTGTTCTAGCACTTCCACAACAGTCACACATTCTGACGCACGCATATGAGGCGGCGTTGGTGACACGTTGTATTTGTCATTATATTTATTAAATAGTTAATTTAATTTATCAATCACATCAAAACATTTTACAATCCTACTAAGCCTCTATTTAGATTAAAAAAACATTCTTATTAATTTGGTGAGTAACAGCTTTTTGAGCAGCATTTGCAGACCCTGTGCTGTTTGCCATTAATGCTAACGATTAATCGATTAATTGATCGTTAATTTAAACGACGATCGATCATGGGAATTTGTGAAAATTGACATCCCTAATACCCAGACATTACAATGAAATGTAATTGCAATTGTAAAACATAATAACAGTTTGTACCCTTTCTGCTGTATCTTGTGTAGACATTATTCAATTATTTCATTACATTTCCTAATTTTTTTTATGAATTGAGAATGCAGTGTGTGTGTGTGTAGGTAGAAATATATATATATATAAACACTCACCTAAACGTTTATTAGGAACACCAGTTCAATTTCTCATTAATGCAATCATCTAATCAACCAGTCACATGGCAGTTGCTTCAATGCATTTAGGGGTGTGGTCCTGGTCAAGACAATCTCCTGAACTCCAAACTGAATGTCAGAATGGGAAAGAAAGGTGATTTAAGCAATTTTGGGCGTGGCATGGTTGTTGGTGCCGGACGGGCCGGTCTGAGTATTTCACAATCTGCTCAGTTGCTGGGATTTTAACACACAACCATTTCTAGGGTTTACAAAGAATGGTGTGAAAAGGGAAAAACATCCAGTATGCGGCAGTCCTGTGGGCGAAAATGCCTTGTTGATGCTAGAGGTCAGAGGAGAATGGGCCGACTGATTCAAGCTGATAGAAGAGCAACTTTGACTGAAATAACCACTCGTTACAACCGAGGTATGCAGCAAAGCATTTGTGAAGCCACAACACGCACAACCTTGAGGCGGATGGGCTACAACAGCAGAAGACCCCACCGGGTACCACTCATCTCCACTACAAATAGGAAAAAGAGGCTACAATTTGCAAGAGCTCACCAAAATTGGACAGTTGAAGACTGGAAAAATGTTGCCTGGTCTGATGAGTCTCGATTTCTGTTGAGACATTCAGATGGTAGAGTCAGAATTTGGCGTAAACAGAATGAGAACATGGATCCACCATGCCTTGTTACCACTGTGCAGGCTGGTGGTGGTGGTGTAATGGTGTGGGGGATGTTTTCTTGGCACACTTTAGGCCCCTTAGTGCCAATTGGGCATCGTTTAAATGCCACGGCCTACCTGAGCATTGTTTCTGACCATGTCCATCCCTTTATGGCCACCATGTACCCATCCTCTGATGGCTACTTCCAGCAGGATAATGCACCATGTCACAAAGCTCCAATCATTTCAAATTGGTTTCTTGAACATGACAATGAGTTCACTGTACTAAAATGGCCCCCACAGTCACCAGATCTCAACCCAATAGAGCATCTTTGGGATGTGGTGGAACGGGAGCTTCGTGCCCTGGATGTGCATCCCACAAATCTCCATCAACTGCAAGATGCTATCCTATCAATATGGGCCAACATTTCTAAAGAATGCTTTCAGCACCTTGTTGAATCAATGCCACGTAGAATTAAGGCAGTTCTGAAGGCGAAAGGGGGTCAAACACAGTATTAGTATGGTGTTCCTAATAATCCTTTAGGTGAGTGTATATAATGTGTGTGTGTGTGTGTGTGTGTGTGTGTGTGTGTGTGTGTGTGTGTCTTTATATTACTGTGTGTGTGTGTCTTTATGGGTGTGTCTGTGTATGTGTGTTTCTTTGTGTGTGTGTGTGTTTATGTGTGTGTGTCTGCAGGGCTGGACTGGTAATCTGGCATATCGGGCAAATGCCCGGTGGGCCGATGTGCTTTTTGGGCCGATACATCTCATACTTTTTTTTTTGCGGCCCATAAAACTCGTACATCGGCGGCCCACTGGTTTTGTTTTGTTTAATTGACGGCGCTGGGTTAGTGCCGGTGTAATGCATTGGTCAAAAAAAAGTAAGCGTCAGTTTTTTTTTCCACTGACAGACCGGCCCATGAAACGCGTAGATCAGCGGCCCATTGGTTGTTTTCTTGATTGACACTGGGTTGGCCCAATCACATCTTTAAACACCTCCCCCTTTGAGCTCTGAGTGAGCGTGCAGTGTCACGTGTATATCTGTCAAAATAGTCTGAGAGATGGAGAAGAAACGCAAGGAATGTGCAGAGAAATAGCGTGTAATAGAAATAGCAAACGCTGTAAAATGTGTCAAAATATGTTTTCTGCAGCAACAGGACCAGCTGCAGAAAACACCCAGTGGCTGATGAGGAGGATAGTAAGGAGGATCAGGAGAGAGATGAGAAAGTGTAGAGTCAGCGGTAAGCAGAACTACTTTCAAAACACTTTGGCTATGAGTGTAGGAACCCATAACCCAGTTACGCATTATTTCCACATCTGCATAGTTGACGATTACAGAAATTTACTAGAAGTTTAATGAGACGCGTTTTTATCCATGTTTTCCGCCAAAATAAAAGCTTGATGCAGTTTCCGTCAAAATAAAAGATCATGTGCTTATCTCTTTCAAGTTTAGAAATTAGTACAAAACTAATTATGAAAGTTTTCTTTATTTTTCAGTGCATTTGTTTTACAATATTTGGCTATTAGGCTACTGTCATGAGATTAATGTTATAACTATTATTATGTAGTAGTGTAATATAGACAGACACTGTTACTAAAATAGGTTTAATTTTTTCTTTGTTATATTTGCACACTGAATATGGGTTGGAGCTTTTAATTTTGAACCCTCAAACTGCACCAGATTGATGAATTTAACATTAAAATGCACAGAATTTTCTTAGGGGGAGCATGCCCCGAACCCCCCTAGAAGGACAGAGGTCCGCCCACCACAGTTTTACCAAAATTCCTGTGAGAAACACTTGTATTTCTATGCCAATGCAGATTATAGCTTGTTTTTTGGATGCATCACTGTGGAGTATAGTTCAATTGTATTAATAAAGTACAATTTTGTACTTATTTCATCTGTTAACTCTCACTCGTTTATACTCACTCATTACATGGCATTAGTGGTATTAATGAATAGGAGTTGAACAAAAACATATTCAAGGGCGTGCAAAGATGGGTGGTGTTTGTTATCATATGTAGTGGGCCAGTCTGGACCAAAATGCCAGGGCTGATTTTCTGTCCCAGTCCAGCCCTGTGTGTCTGTCTTTATGAGTCTGTGTTTCTTTATATGTGTGTGTGGATGTGTCTCTCTTTGTGTGTGTGTGTGTGTGTGTGTGTGTGTGTGTGTTTCTTTATGTGTGCGTGTTTCTTTATATGTGTGTTTGTGTGTGTGTGTGTAACACAAAAGGACATGTATACAGAAATGTGTCTGTGGTAACCGTACCTCACCAGGTGTCGCTAGTGAGTTCACACTTTTGTACTCGTCTTTCCTTCACATATTATAAACGCCTTTAACTTACTCTTTTATGAATTGTTATTGTTATTATCATTACTTAATTTGGCAGTTTGTAGGTTCCCTCTGATTCTTTTTTTTTTAAACGCGATTGAGTTATTTGTCTTGAAATGAGTCCGTGTTGCAGTTGCGCCTCCCGGCCGCTGGGTGTCGCTGTGTGTGACGCGCGTCGCTGGAATCGTCCCGTTCTCGGTCGCTGTCCAGCACTGAGCGTTCAGCACTGCGCGCGGAGGACAGCTCCCGATCCTCAGAGGAACACACACACACCAAACCACCACAAAACCAGAGGAACACACACACCAGACCACCGCAGAACCGCATCCTCATCCACAACAACAACCGGTAAGATTATTCACCAGATACTCGCAATAATAGCGCAGGAACAACACGAGAGTGCGCGTGAGCATCAAACACACACACACACACACACACACACACACACACACACACGACGCTATAAGCGCTTAATGTGATTAAACGCGATTACTAGCAACGCCGATTCTTTTGTCCTTTATGTACTCTGTTTATGTGTCTGTGTAAATCAAACACACGATATTTAATAATATTCCCTCTGTTTAACGACCGTGTGACAAATCGCAGTTTCGGTCATAATAATAAGACGTGTTTGAAATGAACGATGACGTATAGTAGTTTACGTTTTTCCTAAAAAAGTATTGATATAAATTACATGATCTAGATACTTTGATCAAATGATGGTCGAATAAATGCGTATTGCGGTAACCATTGGAAATCTGACCCGAGCCATAGAGAAGCAACATTCAGTAAGACATTATTCTGTTTCATTTATGTTTAATTAACTTATAACAAAAGCGGGTTACACTTTATTTTTATGTGACCTAGTTACATTGTAACTAGTCAAATGAGTACTGAGTTATATTAAATAACTACATAAATTTATAGATTTACGGTTTGGGTTAGTAACTTGTAATTATGCATAATAATACTCTAGTACGTACATGTAGTCACGTGTAACTACGTCACGTTAAAATAGCCAAAATTTCATGAAATCTATCAAGAACTGTCCAAATATGTATATCGTGTTTGTCTATTATCACTATTATGTACCAATTCAAATATAGGTTCTAGTACTTGTTTATTAATTTTGCATTGTCTTGCCATACTTTGCTTTATTTATGTTGCAACATAAGTTATACTAAGCTATGTGTGTTATTCTAAATGCAAAATTGGCTTGTTGAGCTTCTTATATTTATGCATCATTGCTCTTATTTCTGATGCTAAATGAATGATGTATAATATGGACATGGCATTTCTGGAATAGTAAAGCTCTAGAGCTGATGTGTGTGTGTGTGTTGAAGGCATTGATTGACAGCTCCACACACACCGTCGCCTGAAGAGCTGTACCCTGTCTTTACTCAGGGGTCACTGCCTCAGGAAGAGACGCGTAATGCAGGGAGTTGGTTATCCACCGCTGGTTGTCAGTAATTCACAGGGTGGCGTTTTCTTCTGCATATCCGCAGTTATGTAGATTTATGTCAGCATGCATGCGGCTGCTTTGAGCTGGTTAACTGAATAGATTGTGTAGGACGGATGTATTTCTCAGTTTTAGCTCTGCAAACCTAAAAACAAGCTTAGCTAGCACATGATCCGGATCCAGTGAACTCTGTCGAGATGCTTAAGCTTTCATATGTTTTCTGGAATTCTGTTTCTGATCCGCTGTCTGTGAGTGAAAGTAGGGAACTATAGTCAAAAGTATTGCCTGAGAAATTTAAGACTGTATTGAAAAAATGTGTTTTTTCTTTTCTTTTGGGCTGCAGCTTTGTGACAGTAAATAAATCTGAGATCAGTTTCTTGTGTGTGTGTGTGTGTGTGTGTGTGTGTGTGTACAGTAAATGGTGAGAGTCTCTGAAAGTAATTCCAATTAAATGTAACCATTACGAAAAACATCAACCATGGTTTTATTATAGTAAAAGTGTAGAAACCTTAGTTTTTTGCCAGATTGAGTACCATTTTTATAACCACAGTTTTACAATAAATACCACAGTTAAACTATGGTTAATGGATAACTATAATATTTAACTATAATAACCATGTTTTTTTGGTTTTATTTGTAGTAAAACCATGGTTAATTTTCGTGCTTTTTTGTGCAAAATTCATCAGAGGATGATGGCAAGAGTGTTAGTATCAGTGTAGCGTCTGCTTAATATCTGCTAACAGTTTATTTTGATGCTCCCCAAACCGGCATTATACAGGTGGAACTCAAAAAATGAGAATATTGTGCAAAAGTTCATTTATTTCAGTAATTCAACTTAAAAGGAGAAACTAATATATTATATAGACTCATTACATGCTAAGTGAGATATTTCAAGCCTTTATTTGTTATAATTGTGATGATTATGGCTCACAGCTTATGAAAACCCCAAATTCAAAATTAGAATATTGTGAAAAGGTTTCCATAAGCTGTAATCCATAATCTATAAAATACTAATTCTTTCACAAGCATAACTGAAACGGCTGAACATACAGGTGTGTAAGATCTGATGTCTCCAGCTCAAACCTTCTCCAGTGACTGTAAACACGACTTCATTTCCAGGCGGTGTGATTAAAAACCTGAGAATATTAAAGGTGCCCTAGAGTGTTTTTTTATATTATTTTATAATGTTTCCTAGGTTGCCCTTATAATGTTAGTATGTTTTTTAGATCAAAAATAGTCATAATTTAGAAATAAAAGGCATTTTTCCCAGCCGGATTTTAGCCTCTGATTTGAACGCTCTGTTTGAAGGGGCGTGTCTGCTGTGTGGAACCGGCCTCTGCTGTGATTGGCTGACAGGCTTGCATATGAAATAGCTATGTATTACATGTGAAACTCTCTCGAATACTTTTACTACAGCTATTATACGTTTTTACTATTACAGCTATCGAAATTAACGAATCGTGAGATGTTTTTAAAGTATTTAGATCTATTCCCATCACATACAATGTTGCTGTGATGACTGAGCATTGAGCAAGCAGAGGACAGTCTGTTGGTCGCGAGAATGAAGATCTTATCATTGCAACGCAGTTTCTGCACTCTCTCTAATGCTTTCCCCAATGCAAACACGATCATGTAAATACAGTAAGAGCTTCGCTGTGCAGTGTAACGTGCGTCATTGAATTCATAACGAGTTTGGCAAGTGTCCAGATAAACTCGCGCTGTGGAAAGATTGTTCTTTGATCGCTTTCTGTATATAATTTATTCACAATTTAAACACGTTTTTTTTCATCCTACTAAAAGAAACGATGTGAAGTTGATATTTTAGTCACTGGCTTGACTTACTGATGCATAAACAGTATTGAACGATTTTGAGAGAAAGGTTACCTGTCTGAACTTAAACAATTACACATCAGAAAGTGTTGCTTGGTAGCTGATCCGAGGCCAGCTCTGTATTGGCCCAAGTTGAGGAAACAGTCGTCGGTGAAATGTTTGGAAATTTCCAGAGAAAATAAAAGTAAGCCATTGTTTCTTCAGAGGCTCGGATGAAGGAACTAAAAAATACTTTTGTGTTCATGTGTACATCCAAACACTGAGCAACTGCTATGCTTCGGCTGCGCAGTTTCGCCTGTCATTGAACATGGGCTGGCATATGCAAATTTGTGGAGGCATACATATTAATGATCCCGACTATTGCGTCGCAGTCGGTATTGTGTGGAGAACCGACCGTTTTTCAGGGGTGTTTTTCATAAACGTGAATTAAATGAGAACGCGAAAACAGTCCAGTTTGAGATTCACTCTATGTCATGTCCATGCACTGAACTCTTGTTATTTGACTATACCAAGGTAAATTCAATTTTGAATTATAGGTCACCTTTAACAATGCATTTGACCATACACACGCTGCATGCATCACAGTAATAATGTGGCGCTAAAATTATTTTAAAATATGTGTAAACAGTATTTATATTATTTAATAATATTGAATAATGTTATAGTAAAAAAAAAAAATGTCTTTTTGTTTGGATATGGATGTTCTGATTTAGATTTAAAGGGATTTTTAATTTCCTTTAATTGAAGTCCATTTATAATTTTTGCTATTATTTTTAATGACTCTTTTCTGACCCTTAAGGCCCTTGCACAGTGAGTCTGAAATATTCGTATGCGTTTTTTCGTATTCGTGATTCGGTGGCTCTGAATTGTCAAAACACCTCTCAAACTGCTTGCTACGGATGCGAAAAACGCAGAAAATCGAACCCGATCTGAACTTCTTTATGCCGGACGAAAGATTCGGAGGCGGAGTGTCAGCGTGATTGACACAACGTGAGAGGTTGCATTTAATTTTTATGGTGCGAACATTTCGGACGCGAATTAATTAAACGTTTTTTGTTTTGTTTTGTTTTTTCGCAACTAGTTAACCAAGCGTAACCATAACTCAATAATCCCTCAGAGCGCTTGGTCTGAATTCTGTGTGAGTCTCTCGGACTGCTTTTGAGTCAGTTCAGTCGATTGATTCAGATTCGTTCAGGTTTTCACGGTGTCTGCGTTTCTCAAAAGCATCATATTCCATCGCTTGCCACCAGTGGTGTGTAGATCATCTCAGCTCATGACTCTTTAGAGAAACAGCCTGTCTGTGCTGCTGATGGAGGGAGCAGATGAAAGGGCATTATTGAAGGCATGAGGGACGATGAAATAAAAAGCCCAAGTGAAGACGGAGGCTGTGTGTTTGAAGCTGTGCTGCTCGTCTACAGAGACAGCTGAGGACTCTTTCTTCTCCTTCTCTTGATGACCTTTCTATCCTCTGCTGCTTTTGACTGACTTCACAGTTGCTTTTAATGTCTCTTGCATCAGCGACATCAAAATAGAGCCTATTTACATTCTTAATGTGTGTTCCTGGTGTTGTGGGCGCTTGTTTTCGCCACAGAATAAAACATTTGAAAAGATAATTGCACATTTTATCTCACGATGGTGAGTTTACATCTCGCAATTTTGACTTTATTTCTCAGTATTGCGAGATATAAAGTCAGAATCATGTGATTATAAGCTCTTGTTTAATCACGTGATATAAACTCGTGAAATAACCTCGCAATTCTGACTTTTTTCTTGCGAGATGTTGTCAAATTTGAAGTAAAAAAAAGACTGACTTTTTTTCTCAGAATTGCAAGTTTTTATCTCACAATTTTGACTTTATAACACGCAATTGCGACTTTATATCATGCAATTCTGAGATAAAAAGTCAATTGTGAGATGAAAAGTCAGAATTGTGGAAAAAAAGTCAGAATTGTGAAAAAAGTCAGAATTGTGAGATAAAAAGTCAGAATTGTGAGATAAAAAGTCAGAATTGTGAGATAAAAAGTCAGAATTGTGAGATAAAAAGTCAGAATTTTGAGATAAAAAGTCAGAATTGTGAGATAAAAAGTCAGAATTGTGAGATAAAAAGTCAGAATTGTGAGATAAAAGTCAGAATTGTGAAAAAAAGTCAGAATTGTGAGATAAAAAGTCAGAATTGTGAGATAAAAAGTCAGAATTGAGAGATAAAAAATCAGAATTGTGGGAAAAAAAGTCAGAATTGTGAGATAAAAAGTCAGAATTGTGAAAAAAAGTCAGAATTGTGAGAAAAAAAGTCAGAATTGTGAGAAAAAAAGTCAGAATTGTGAGAAAAAAAGTCAGAATTGTGAGTTAAAAAGTCAGAATTGTGAGATAAAAAGTCAGAATTGTGAGATTAAAAGTCAGAATTGTGAGATAAAAAGTCAGAATTGTGAGATAAAAAGTCAGAATTGTGAGATAAAAAGTCAGAATTGTGAAAAAAGTCAGAATTGTGAGATAAAAAGTCAGAATTGAGAGATAAAAAATCAGAATTGTGGGAAAAAAAGTCAGAATTGTGAGATAAAAAGTCAGAATTGTGAAAAAAGTCAGAATTGTGAGATAAAAAGTCAGAACTGTGAAAAAAAGTCAGAATTGTGAGATAAAAAGTCAGAATTGTGAGATAAAAAATCAGAATTGTGAGAAAAAAAGTCAGAATTGTGAGAAAAAAAGTCAGAATTGTGAGATAAAAAGTCAGAATTGTGAAAAAAAGTCAGAATTGTGAGATAAAAAGTCAGAATTGTGAGATAAAAAATCAGAATTGTGAGAAAAAAAGTCAGAATTGTGAGAAAAAAAGTCAGAATTGTGGAAAAAAAGTCAGAATTGTGAAAAAAGTCAGAATTGTGATAAAAAAAGTCAGAATTGTGATAAAAAGTCAGAATTGTGAGATAAAAAGTCAGAATTGTGAGATAAAAAGTCAGAATTGTGAAAAAAGTCAGAATTGTGAGATAAAAAGTCAGAATTGTGAGATAAAAAGTCAGAATTGTGAAAAAAGTCAGAATTGTGAGATAAAAAGTCAGAATTGTGAAAAAAGTCAGAATTGTGAGATAAAAAGTCAGAATTGTGAGATAAAAAGTCAGAATTGAGAGATAAACAATCAGAATTGTGGGAAAAAAAGTCAGAATTGTGAGATAAAAAGTCAGAATTGTGAGAAAAAAAGTCAGAATTGTGAGAAAAAAAGTCAGAATTGTGAGATATAAAGTCAGAATTGTGAGATAAAAAGTCAGAATTGTGAGATAAAAAGTCAGAATTGTGAGATAAAAAGTCAGAATTGTGAGATAAAAAAATCAGAATTGTAAAAAAAAAAAGCCAGAATTGAGATAAAAAGTCAGAATTGTGATAAAAGTGAGAATTGTGAGATAAAAAAATCAGAATTGTGAAAAAATGTCAGAATTGTGGAAAAAAAAGTCAGAATTGTGGGGAAAAAAAGTCAGAATTGTGGAAAAAAAGTCAGAATTGTGAGAAAAAAAGTCAGAATTGTGGAAAAAAAGTCAGAATTGTGAAGAAAAGTCAGAATTGTGAGAAAAAAGTCAGAATTGTGAGATAAAAAGTCAGAATTGTGAGATAAAAAGTCCGAATTGTGAGATAAAAAGTCAGAATTGTGAAAAAAAGTCAGAATTGTGAAAAAAAAGTCAGAATTGTGAGATAAAAAGTCAGAATTGTGAGATAAAAAGTCAGAATTGTGAAAAAAGTCAGAATTGTGAGATAAAAAGTCAGAATTGAGAGATAAAAAATCAGAATTGTGGGAAATAAGTCAGAATTGTGAGATAAAAAGTCAGAATTGTGAAAAAAGTCAGAATTGTGAGATAAAAAGTCAGAATTGTGAAAAAAGTCAGAATTGTGAGATAAAAAGTCAGAATTGTGAGAAAAAAGTCAGAATTGTGAGAAAAAAAGTCAGAATTGTGAGTTAAAAAGTCAGAATTGTGAGTTAAAAAGTCAGAATTTTGAGATAAAAAGTCAGAATTGTGAAAAAAGTCAGAATTGTGAGATAAAAAGTCAGAATTGTGAGATAAAAAGTCAGAATTGTGAAAAAAGTCAGAATTGTGAGATAAAAAGTCAGAATTGTGAGAAAAAAGTCAGAATTGTGAGAAAAAAAGTCAGAATTGTGAGAAAAAAAGTCAGAATTGTGAGAAAAAAAAGTCAGAATTGTGAGAAAAAAAGTCAGAATTGTGAGAAAAAAAGTCAGAATTGTGAGATAAAAAGTCAGAATTGTGAAAAAAGTCAGAATTGTGAGATAAAAAGTCAGAATTGTGAAAAAAAGTCAGAATTGTGAGATAAAAAGTCAGAATTGTGAGAAAAAAGTCAGAATTGTGAGAAAAAAAGTCAGAATTGTGAGTTAAAAAGTCAGAATTGTGAGTTAAAAAGTCAGAATTTTGAGATAAAAAGTCAGAATTGTGAAAAAAGTCAGAATTGTGAGATAAAAAGTCAGAATTGAGAGATAAAAAATCAGAATTGTGGGAAAAAAAGTCAGAATTGTGAGATAAAAAGTCAGAATTGTGAAAAAAGTCAGAATTGTGAGATAAAAAGTCAGAACTGTGAAAAAAAGTCAGAATTGTGAGATAAAAAGTCAGAATTGTGAGATAAAAAATCAGAATTGTGAGAAAAAAAGTCAGAATTGTGAGAAAAAAAGTCAGAATTGTGAGATAAAAAGTCAGAATTGTGAAAAAAAGTCAGAATTGTGAGATAAAAAGTCAGAATTGTGAGATAAAAAATCAGAATTGTGAGAAAAAAAGTCAGAATTGTGAGAAAAAAAGTCAGAATTGTGGAAAAAAAGTCAGAATTGTGAAAAAAGTCAGAATTGTGATAAAAAAAGTCAGAATTGTGATAAAAAGTCAGAATTGTGAGATAAAAAGTCAGAATTGTGAGATAAAAAGTCAGAATTGTGAAAAAAGTCAGAATTGTGAGATAAAAAGTCAGAATTGTGAGATAAAAAGTCAGAATTGTGAAAAAAGTCAGAATTGTGAGATAAAAAGTCAGAATTGTGAAAAAAGTCAGAATTGTGAGATAAAAAGTCAGAATTGTGAGATAAAAAGTCAGAATTGAGAGATAAACAATCAGAATTGTGGGAAAAAAAGTCAGAATTGTGAGATAAAAAGTCAGAATTGTGAGAAAAAAAGTCAGAATTGTGAGAAAAAAAGTCAGAATTGTGAGATATAAAGTCAGAATTGTGAGATAAAAAGTCAGAATTGTGAGATAAAAAGTCAGAATTGTGAGATAAAAAGTCAGAATTGTGAGATAAAAAAATCAGAATTGTAAAAAAAAAAGCCAGAATTGAGATAAAAAGTCAGAATTGTGATAAAAGTGAGAATTGTGAGATAAAAAAATCAGAATTGTGAAAAAATGTCAGAATTGTGGAAAAAAAAGTCAGAATTGTGGGGAAAAAAAGTCAGAATTGTGGAAAAAAAGTCAGAATTGTGAGAAAAAAAGTCAGAATTGTGGAAAAAAAGTCAGAATTGTGAAGAAAAGTCAGAATTGTGAGAAAAAAGTCAGAATTGTGAGATAAAAAGTCAGAATTGTGAGATAAAAAGTCCGAATTGTGAGATAAAAAGTCAGAATTGTGAAAAAAAGTCAGAATTGTGAAAAAAAAGTCAGAATTGTGAGATAAAAAGTCAGAATTGTGAGATAAAAAGTCAGAATTGTGAAAAAAGTCAGAATTGTGAGATAAAAAGTCAGAATTGAGAGATAAAAAATCAGAATTGTGGGAAATAAGTCAGAATTGTGAGATAAAAAGTCAGAATTGTGAAAAAAGTCAGAATTGTGAGATAAAAAGTCAGAATTGTGAAAAAAGTCAGAATTGTGAGATAAAAAGTCAGAATTGTGAGAAAAAAGTCAGAATTGTGAGAAAAAAAGTCAGAATTGTGAGTTAAAAAGTCAGAATTGTGAGTTAAAAAGTCAGAATTTTGAGATAAAAAGTCAGAATTGTGAAAAAAGTCAGAATTGTGAGATAAAAAGTCAGAATTGTGAGATAAAAAGTCAGAATTGTGAAAAAAGTCAGAATTGTGAGATAAAAAGTCAGAATTGTGAGAAAAAAGTCAGAATTGTGAGAAAAAAAGTCAGAATTGTGAGAAAAAAAGTCAGAATTGTGAGAAAAAAAAGTCAGAATTGTGAGAAAAAAAGTCAGAATTGTGAGAAAAAAAGTCAGAATTGTGAGATAAAAAGTCAGAATTGTGAAAAAAGTCAGAATTGTGAGATAAAAAGTCAGAATTGTGAAAAAAAGTCAGAATTGTGAGATAAAAAGTCAGAATTGTGAGAAAAAAGTCAGAATTGTGAGAAAAAAAGTCAGAATTGTGAGTTAAAAAGTCAGAATTGTGAGTTAAAAAGTCAGAATTTTGAGATAAAAAGTCAGAATTGTGAAAAAAGTCAGAATTGTGAGATAAAAAGTCAGAATTGTGAGATAAAAAGTCAGAATTGTGAAAAAAGTCAGAATTGTGAGATAAAAAGTCAGAATTGTGAGAAAAAAGTCAGAATTGTGAGAAAAAAAGTCAGAATTGAGAGATAAACAATCAGAATTGTGGGAAAAAAAGTCAGAATTGTGAGATAAAAAGTCAGAATTGTGAGATAAAAAGTCAGAATTGAGAGATAAACAATCAGAATTGTGGGAAAAAAAGTCAGAATTGTGAGATAAAAAGTCAGAATTGTGAGATAAAAATTCAGAATTGAGAGATAAACAATCAGAATTGTGGGAAAAAAAGTCAGAATTGTGAGAAAAAAAGTCAGAATTGTGAAAAAAGTCAGAATTGTGAGATAAAAAGTCAGAATTGTGAAAAAGTCAGAATTGTGAGATAAAAAGTCAGAATTGTGAGAAAAAAGTCAGAATTGTGAGAAAAAAAGTCAGAATTGTTAGAAAAAAAGTCAGAATTGTTAGAAAAAAAGTCAGAATTGTTAGAAAAAAAGTCAGAATTGTGAGATAAAAAGTCAGAATTGTGAGAAAAAAAGTCAGAATTGTGAGATAAAAAGTCAGAATTGTGAGATAAAAAGTCAGAATTGTGAGATAAAAAGTCAGAATTGTGAGATAAAAAGTCAGAATTGAGAGATAAACAATCAGAATTGTGGGAAAAAAAGTCAGAATTGTGAGATAAAAAGTCAGAATTGTGAGAAAAAAAGTCAGAATTGTGAGAAAAAAAGTCAGAATTGTGATATAAAGTCAGAATTGTGAGATAAAAAGTCAGAATTGTGAGATAAAAAGTCAGAATTGTGAGATAAAAAGTCAGAATTGTGAGATAAAAAAATCAGAATTGTAAAAAAAAAAAGCCAGAATTGAGATAAAAAGTCAGAATTGTGATAAAAGTGAGAATTGTGAGATAAAAAAATCAGAATTGTGAAAAAATGTCAGAATTGTGGAAAAAAAAGTCAGAATTGTGGGGAAAAAAAGTCAGAATTGTGGAAAAAATGTCAGAATTGTGAGAAAAAAAGTCAGAATTGTGGAAAAAAAGTCAGAATTGTGAAGAAAAGTCAGAATTGTGAGAAAAAAAGTCAGATTTGTGAGATAAAAAGTCAGAATTGTGAGATAAAAAGTCAGAATTGTGAGATAAAAAGTCAGAATTGTGAGATAAAAAGTCAGAATTGAGAGATAAACAATCAGAATTGTGGGGAAAAAAGTCAGAATTGTGAGATAAAAAGTCAGAATTGTGAGAAAAAAAGTCAGAATTGTGAGAAAAAAAGTCAGAATTGTGAGATAAAAAGTCAGAATTGTGAGATATAAAGTCAGAATTGTGAGATAAAAAGTCAGAATTGTGAGATAAAAAGTCAGAATTGTGAGATAAAAAGTCAGAATTGTGAGATAAAAAGTCAGAATTGTGAGATAAAAAAATCAGAATTGTAAAAAAAAAGCCAGAATTGAGATAAAAAGTCAGAATTGTGATAAAAGTGAGAATTGTGAGATAAAAAAATCAGAATTGTGAAAAAATGTCAGAATTGTGAAAAAAAAAGTCAGAATTGTGGGAAAAAAAAGTCAGAATTGTGGAAAAAAAGTCAGAATTGTGAGAAAAAAAGTCAGAATTGTGGAAAAAAAGTCAGAATTGTGAAGAAAAGTCAGAATTGTGAGAAAAAAGTCAGAATTGTGAGATAAAAAGTCAGAATTGAGAGATAAAAAAATCAGAATTGTGGGAAATAAGTCAGAATTGTGAGATAAAAAGTCAGAATTGTGAAAAAAGTCAGAATTGTGAGATAAAAAGTCAGAATTGTGAAAAAAAGTCAGAATTGTGAGATAAAAAGTCAGAATTGTGAGAAAAAAGTCAGAATTGTGAGAAAAAAAGTCAGAATTGTGAGTTAAAAAGTCAGAATTGTGAGTTAAAAAGTCAGAATTTTGAGATAAAAAGTCAGAATTGTGAAAAAAGTCAGAATTGTGAGATAAAAAGTCAGAATTGTGAGATAAAAAGTCAGAATTGTGAAAAAAGTCAGAATTGTGAGATAAAAAGTCAGAATTGTGAGAAAAAAGTCAGAATTGTGAGAAAAAAAGTCAGAATTGTGAGATAAAAAGTCAGAATTGTGAGATAAAAAGTCAGAATTGAGAGATAAAAAATCAGAATTGTGGGAAATAAGTCAGAATTGTGAGATAAAAAGTCAGAATTGTGAAAAAAGTCAGAATTGTGAGATAAAAAGTCAGAATTGTGAAAAAAAGTCAGAATTGTGAGATAAAAAGTCAGAATTGTGAGAAAAAAGTCAGAATTGTGAGAAAAAAAGTCAGAATTGTGAGTTAAAAAGTCAGAATTGTGAGTTAAAAAGTCAGAATTTTGAGATAAAAAGTCAGAATTGTGAAAAAGTCAGAATTGTGAGATAAAAAGTCAGAATTGTGAGATAAAAAGTCAGAATTGTGAAAAAAGTCAGAATTGTGAGAAAAAAGTCAGAATTGTGAGAAAAAAAGTCAGAATTGTGAGATAAAAAGTCAGAATTGTGAGATAAAAAGTCAGAATTGTGAAAAAAGTCAGAATTGTGAGATAAAAAGTCAGAATTGTGAGAAAAAAGTCAGAATTGTGAGTTAAAAAGTCAGAATTGTGAGAAAAAAGTCAGAATTGTGAGAAAAAAAGTCAGAATTGTGAGTTAAAAAGTCAGAATTGTGAGTTAAAAAGTCAGAATTTTGAGATAAAAAGTCAGAATTGTGAAAAAAGTCAGAATTGTGAGATAAAAAGTCAGAATTGTGAGATAAAAAGTCAGAATTGTGAAAAAAGTCAGAATTGTGAGATAAAAAGTCAGAATTGAGAGATAAAAAATCAGAATTGTTAGAAAAAAAGTCAGAATTGTTAGAAAAAAAGTCAGAATTGTGAGATAAAAAGTCAGAATTGTGAGAAAAAAAGTCAGAATTGTGAGATAAAAAGTCAGAATTGTGAGATAAAAAGTCAGAATTGTGAGATAAAAAGTCAGAATTGTGAGATAAAAAGTCAGAATTGAGAGATAAACAATCAGAATTGTGGGAAAAAAAGTCAGAATTGTGAGATAAAAAGTCAGAATTGTGAGAAAAAAAGTCAGAATTGTGAGAAAAAAAGTCAGAATTGTGAGATAAAAAGTCAGAATTGTGAGATATAAAGTCAGAATTGTGAGATAAAAAGTCAGAATTGTGAGATAAAAAGTCAGAATTGTGAGATAAAAAGTCAGAATTGTGAGATAAAAAAATCAGAATTGTAAAAAAAAAGCCAGAATTGAGATAAAAAGTCAGAATTGTGATAAAAGTGAGAATTGTGAGATAAAAAAATCAGAATTGTGAAAAAATGTCAGAATTGTGGAAAAAAAAGTCAGAATTGTGGGAAAAAAAAGTCAGAATTGTGGAAAAAAAGTCAGAATTGTGAGAAAAAAAGTCAGAATTGTGGAAAAAAAGTCAGAATTGTGAAGAAAAGTCAGAATTGTGAGAAAAAAGTCAGAATTGTGAGATAAAAAGTCAGAATTGTGAGAAAAAAGTCCGAATTGTGAGATAAAAAGTCCGAATTGTGAAAAAAAGTCAGAATTGTGAGATAAAAAGTCAGAATTGTGAGATAAAAAGTCAGAATTGTGAGATAAAAAGTCAGAATTGAGATAAAAAGTTAGAATTGTGAGATAAAAAAAATCAGAATTGTGGAAAAAAAGCCAGAATTGTGAGATAAAAAGTCAGAATTGTGAAAAAAAATTGTGTAAATGTACCCTGATATACTGAAATGTACCCTGAGTGTAAACCTTAGACGCATTCATTGTGAAGCGTGCAGCTAGCGATTTGCAAAGATTAATATAAATATTAATATAAAGTTTAATAAAACGTTACACTCACTTCAGTTCTTCTGGAGGTTCAGCAGGATCACGAATATCTGGTACCGACCCTTTTTTCATGAGCAGCTTCTTAGCAAAACCAGCTTTACTGATCCTCGTTTATAAAGCAGTCTGGTGTGTGAAATGATTCGCGCAAACATGAGAGCATTGACGTTGCTCGTGGGGAATATTCCCTTCGAAAACAAACTCAGCCACTGCGTCTTCAGCGGTTCGGATTTAGGAACATTAAAATGACTGTGTTCGTTATTACACCCAAGAACAGAACACCACAATCGCTTAGACGCCATTCTGCTCATAGACAGAGCTCCAGCATATCAACAATGACCGCGCCGGTCCGCGAGGACTATGATTGACAGCTCGCTCACGAGCGAGGGCGGGTCTGTGTTGAAACGCTGCTGTCAATCAACAATCGTGGGAGGGGCGTCCGCTTTAGTGACGTCACAAAATCGAACGGCTCAATTTGAGGCAGGGGAAAACATAAGGAGATTAAAAAAAAAACACTTAATTTTTATAATTTTATGATGGTTGTGTAGAGACACTGCCAACACACATTTCAGTACAATCAACTTGTAAAAGTGCATGTACCATTAAATGACCCCTTTAATTCAGGCTTCATTCTTAAAAATAAAGGTTCCTTACTGGCATTGATGGTTTAATGAAGAACTTTAATCACCGTTGGATATGGTTCTTTTAAGAATGTTCACTGAAAGGTTCCAAACATTCTATTGTGGAAACCCCGTTTTAGAAGCTTGTAGAGTGTTGCATGCAGTGGCTGTCGATGGCACACTTTATCTTGGCGTATCTGAGCTCAGTTTGAGACATTGTTGAGATGTCTATGAAACTCTAGTGGAGATGAATGGGAGATTACTGGGGTTTCAGTTTGTAGGAGAAACAGTTGAGATATTAAAGCCATTGATTTTTTCCCTTCTGTGTGTGTGTGTGTGTGTGTGTGTGCTGACACCTGTACATCTGCACTCTCTTCCACTGAATAATAGAGAAGCGTGTCTGTCTCAGGAGAGTGTACACACACACACACACACACACACACACACACACAGATCAGGTGGTCTGGAGGGAATCAGGTTTCCAGCTACAATAAGAGCCGTCGCACCCCTCAAGCATCACACCAGACGTTTCTGTCTCTATATGTGTGTCTCTTTGTGTGTGTGTGTGTGTCTCTATGTGTGTGTCTCTGTCTCTATGTGTGTGTCTCTAAGTTAAACAGGATTTGTGTTGGACTGTTGATTACCACAATTAATTTTCACGTGTCCCTCATTTTTTAAACAAAAACAGCAAAAATCTGGGATACAGTGAGAGATTTACAATGGGGTAAATCTTTAAATATTAAAAGCACAGCCACAAGGCATCAACAGTATGCCTCTGTTAACACTGTTTAAGGTGAAAAAATCACTTAACCTGTTACTTTGCATCCAATTGTATAACTCTGCCACCATGACAATGCAAAAGCAATGCAGTAAACCGTAAAAACTTCAAATGACTGTAAAAATGATGGCTCAAATAATACACAAGTTTTAACAGCAGAATGCATGTACAGAAAGTGCTTTATAACATGACAAGCTTTGACAAATTTAGACACTTTCATTGTCAGTGCCTCATTATAAACTTATTTATTTATTTACTTATTTAAATTAGCAATTACATTTTTTTGTGGTAATCCACATCATGCCTGTCCACATCAATACTGTCGATTGATTGAGAATTTATAACAGACTTCTTACATAAAATGCATATATAAATATCAGTCATCACTGCCGATAATGTGTCTTAATATGATTTTTAAATGCTTAGTTTTATGATCAAAACTCTGTAGTTTTAAAACATATAACGCAATGGAATACAATGATGATTGAGAGATGAACAAATAAACATTCATCAAAAGCCTGATGATCATATTTCTTACATGTGAATGTGATTTTTCAAAAAAAAAAAAAAAACAACTATAAAAAAAAGATGGATAATGAAGTAAACTTTAGTTGCTTTAGTCCGGAAAGTGTTCATCTTGAAGATATTCTTACGTTTACTTGACAAAAATCTGTGAAGATTTCACAGCAAAACGACACGTGAAGCACGAGCGGAGGTGGACGTTTGTACAATTATATTAAAAGGCTTTTACTTTTTGATCATGATAATTTACAGGCCTAAGAAATTTGCATAATAAATAAGATACTGTAGGCTTTATAGGATTGCAAGTGTGGTATTATGTGGACAACTACAGTACATTGTTTTGACAGAACTCACACGGTGTGTGTGTGTGTGTGTGTGTGTGTGTGATGCCTTGACTGACATCTCAAGACAGCTCTTACTGCGTTACTGAACTTCCCATCTCCCTCTGGAAATATTTCTGCCTTTTCATAAGGTGCACACACACACACACACACACACACACACACACAACAGAAACCATGTATACATCAGTGCAGATGTTCAGGTCACGTGACCTGCTCATTATCTCTGGCTATAAAAGAATGGTGGCATTTATAATTTATTCTGACGCTGAATAGTTATAGAAGACAATAAAATTCACAAACATGCCTCGAGCAGCACAGACAGACAGACAGACAGGCAGACAGACAGACAGAGAAATAGAAACTCTTCACACTTTCACCAACACATTTATTTAATGGCAGTGTCTGTTTACACTGAGATTTGTTGGCAAAGTCTGTTTTCCCGCCTCAGATTTTTATCTCTGGTACAAATAGCCTTTTACTTCTATTTAAACCCTGCATTAAAGGGGTCCTATTTTGCCCTTTTACCAAGTCTTGATTTTGTGGGATGTACTAGAATATGTTTTCATGCTTGATTGTTAAAAAAACGCATTATTTTTCACATATTTTACATTATTACAGCTCCTCTCTTAAACGATGAAGCCCCTCCTTCTGAAATGCTGTGATTGGTTAGCTGGGCCAGTGTGCTGTGATTGGTTAGCTGGCCCAGTGTGCTGTGATTGGCCCAGTGTGCTGTGATTGGCCCAGTGTGCTGTGATTGGCCCAGTGTGCTGTGATTGGCCCAGTGTGCTGTGATTGGTTAGCTGGCCCAGTGTGCTGTGATTGGTTAGCTGGCCCAGTGTGCTGTGATTGGCCCAGTGTGCTGTGATTGGCCCAGTGTGCTGTGATTGGTTAGCTGGCCCAGTGTGCTGTGATTGGTTAGCTGGCCCAGTGTGCTGTGATTGGTCAGCTGGCCCAGTGTGCTGTGATTGGCCCAGTGTGCTGTGATTGGTTAGCTGGCCCAGTGTGCTGTTATTGGCCCAGTGTGCTGTTATTGGCCCAGTGTGCTGTTATTGGCCCAGTGTGCTGTGATTGGCCCAGTGTGCTGTGGTTGGTTAGCTGGCCCAGTGTGCTGGGATTGGTTAGCTGGCCCAGTGTGCTATGATTGGCTCAGTGTGCTGTGATTGGTTAGCTGGCCCAGTGTGCTATGATTGGCCCAGTGTGCTGTTATTGGGCCAGTGTGCTGTGATTGGCCCAGTGTGTTGTGATTGGCCCAGTGTGCTGTTATTGGCCCAGTGTGCTGTGATTGGCCCAGTGTGCTGTAGTTGGTTAGCTGGCCCAGTGTGCTGGGATTGGTTAGCTGGCCCAAGGTGCTGTGATTGGCCCAGTGTGCTGTGGTTGGTTAGCTGGCCCAGTGTGCTGGGATTGGTTAGCTGGCCCAGTGTGCTATGATTGGCCCAGTGTGTTGTGATTGGTTAGCTGGCCCAGTGTGCTGTGATTGGCCCAGTGTGCTGTGGTTGGTTAGCTGGCCCTGTGTGCTGTGATTGGTTAGCTGGCCCAGTGTGCTATGATTGGCCCAGTGTGCTGTGATTGGTTAGCTGGCCCAGTGTGCTGTGATTGGTTAGCTGGCCCAGTGTGCTGTGATTGGCCCAGTGTGCTGTTATTGGCCCAGTGTGCTATGATTGGCCCAGTGTGCTGTGATTGGTTAGCTGGCCCAGTGTGCTATGATTGGCCCAGTGTGCTGTGATTGGCCCAGTGTGCTATGATTGGCCCAGTGTGCTGTTATTGGCCCAGTGTGCTGTGATTGGCCCAGTGTGCTGTGGTTGGTTAGCTGGCCCAGTGTGCTATGATTGGTTAGCTGGCCCAGTGTGCTATGATTGGCCCAGTGTGCTGTGATTGGTTAGCTGGCCCAGTATGCTGTGATTGGTTAGCTGGCCCAGTGTGCTGTGATTGGCCCAGTGTGCTGTGATTGGCCCAGTGTGCTGTTATTGGCCCAGTGTGCTGTGATTGGTTAGCTGGCCCAGTGTGCTATGATTGGCCCAGTGTGCTGTGATTGGTTAGCTGGCCCAGTGTGCTGTTATTGGCCCAGTGTGCTATGATTGGCTCAGTGTGCTGTGATTGGTTAGCTGGCCCAGTGTGCTATGATTGGCCCAGTGTGCTGGGATTGGTTAGCTGGCCCAGTGTGCTATGATTGGCCCAGTGTGCTGTGATTGGCCCAGTGTGCTGTGATTGGCCCAGTGTGCTATGATTGGCTCAGTGTGCTGTGATTGGTTAGCTGGCCCAGTGTGCTATGATTGGCCCAGTGTGCTGGGATTGGTTAGCTGGCCCAGTGTGCTATGATTGGCCCAGTGTGCTATGATTGGCCCAGTGTGCTGGGATTGGTTAGCTGGCCCAGTGTGCTATGATTGGCCCAGTGTGTTGTGATTGGTTAGCTGGCCCAGTGTGCTGTGATTGGCCCAGTGTGCTGTGGTTGGTTAGCTGGCCCAGTGTGCTGTGATTGGTTAGCTGGCCCAGTGTGCTATGATTGGCCCAGTGTGCTGTGATTGGTTAGCTGGCCCAGTGTGCTGTGATTGGTTAGCTGGCCCAGTGTGCTGTGATTGGCCCAGTGTGCTGTTATTGGCCCAGTGTGCTATGATTGGCCCAGTGTGCTGTGATTGGTTAGCTGGCCCAGTGTGCTATGATTGGCCCAGTGTGCTGTGATTGGCCCAGTGTGCTATGATTGGCCCAGTGTGCTGTTATTGGCCCAGTGTGCTGTGATTGGCCCAGTGTGCTGTGGTTGGTTAGCTGGCCCAGTGTGCTATGATTGGTTAGCTGGCCCAGTGTGCTATGATTGGCCCAGTGTGCTGTGATTGGTTAGCTGGCCCAGTATGCTGTGATTGGTTAGCTGGCCCAGTGTGCTGTGATTGGCCCAGTGTGCTGTGATTGGCCCAGTGTGCTGTTATTGGCCCAGTGTGCTGTGATTGGTTAGCTGGCCCAGTGTGCTATGATTGGCCCAGTGTGCTGTGATTGGTTAGCTGGCCCAGTGTGCTGTTATTGGCCCAGTGTGCTATGATTGGCTCAGTGTGCTGTGATTGGTTAGCTGGCCCAGTGTGCTATGATTGGCCCAGTGTGCTGGGATTGGTTAGCTGGCCCAGTGTGCTATGATTGGCCCAGTGTGCTGTGATTGGTTAGCTGGCCCAGTGTGCTGTGATTGGCCCAGTGTGCTGTGGTTGGTTAGCTGGCCCAGTGTGCTGTGATTGGTTAGCTGGCCCAGTGTGCTATGATTGGCCCAGTGTGCTGTGATTGGTTAGCTGGCCCAGTGTGCTGTGATTGGTTAGCTGGCCCAGTGTGCTGTGATTGGCCCAGTGTGCTGTTATTGGCCCAGTGTGCTATGATTGGCCCAGTGTGCTGTGATTGGTTAGCTGGCCCAGTGTGCTGTGATTGGCCCAGTGTGCTGTTATTGGCCCAGTGTGCTATGATTGGCCCAGTGTGCTGTGATTGGTTAGCTGGCCCAGTGTGCTGTGATTGGCCCAGTGTGCTGGTATTGACTTGTAATGCTGCCCGAATCATGCACTGTTCCTTCGTTGGCCAGAGGAGAACTGGCCCCCCGACTGAGCCTGGTTTCTCCCAAGGTTTTTTTCTCCATTCTGTCCCTGATGGAGTTTTGGTTCCTTGCCACTGTTGCCTTGGCTTTTGGCTTGCTTAGTTGGGGACATTTAATATTCAATAATATTATTGATCTGCCTTACTTAAGGTGGACGTTGACGCAATATCTTTTAGAAACAAACTTTGTTATATTGTTTTCATGTTATCACTGTGAAGCGCTTTGATACAATCTGTATTGTAAAAAGCGCTATATAAATAAAGGTGACTTGACTTGACTTGACTATTGGCCCAGTGTGCTGTGATTGGCCCAGTGTGCTGTTATTGGCCCAGTGTGCTGTGATTGGCCCAGTGTGCTGTTATTGGCCCAGTGTGCTGTGATTGGTTAGCTGGCCCAGTGTGCTGTGATTGGCCCAGTGTGCTGTTATTGGCCCAGTGTGCTGTGATTGGCCCAGTGTGCTGTTATTGGCCCAGTGTGCTGGGATTGGTTAGCTGGCCCAGTGTGCTGTTATTGGCCCAGTGTGCTGGGATTGGTTAGCTGGCCCAGTGTGCTATGATTGTCCCAGTGTGCTGTGATTGGTTAGCTGGCCCAGTGTGCTGTGATTGGCCCAGTGTGCTGTGATTGGTTAGCTGGCCCAGTGTGCTATGATTGTCCCAGTTTGCTGTGATTGGTTAGCTGGCCCAGTGTGCTGTGATTGGCCCAGTGTGCTGTGATTGGTTAGCTGGCCCAGTGTGCTATGATTGGCCCAGTGTGCTATGATTGGCCCAGTTACAGGGACTTTAAGCTTACACTTTACATCTATTATTGTATCAAAATGCTGTTTTTTGCTATTTATACTTTGTTTACACCTATTATATATGAGTCACAGCCTTATTTTATAGGGTCTAATTTATAGCGTTTACAGCCCCAAATATATCAGCACAGTCTGATCTCACATGCAGAAACAGGAAATGACATATTTTGAAGGTTATCTTGTGTGTTCTTCTCGCATAACTCGCATTCCATGATTGAACTATTGAGCATTTTAGAGAAATCCAAGAGTCCTTCATAGAATGGATCCTGGAATTATTTCTGTTTTGAGAAATGTTCGAAAGCATCAAAAAAGGACATGAAAGTCGCTTTTGATGCAAGGTTTCAAGTTAAAGTCAAATGGGCTGGCATACTGTGTGTCATAAGCTCCGCCCAACAGAACGTCCGCTATTCTGGGTTGTTTGAAAAGCACATGCATTGAATTTTTTAATAGTCTTTCTTTCTAGGGGATTCATGCAATCGCTAACAAAATGCTTTGACATCGCCCTGTTACATTTACCCATGCATCACAGTTTTATTGAATACAGTATGTAATCATTCACAATGCAGGGTGGAGAAAGTGAAGGAGCCCTTGAATTTAGTAACTTGCACACTACCGGTCAAAAGTTTGGATTTTTTTATTTATTTTTAATGTTAAAACAAAAAGAAGAAGTTTCTTATCTCACCAAAGCTACACTTATTTGAACAAAATCATTGTATCAAAGTTTCCACAAAAATATGAAGCATAAAAAAGCATAAATGTTCAAATCCTCATATTAGAGTGATTTCTGAAGGATCACGTGACACGGAAGACTGGAGTAATGATGCTGAAAATTCACAGGAATAAATTACACTTTACAATATATTCACATAGAAAACAGCTATTTTAAACTCTAATAATATGTCACAGTTTTTCTGTTTTTACTGTATTTTGATTAAATAAATACCGCCTTGGTGCGCATAAGAGACTTCTTTTAAAATATTAAGAAATCTTAATTATTCCAGGTGTTTGACCAGTAGTGTAAAACCTCCATCAAACATTTTCTAAAGCTGCTTATAAGACTTTTGACCAAGTTTGCTCCAATTCAGAGTTTCACTTTCTTTTTTCCAGCCTGCCATGTCAATGACCACTCAGTGTCTTTAGAAGTACAACTGTTTATGTGTTATTGCTATAATTGTGAAGATCAGACCAGTGCAGAAATACAGATTTGTATCCCCCAAACTTGCAGATGTATTTGGTTTGCAGAAAGATTTCTGTTCTGTCGTGAATACAAACATTTAAATTAGAGATGATGAGTCATGATGGTAGACTCGTCACGTTAATGGACTAGTGAGTTTAGAGGTTTTGCTTTTTTATTATCATAATTCTTAGATGCATCATCTATGTGAGGGTTTAATGGTGTTGACAGCATGCTATGGGTTGTGTAAATCAGGACACATTTCATAAACACATTTGCTCACCAAGGCTGCATTTATTTGCTAAAAATACAGTAAAAACAGTAAAATTGTGAAATATTATTACAATTTAAAAGAACGGTTGTCTATGTGAATATATAGTAAAGTGTAATTTATTCCTGTGATCAAAGATGAATGTTCAGCATCATTACTCCAGTCTTCAGTGTCACATGATCCTTCAGAAATCACTCTAATATGATAATTGTGATGATTATGGCTTACAGCTTATGAAAACCCCAGATTCAAAATTAGAATATTGTGAAAAGGTTTTTCATAAGCTGTAATCCATAATAATCAAAATTATAACAAATAAAGGCTTGAAATATCTCACTTTGCATGCAATGAGTCTATATAATATATTAGTTTCACCTTTTAAGTTGAATTACTGAAATAAATGAACTTTTGCATCATATTCAAATTTTTCGAGTTTCACCTGTACTATTAGTAGTATAGTTATTTGGCTAAATTTAAGTTGCAATGAATCTTGGGATAGGCTAGGCTGTGAAGAATCTGCTCAGTATAACTTTTGCGGCCCGGAAAAAGAAGGACGCATTTGTAGGCTGAATTTGAAGGAGCTTTCGAAATTTGGACGGCCTTCGTTTGACCCTGGATGATTAATTCAAAAGGGAAAGCAAGAACTGATAAGAATGTAAAATGTGTACCTTGAAATGCAATGTAAGTCACTTTGGATAAAAGCGTCTGCCAAATACATAAATGTTAATAAAACTTTCAAACGTTCCCTTGGAAGGATGCAGCCTCTGAATCGAGACAGCTATTGTGTAAGCAACATGGGTTAAGCTTTTGCCCAAGCAATCTTTAGTGTTGTAGTCGAGCAGAAGCTGTGAAGATTGTGATGATATGATCATCCCGGAGGAACCTGCTAGAACTCTGACTGTGTGATGATCACCCATGCATGTAGAGAGACAGAGCGAGAGGTCAACAGCTGGCAGAAATGGACGTCCATATGCCTGAGGTGGAGAGAAAGGCTGTCTGACCTTTTCCAGCTAATGGAGATGACTTGATGTGAGCTTCAGGGCTCAGAGGAACATGCCTGGGGCTTCTGAATAACATCTCTCTCTCTCTCTCTCTCTCTCTCTCTCTCTCTCTCTCTCTCTCTCTCTCTCTCTCTCTCTCTCTCATGCCTGATTATTCATGCGCGATGCCTCATGTCTAGATAACCACGTGCGAGTGTAAATCACTTGTACGTGATCGATGTTGTTGTGTGTGTTGTTTTTCATAGATTAATATCTCTTAAAACAACAAACCATTATCAGTGTTGAAGATTTCAATGCTTGTTACACTGTTTGAATGATAATCTTTATTTATTTATTTGCTCTAAAATACCTTAAATTATGGTGTTTTCAAAATGCAAGAAGAAAGATATCATTTATAACAGCAGTATTTACCTACATACATTAACAGAATAGAAATATTTATAGAAATGAATAGTTTTATAAAGCAAGGATGTATTAAATTGCTCAAACGTGACAGTAAATGATTTTATAATATAAAAAAAAAAGATTCTATTTCAAATAAATGCTGTTTATTTTTTTTCTATTCATCAAAGAATACTGAAAAATAAATGTATCAACATTTCCACAAAAACATGAACTGTTTTCAACATGGATAATAATCATAAATGTATCTTGAGCATCAGATCATCATATTAGAGTGATTTCTGAAGGATCATGTGACACTGAAGACTGGAGTAATGATGCTGAAAATTCAGCTTTGATCACAGGATATAAATTACACTTTACTGTATATTCACATAGAAAACAGCTGTTTTACATTGGAATAATATTTCACATTTTTACTGTATTTATTATCAAATAAATGCAGCCTTGGTGAGCAGAAGAGACTCTTTCAAACACAAAACTTCAGAACAGGAGTGTATAGCTAAACCAACATTTCTATCAGGGACTTCCATGAACAGTTTTGATTTTTTATATTTTGAGCAATTCAATATCAACGGATCTGAAATTAGAATTGATTCATTGAATTGGAGAGTTTGAACTGATTCACAGATATGAATCAAACCAATTATAACGCCATTTCTGCTGCTGAACATTAATATTATTTAAAACATTTCTGTCTGAACGCTCATACTCGTTGGCTACAAGACTAGTGTTAAATAGGAACATTAATGTTCCAAAAACCCGCATTAAATCATATATAATATTGTTTCCAGTGTTTCTTACATTTACATTTACATTTATGCATGTATCCAAAGCGACTTACGTTGCATTCCAAGGCACACATTTACTTTCTTATCAGTTCTTAATTGTATAGAAATTGTATAGAAATTCTCCCAGTGCTGTGTATTAGGAGATTAGGAGAGCGAATTTGACTATTCAGCTCTAAGATGTATAATATCATGTGACAAAAAAGTGAATTAGTGTTTTGTCATTCTACACTGATGGAAAATGAGCTTGTTGAAGAAAAAGCTGGGCTGAAGACACCGGTCACACTCCTGAAAGATGTGTTTAAATCAGTAGTGCCACTGCTGGTAGTTAGTGACTGACAACCAATCGCAGTTCGTTTGTTCAGCATCATGTTTAGGGGAGTGAAATGTAAAGTCGATGTCGCTGCAATAACAGACTGGCTGTAAAACTTGGGACGTATTTTAAAAAGTCTATGCCGTTGACTTCACGCACTTTTGAAAATACAGCGTTTAGTTGTTCCTGATAAGCGCTCATTATCAGCTTTCCTCTTCCATGAGGGGGTTTGGCTTCACGACGGCTTCGTTTCCAGGCGGACCATAAAAGAACGCGATACACACGTCTCGGGTAGAATTCAACCAATCAGATGACAGCGCTGAAAACTCCTGAAGTGTTTCCAGTTTTGTGTGCCTTATGCATCAGACGTTCAGCCAACGGTTCGTCTGAGGATGAGACTAGACACGAAAGCCTTCGCCCCTCGTGTTCCGTGTGTGTGTGTGTGTGTGTGTGTGTAAGAACGGCTGAGATTCAACCGTGGAATATCAAGGGAAATTTCATGCCTAGCTGCTGCTCTTTCTGTCAGGGTAAAACTGCCTCGTATTGCAGTGTGTTTCTCCCCGAAGACTCACACAGCCAACCTGCAAACCAGCCAATGAGGAAGATTTATTTGAAGAGAGAAAAATAAGATGGAGGTGCTTCATGTGAAACACAATCATTGACAATAATCGAATAGATTAGATGAGATAAGTGCTCAATATTTTTAGACACTCTGGTCAAAATGTTCTTGTTTTCTCAGTGCACTGAAATCCTGAAAGCCTTTACAGGTGAAACTCGAAAAATTAGAATATGGTGCAAAAGTTCATTTATTTCAGTAATTCAACTTAAAAGGTGAAACTAATATATTATATAGACTCATTACATGCAAAGTGAGATATTTCAAGCCTTTATTTGTTATAATTATAACAAATAAAGGCTTGAAATATCTCACTTTGCATGTAATGAGTCTATATAATATATTAGTTTCACCTTTTAAGTTGAATTACTGAAATAAATGAACTTTTGCACCATATTCTAATTTTTCGAGTTTCACCTGTAAGTGCTCAATATTTGTAGACACTGTGGTCAAAATGTTCTTGTTTTCTCAGTGCACTGAAAACCTGAAAGCCTTTATTATCAGGAGGTTATCAGGAGAATCCGTGTGTTTATCCCGTCAGTTTTGTGGTGCCACCTACAGTATGTGGGTCAGGTGGTTATTAACGGAGGAAAGACCTCGCTGGTCCACGGCTCAATGGGAAAGCGAGCATCTGTGTCCCAATAGCACAGTCCTTTTCCCTGTGATCCGGATAAGCAGAGTACACAATTCCCAATGGATGCTGGGTGGGAAGAGAGTCTGACACAGATGGCTCTGAGATCGTCTGCCCCCGGACCAAACAGACTATACAAAAAGTATCACAGGTTATGAAAAAAAAATATTAAGCAGCACAACTGTTTCCAACATTGATAATACATCATTATATTAGAAGGATTTCTGCAGGATTTCTGAGTAATGACACTGAAAATTCAGCTTTGATCACAGCAATAAATTATATTTTAAAGTAGATTAAAAGAAAAAAACATTATTTTAAATGGTTATAATATTTTACAATATTTCTAAAAAAAATTCTGTATTTTTGATCTAATGAATGCAGCCCTGATGAGCATGAGACTTCTTTTAAAAAAAAACATTAAAAATAGCAATGTTTCCAAACTTTTGACCAGTACTATATATATATATATAGTGTACTATATATATATATATATATATAGGCTATAGGCCTATATATATATATATATATATATATATATATATATATGTATAGTACTGATTTATTGTAGTACTGATATATTATAATAATAATAATAATACATTTAATTTGTAATGCACTATATTTAAGTAAATCTGAAGTACTAAAGTACTGATACTCATTTATATATATATATATATATATATATATTCACCAACACAGACTCGTGATGGTGTCGTATTCCATCTCGATCAATAATTCATAACACTCAAATGTCATAGACATTTTCTGGGCGGCTACTAATGAGTTATAAAAATTGTTAGGGTCTTACACAACTGCATCTCAAGAAATGTATCTTGTTTTAAGGATTCTACTGGAAAACAGGTCAAGAAACCACTGATTAAGATTTGAGTTCATGCTGGTCTCATTATCCATCAGTTTCTGCAGTGAAATAGATTTGAATGATTGTATTGATTCATCTTTTCTGGCTTCGGTGCGTCTCCATATCTGATCCGGCGCTCCCTGTATTCTTCCGTGGTTCTGTGGCTTCTCTCATTAGGAAGAGTGGAGGTGTTTCTGGATCTATCTAAAGGTTAGAGGTTGCTCTCTGTGTTTGTAATACAGTCTGAAATGAGTTATTAATGTAACGTGTCAACAGTTAAAGAGCGTACAACCCTCCAGGGTGAGGAAATGAGGTTTGTACTTTAGCAGCCCAGTAAAAAGGCTTTACATAGATTTGACATAGATTTGCTTCTTACACTGGAGATTATTTCTGATATGTCCTCCCAAAGCTTCTTAATCAAGGATTCGGCTTCCCAGCTTAGAATCTTTTCCTTTTTTGTTCATGTTCAGACAGGATTGTGCTGGTTTAATGCTGGTTTGGATCAGTACAGCCATTTAAAAAGTGCTGGTGGCTGAAGCTGATTGTGCAAAGATGTATGATTTCAACATATGGGACATTTCAAGCATCATTTTGTTATTTATGAACAGTCAAAATATCATACAGGTTTGGAGTGACATGAAAATGAGTGAATTGTCGTTTTTTGGGTGAACTATCCCTTTAAAAAGTGCACGTGTCTCATCTAAACTGTTCTGAAATGCAAGATCTTTATGTGTGGATCCTAATTCTATAACATTTGAAGGTCTAATCATGCGAGCTCATGTTCACTGCTTCTGACTCTGATAGCATACAGATATAATCTCATCAGCATCACAACATGACGAGCACTCGGATTATGAATCAGAGCCGAGAATAAATCATCACTGACTCACAAGTGGAGACGGGGGAAGGGATGTGAATCAGATTTGATTTGCTTTCTTTAAATAATCATTAAAGGCATTTATAATGTTACATATTATATGTTAGTTGTTGAATCGAGATCTTTTAAGGATTAATCGTGCCGCTCTACTAGACTTCTTCAATGTCCTGTTTTAATCAAAATACATCACATTCAGGCCGTGACATTAAAAACGGGTTGAATTTTATATGTAATATATGTTTTTTTTTTTCAATTGTAGGCGTTTAAAAAGGCATCAGAAATAATAAACTAAGTGCAATGTAGTGTTGTCAAAAATATACATTTTTCTATACAAACCGAAATATCTAAAATGCGTCCAATACTCATTTCGCGCAGAATATATCTAGCCTACTACAGCGAGAGACACACAAACCCGCCTCCACTCACTCACTCGTTTCATTTGCTCCGGGTGAATATTGCTGATGTTACAGCCAGGGCTTGAATTTCATGTGGGATTGTGCGTATTGCAGTGTTCGAATTATACCGTGAGCTTCGGGGGCTACAGCTATTTCGACTGGTGACGTCACTCTCCATTTGGGGGTTAAACATTTGTATTTCTCTGATATGTGCATTTCAAGACGTTTGAAGGCCAAAAAAAAAGGATAAGAAATAGCTTTAAAACCATGTTAGTGTGCAGTAGATTATCTGTCAATACCTGCTCTCTCCTCTTATCCATCACTCTTTCTTTTTCTCTCAGTCTCCTCATCTTGCCCTGTCTCTTCCCCTCCTAAAGCTGATATTTTTTAATTTACTGAAGGCTACAAATTGTATTATAGTAATTCTCAATATGTACAAATTCATTATTAATCTTGTGCCTAACATGATGAAAACGGCTTTGTTAAAGGTGCACTATGCAGGAATTCTGTTTTTGTCAAACAGCGACCCCTAGAGTTGCTGTGGAGTACTTGTACTGTCGTAAATAGCACTCACGCAGAGATGGCTCGCACTCACGGCCTGATCCCCTCGCCCTGTACACCGGTACCTGTTCAGTAGGATGGAAGCTGTAACGAGTGGAAATAAGGTGTGGCCCCTTTAAGAGCTGCGCGCGCCCTGTTGAACTGTCGGCAGTCTGTATTGTATGTGCGCCGGGTTATTTCTGTTTGATGCTTATTTTATCAGATCTTTTTTGCAGTAAAGCAATCCGTTACATTGCGAGACCTGATATCACGCGAAACTGATATATGCTGATATATGCGGCTCGCCGGCTCAAAGTTGCAAGTGTGTTTTTTCCACTCACGTGCGATAGGGGGGTGCGAAACGACCAGCATTCAACCCGAAAAGAGTAATATAACCATTCCAATGACTCCGAAGCTGTTCGGTTGAGGTAAAAAACCTGCATAGTTCACCTTTAACTCTAGTCTGACTTCTCGCTCGGTCAGTCTCCCGTTTCCTCTTTCTTTGGTCCACTGGCAAAGATTTCCGAGCTTTCTTCTTCTTTTTTACATCAGCCATTACGAAAACTTGAAGAATTCAATATCTAGCGTTACCTTTTTCTTATAGCTAGCCGGATACTGGATGGATGGGTGCGTGTACGCGTGCAGTGCCGTAAAGCAATTCGTTACCTCGCGAGACCTGATATCACACAAGGGTGGTTTTGCGGCTCACAGGCACCAGGGGGTGCGAGACGACCACCATTCAACACGAAATCAGTAATATAAACATTACAATGACTCCAAAGCTGTTCGGTTTAGGTAAAAAAGTTACTTAGTTCACCTTTAATGTGTCTTGTCCCCTCACAATGACACGAGTCACGTTATAGGCATATTTTCAGTTCAAAATGGCGAAATTAGACAAAAGTTTATTAGTTTGCCTGATTATTTTTGTCATTCGTTTAACATTTATGACCTAAAAGAACGGTCAATTATGAAATGTTTAGTTTAGCTACTTACCGTAAACTGAAGCGTCAGTAGCTCTGCTAATATTCGCGCTCAGCAGCTTCTGTGAACATAAAGCCCGCCTACTTTGATTTGATTGGTCATCTCAAAAATTCTGACATTGACGAGCAGTGACAGACCAATGAGGCTCAGATGAGTACACACACACCCTGTCTGTTCTGACATGCGTTGCTCTGCGCCGCTGCGGATTGAAGATTAAGAGCGCGCTGAATCTGATTATAACAAGACTGAGGTGAACACGAATTTGTGTAGCCTACACAATTACTACTTCTTATTTTTTCAGTACCCCCCAAACTATTATTTTCATCCCTTTTGGGAGGGTCCAAGTCTCATCTAGAGGGGTCGGACCCCTCCAATACCCCCCGTAATTCGAACTATGGCGTATTGTACATCATTTTAATCATTCCTGCAGTTTTTGTGCTTAAACACTCAAAGTGCGGCACATAACGCCTCCTCTCAGGACTAAACTGAGTAATTGTTCGCTGCTTATTGCGCTAAAACAGTCAAATACACACAAAATAATGTCTAAATGCCAGTCTTAGCGAGTATTCTCATAAACACAGTCAGTTATCTTTTAAGTGGATGTAAACAGCTGAGAAAGAAAACGCATGTGTAACAGTATATTGGATCAGGTCTTAAAGTGACAGCAGCCTAATAAACCTGCTGCTAAATCTATACAGGTGAAACTCGAAAAATTTTAATATCATGCAAAAGTTCATTTATATCAGTAATTCAACTTAAAAGGTGAAACTAATATATAGACTCATTACATGCAACGGGAGATATTTCAAGCCTTTATTTGTTATAATTGTGATGATTATGGCTTACAGCTTATGAAAACCCCAAATTCAAAATTAGAATATTGTGAAAAGGTTTTCATAAGCTGTAAGCCATAATCATCACAATTATAACAAATAAAGGCTTGAAATATCTCACTTTGCATGTAATGAGTCGATATAATATATTAGTTTCACCTTTTAAGTTGAATTACTGATATAAATTAACTTTTGCATGATATTCTAATTTTTCGAGTTTCACCTGTATATACTGTATATGGCAGTTTTCCATGTCAATTGAAGATGTCAAAATTGTGGCCAGTGTAAATGCTGAGTGGCTGGTAACTTTGGAAAACCACTAGCCAGAGTGACTGGTGAGCAAAAAAGTAAATGTCAAGCCCTGGTGCAGAATAGGTTTCAAATGCCATTTGTTTGTTAAGCTGGAAAAGACCTTCACCCATCACATTCATTCTGCTTCACTAACTTATTTCTCCTTCTTGGGGGACGTTCTACATCCAGCAGGACCGAGAGAGAGATGCTGTTGTTGTTTTCCGCATCACAGACGGTCAGGGTCAAAGTGGATCGAGCCGGAAATAAGCGGTCAACAGCTTTCACCTGTCCACTGATTGATCTCTCTATCAGTTTCTCTCTCTCTCTTCGCTCATTTCACATTACAATGTTCTCTCGTTCTCTCTTTGGCTCGCCTCCATCTGTCTCACTTCATCATCTTTTATTATCACTGTCTCTTTTCTCTCCATATGAGAAGTGAGACATACACTTCATGCCTACTAATGATAAGCAGTGGGATTGAGAAAACAGCGGTAGGAATGAAACGTGCTTTTTGGAATATGTTATGTCATATAGTCATCAACGTGATCTGAATGTAAATGTTTCACCCCCAAAAACATTGTAGGTTTTTTTGCACACTATTTAGGGTTCTTCAGATTCCTTTATTTATGCATTTTATTGGTGCATCATCCAATGAAGCTCATCTTTGCTTTGTTCAGTCCATCACCTTCTTTGTCAGGAGAAATTTCCATTATAGGAAAAGGAAGTAACATCTAATGGATCCATCGCATCTTCACTCCGTCCTGCTCGAGTTGAACACCCTTATTTAATGTCTTTGCATGTAGGAGAGGTTCAGTTATCCTGGTTGGATTCTTGTGAGCTTCTATTGCATTCATTTATTTGAAGTACCGTCCAAAAATTTGGAGTCGGTACAATTTCAGATTCAAATATAGGTTAAAATACTTAAAAGTATCAAAAAACAAGTCCCTGATTGGCATTTTATGTGCTTTAAATGGTTTTGTCAGGGTTATGTTAGGTTTCATTGGGTTTTTGTTCATGCTTCTGTTTCCTTTCAGGGGCTGTTTACACAACACTGGTTTCAACTAAAAACAGAAACGCATTTATGCGTTTTGGCCATTCATTTACACGACAACTCTGTTTTGGGGAACGGGTTTCAAAGTGCAAATTTTTGGAAACGATACCGTTATCATCTCAGTGTAAACTACAAAAGCGTGAATTTGTGAAAACCGAGACGTCACGCACATGTGCATTACATGTTCAGTCTACTTGCGCGTAGTTTCTTTACAAAGTGACATCGCCATCTACTGGCCTGGCATGATACAGCGTTTTTAGTCTTTTTTGTTGACCCGTGTCACCTGGAATTGTTTTGACAACGCTGTCGTCTCTACGTGAAAAATGCAAAGTGAAAGGACATTTTTCCATTTTTAGTACATTGTTGTCATGTAAACGTACCTTCCCTTTAGCCTAGTTTAGTTTATCACCTTGTTAATTTCCTTAGTTTCTGATTATTTACACATGTCTCAGTTGCTTCTGTGTAAATATATACTCCAAGTTCCTTGTCAGTGTGAGTGTTTGTAGTTCTCTGTTATTAGTATTGTAGTTGCTGATTAAAGGCTATTTTGTCTGCGTCAAGCGTTTTGGATGGCTAATAGGCAACATGTTACTTGTTACCTACTCTGTCATGAAAACTAGCATGTATAAACCTTAATTAAACAATGTAATAATCAATTAAAAATGAATTTATACCTGTATGATATTACGCTGTAGCCACATTGGACCAGTGGTAGATTCAGCTGTGGGCGCCAGCTTCTGGCGAGACGCGAGAATACATTCGGCATGACCCTCGCAGTGCATTATGGGAATTCTCTAGCTGTTAAGTGTACAGCGGTGCATTATGGGATTTAATGAATGCACTTGATAACGTTCACTAATGGCTGTCCCCTCAAATATAAGGGTAAATAGGGCAAAAGTGTTTTGTATTCAAGTGTGAAAAGCATGACCGCATGCAGTTCATTGTTTTCTTATGTTTCACCATAGGTTTAGCTGGAAGAAAAGATTTATAATCTGTGAGCTGTTGAGTCTTTCTCCCGCTCGCAGTCACAACACCATCATGTTGGGCTTTTGTCAGATGCTCGGCCTGGTTCTGCGCTGCTGTCCTTGAACTTGCTGTCAGACACGCTAAAAACGAATCCTGCTGTTGCCGTGGATACACACACACGGGCGTCTGCACTATATGACATCGACACCTCCATGTAATCCAATCCTGGACTCAAAACACTCGATTACGCATGTGTTTCAACTCATGTCTGGAGAGCGCGCTGCAATATTGTTCTCATTCATTTTCTCCAAAAGGATTTCAGTATGGAGTTGTAATTGTAGGTTGTCTTGAAAGGTTTTGCTGCAAATCACTTTTCTTCATATAGAGAAAAAGAAAGATTTTTACTGCCGAAGGCGATTTTTTGAAACTTTGCTCTAAAAGATCTACATTTTGAGTATGATTGAATGAATGTAAAGCTACAGTTCCGTTCAAAAGTGAAGGGGGTCAGTATGTTTTCTTAAAAGTTATTAATATCATCATGGGAGCATTAAATTGATCAAAAGTGGCAGTAAAGACATTTATAACGTTACAGCAGATTTTGATTTCGAATAAATGCTGTTCTTTAGAACTTTCTACTAATCAAAGAATCCTGAAAAAATAAATGTATCACCGTTTCCACAAAAATATGAACGGTTTTAACATGGATAATAATCATAAATGTTTCTTGAGCAGCAAATCATCATATATAAATGATTGATTTCTGAAGGATCATGTGACACTGAAGAATAAAGTATTGATGCTGAAAATTCAGCTTTGTTCACAGGAATAAATTACACTTTACTATATATTCACAGTTATTTTATATTGTAGTAATATTTCACAAAATTACTGTTTTTACTGTATGTGTGATTCTGGATTGTTTCTAGGTGGTTTCTTATTATTTTTAAGTGAAAATAGCATTCTTCTGGCCTGTGTATAAAGTCTGCGGTAGGTTTTGCTTGTTTTATTGTCAACCAGGTAAAAATTGAGAGAATAAGCTGCAACAATAATTATTTTTTTTAGGGATGGGGCCGATCCGATCCAGTATCGGTATCGGGACCGATACCAGCGTAATTCACGTATCGGATTTTCCCGATCCAACCTGCGGAGATATCCGATATCCATGAGCCATGTCTGCGCTTTAACGTTGTCTGCTGAAACCACTCCAAAAGTGATTCCCGCGGCCCGCCGGCTAGTCTGCTAGCTGGCTGCAAACTCTGGAATGGATATCCTGAACGGAGGTGCGGCTCAATGAGACAAAGAGAGACCGCAACGAGACAAGCACATTATACTTTGGGCTTCATATGCGCGCCTACACAAAAATGTCAAAAAAGCTTGGAGATTCACTTAAACAGTTTATGTCTAAAATGGATGTAGTTATGGAAATAGTTGGTAGAAAGTATGGTGCACTCGTTCTTAAAGGGGAAGCAGTCTAATAAACATGCTGACGATTGCTCCATTACTGAGAATCAAACAACAAAAGGCAAAGAGAAAATCACTCCCAGCTCTTGAATGAATAACTTAAGCTTTAATAAGCGTAAATCTATCTATGATAAACTTTGCAGTGCTATTTTACTTTATTATAATTCTTTTTAGACCATACCTGAATAATGTTAGTAGACCTTCCTGAAATTAAAGCACTGTGTAGGCCTGTATAATGTGTATCTTTGTTTAATCGTCTCTCTTTTGTTTATCTATTGTTTAATATATATATATATATAGACATACATGCATGCATACGTACATATCATACTTGCCTGTAGAGAGGAGTTTATTTCAGCATCATATAAAATCAACAATAATGATAATAATAATATTAAAGCTAACACAGCTCTGGTATCGGAAAAGTATCGGTATCGGCCGATATCCAAATTCAGGTATCGGGATCGGATCGGAAGTGAAAAAATGTGGATCGGTGCATCCCTAATTTTTTTTATCATATATTTATTTTTAGTAGCACATAATTTGATACCTGGTGTTGTTCAGATCACTAAATGAAGTTCCAAGTGTAGGTGTGGGCGGAGCCTAATCATCCAGTCCTGTCAATCATCATCACGAGCGTATATAAGCAGCAGTCACTGCACAATTCCTCCTCCACCTCCTCCTCTCCTCTATTTCTCTCATTCTCCCTCTACATAGAACCGTTATAGTGGGGTTGAGATCAAGCCTCCTTCGAGGACAGCAAGCCAAGTTCGTTTTCCATTAACTATTGGCTCGTGAACACTAAATATGAGCAATAGTACTAGTGATGGTTGACTTGGCAAACAGCACTAATTATCTTCCCTCCTGATGTGAAAAGGAGTGTGTGAAGTGCTGATGAAGATAATGACTGGGTTTCTCTTCTAAATGGAGATCTAAACCGCAGCGTGAGCGGAGAATGTACATATAATCCGACCAATCACAGCTGAGCGTCATGCATGAGCTCATAATCCGACCAATCACAGCTCAGCGTCATGCTTGAGCTCATAATCCGACCAATCACAGCTGAGCGTCATGCATGAGCTCTCCCACTGCCAAACCTGATTATCATGTTCCTCCTCGCTTATTCCAATGATATGAACATGTGAATTCATGAATGTTTCATTAGAGGAGACTCTAAATGAGCACATTGTTGCTGTTCTACATTATTTTCGTCTTTGTACCGTCCCAGTGAGTCTGACTGAACTGTATTTGTCTCGCTCTTGCCCCATTTCTGCTGTCGTCTCCCTCGCTCTTGCACACATGCTGTGTTCTTGCTGGGTTATTTCTGAGATGATGAACATCAGTGTTATATTAGTGTCACTGATCCCGAATCAGAAGACAAACCTACACCTCAAATACCAAGGATACTCCAGCTTGGTAATTAATCAGCTTTCCTTATGTATTTGTGAGGTAGTATTGTATTTTATTACATTATATTAGTGTTGAAGCAAATCCGTATTATTACATATGCTTTATAAGTCTTGGTTGAGTCAGTGGGCGGGGCTAAAGAGGCAATGACGTAGAAGTAGGCGTCGATCTTCTTTCGTCAAGCTATGACATAATAATGTGAAAAATCATTTTCTGAGCTTGGTTTCAATAAAAGCTATTTTTGGACTAACAAATAAAGTTTGAAGAAAGTTGACCTCTCATATGTCAAAAGATTAAGAAAATTTGTATTTCTCATATCATGACCACCTTAATATTTTCAATTAGATTGTAATTTAATTTTAATTTGAGTTTTAGTCTTTTTTTTCTTTGTTTTTTCTTTTCTTTTAAATATGTATATTTAGTTCGAGTGATTTTAGTACTTCAACTTAAAACCAAAATAAAAAGCAAAACATTCACATTCTGTGTGCAATTGATGCTTTATCTATATATTTTGTCTCTGTGCCACAGAGAATGATGGGAAATGTATGAATTTAAACATGCAATTTAATAAGGTCTTATAAAGTCCACCATTTCAAAAGTGAGGGGTACAGAATGTCAAGTTTAATACCAGTTTTTTTTCTTCAGATTTTTGTTGAGGTTTTTGCTTAATTAGCTAAATATGCTATTTATTTTTAAAGCAATAAAACAGAAATAAAGTTGTCCAGTTCTTTATATTGCACATGCAGGGTTTTTCCTAGCTTAAAATGAGGCGGAGGTGGTAAAATCGTGATCATGTATTTTAATAAGTTAATAAAATGTGTATTTTTCGTAGACCATCATATAGTCTGCTGTGGCACAGTATTTTTGTAGGTTGATCTCGGTACCAACCACCCCCCAAAATGTGAGAAAATTTTGTACATTTTAAAGATAAATTCATTATTCTGGTGCACTTTGAGTCCCCCGAATCCACTGTTAAAAATAAATAATCCAACTGCCCAAACATATGATATTCTCTGATTTAGATATCAGATCATCGCATTACAATTATTCAAATTATCAGTGTTAAGCATGATAATATGGTTAAATATCACACTGAAGCTGATTTAAAAATAACATTTACTTTAATTTCAAGTTCTTTTTTTGGCAAAATTACATTTTCTTACTAGCCTAAACACAGTCTGTCTTACTAAACTAAAACTTTCCAATTGAAAACCTTCAAACTCCAAGCTTTTAAAACTACTTAAAACTTTCTAGTTAGGCTTTTTCAAGAGAACTTAAAGTTTGTCTACAAACTTTTTTATCTAATTGTAAAGTGTTACCAAATTATGATAAACATCATGTACACGTTACACGCTGCCTGATTCAAGCAGATCGTGGCTGTTAATGCATGAAAATACAAATTCAGCATTAACATTTAGCATGTGTATTCTAATTTGAAGGGCTTTGATAACATATCTGTGAAAATAAAATGCATTACGAGTAAAATAGATTGCAAATATTGCATGTTTGATCGGGTAGTGAATTTACAACAAAACCTGTTAATTATTCAACAAGAGAAATAGGCGGAGTTATTCATCATTGTGCAAAACAATTCGGATACTACATGACAACTTACAGTGCTTGACTTGTTCGTGAAAAAGGACTGAAGAGTTTTTTGCCATTTTGAACTCTATGAAACTGATGGATTCGGCGCGGGTGCGCGCATGGGCGTGTCGTAGGCTAATGCACGAGTGACTGATTACCATGGAAACGTGAAAGTCACGTATGTAGATAGACTATCCTTGACTCATTGGATTTTAAATCTCGATGTAGAGTATACACACCCGCGAAAACCTCAGCTTGTCGTAGACACACTTGCCCTATGAAAAAGTGCGGGGGACGAATTTACATTGTATAAAAAGTGGGGGGGACACGTCCCCCCCGTCCCCCGCGTAATCTACGCCTATGCCTGCACTCAATATTTGTATCCCTTTAAAAACTCATCTTTGATAAATTCTTTGATCTTTGATTCCTGCGAAAATAATCTCTTTGTGCCTTAAAATACCCGTGCCTTAACTCGCCTAGTTTAATTTAGCATACGCTGAATATTCATGAATATGCAAATTAGTCCCCGCCTCCACTCACTCACTCCAGCTCAGATTACCTGATCCACTCGCTCAACTTAAATGCTGCACAACGACAAGTGGAAATATCGTTTTAGTTCAGCCATGTTTAAAGCAGAAACTGATTCAGAAGAAGAAGAGTGAATCATACAGGCTCGTCTACAAGTCCATGTATCAGAAGAATGGTTCTGCGTTTTATGTATCTCTCTCTATTAGGGCTGGCTATCGTAACAAAATGTTCGATACCGATACCGATACCTTGACTTCGATACCGGTTCCTGAACGATACTTTTTTCGATGTAACCAGTTTTCACAATATAACATTACCTCATTTTTTTTTCAGTTTGTTGACTTTTTTACACTCATATTTTGAGTATGTAAAAAAGCACCAATGCTAACGTTTTCTATGTTTCCTAATCATTTAACAACATGTATTCTTTACTTCAATGAGCTCATTGTTTCTGCCTTAACTTAATGCATTGTTTAACAATGAAACTGAATGATAATTGAAATGCATTACACTGTCACCTCTGATAACAGATCACTCTAAATTGTCATTTAGACGCATGCATTTTCTGTAAAGCTGCTTTAAAACGATACGTAGCCTATTGTGAAAAAGGCTTTACAAATAAATGTGAATTAAATTAAATATAGGCTACTGGGGGGCGGGATATATGCCTCGCGCTCAGCACACATGAAGCTGCCGCAAAGCACTGGCAAAAGTAATGATTATGAATGTGTCGGGATTCGGGAAACAATAGCAAGGAGATATTTTAATTGTTTATTAATGAACAAGTGTTTACTAATGGTGTGTTCACTGTTCACCACCGAAGTAGATTACATACAAAGTCAATGCAAAGACGCGAATAGATGCATCATTCGCCCCGGGCGTCGCAAATGACGCTAATTGTTACGCGAATGACGCGTGTTCCGCGCAAGTTGAAAAATTTGAACTCGAGCGGAAGATTCAAGCGTCTAACTAGACGCGATAGACGCGTATTTGACGCTCTATTCGCGTTCGGTGTGAACACACCATTACTCTCAAGTGTACTCTGTGCGCTTTGCCTTATCAGATTTACCGTGTTACCGGTCTTGGCAGCAATTATCTTGTCGAAAATATTGCATCGCGTGCTTCTGGCATCGAGTCTGGCACATAGGTACACTTTGGATCATTTCCACATATTTTCTATCTATCTGGGTAGGGATGCTTACACACACACACACACTACAGCCTCACGTGCGACGAGCCTCTCTGGGCAGCCGCGTAAACTAGTGTTTTTCCGCCACAGCCAATCATGCTGCATGATTGTTTCACTGACGTTGACGAGATTAACCACTTAGGTACCGAAATTTGGTACCGAAAAACAAGACATGTTTCGATACTCGGTAGTATCGAGGCAATTCGGTCGGTACCTAAAAAGTACCGAACTCGGTACCCAGCCCTACTCTCTACAACGTCGGACACATAACTGTAACTGATATGATTACGTTATCAAACAGCTAATAATGTGCTGCTAATGTTACACACACCATGTTCCCGTTCGCCATCTCAGAGTCAGACAGCTGCCTTCTAACAATCAACATCCTTAGAAACACTTTGAACATCATAGAACATCAGTGGAGAAAAGCCACGCCCACAAGTGACGGGATTGGTCACATGTTTGTGACGTCAGAAACACCAGCGATTTCAAACCGTGTTTTTGAGACTGTCTTTGGTTCACTGCAGTTTTAAAGGAGAAAATACTCAGCAATGCTGTCGACTTATGAACTTACACATGGTTTGTTTTGAAGCATATTATTCTCTCATTCTCTCACACCTCTCACCCACATACATTGTAAAATAGTTCAGTATTCCATTAAAAATACAGTAATATACAGCTGTGGGAGTAGAAGCAGAAAAAAGACTCGTTTCCTCTGTGTTCTTTCAGATTGCTTCTTCTCCTGCCGCCACCGCTTTCTTCTCGCTCATTGATTTCCGCCTCCATCTTCTCTCTCTATTCTAACCCTTCTGAGATTTGTGTGTTTAGCGGTTTTGTACCACTTGACTTTACACGTTTGAGTTTTAAGGTTGAAAATGGATCCAGCACCGCTTGCGTTTTACGACCCTGAACGTGGAATCAATCAAGCGTAATTTTCAATTATCAGCAGACGTACATAACACGACTACGGCTCCGTTTCAAACCCGGGAAAGATGACGGCATTTTGAGACTTGACATGAAGTCTGTTTTTCAAACAGTGGGTGGTAAATGTATTCTGCCTTTTGAGGTCAGATTCTAAGGCAGCATCGCATACTGTCCTAACAGACACAGAGCAAACATAACACAGCGAGATTATTTCATACGCCAGGCTCTCACTAATGGAGCTGTGAAGTGCCACTCGTGTGCAGACACTTCCAGTGCAATAGTCTGGTGTGTTTGAGTCTAATCTCTCTCTAATGGAGATGCATGTCAAAAAACATGGATGGAATCAAAAGACTCTCTTCCTTTTTGCATTTATTCATCCCTCTGACTCTCTTTCGCTCCCATCTTGTTTGTAAACTTTGTACTTCAAAGAATGCTAATGGACGATGTGACCCAGATCTCTGCGTGCGTGTGTGTGTGTGTGTGTGTGTGTGAGAGAGAGAGAGAGAGAGACATCTAGCCTGCATGAGCGTAGGTTTAGTCTCAGCTTTGGTGGGGACATCCCAACCCCCCCCCCCCCCCCCCCCCCCCAAAGGGAATTATTTATTTGTACAAATACATTACATACACAGAATGTAGAAACGAAAAATGTCTCAGATGATCCACTGTTTATGACTGCAAGATTCTAATTAAAGGTATTGTAGGTAGGAATTTTATAAACACTTTTTTCCAAATTTGTTTAAACTTTCTGTATATATCAATGCATAATTAAAATGTAAGTACTCTGATAAAAAGAGTATAAAAATCGAGTGACTCTAGACTGTTTAATCTGCACTAAACACAGCTCATTATTTACATTCGGGACGAAACACAGAATTGGCTTAGGCGACTGTCACTCTCTCACAACCATGGCAACCACCCTTTTGCCACACAGGACCTGCCCACTTGCGCGCGCATCCGTTTGATTTGAGGAATTCAAGAGGCACGGAACCTAGGAATAGCAAAACAATGGCAGAGAAAGACCAACCAAAATTCACATATGCAGTTCGCGAAGGCAAACCAGGCAAAAAAAGGAAGACAGTAACGTTACTAGAAAAGGTAATGAACAAAAAGTCTTTGGATAAACAACAAAATAAAACGCATGTCAATATCGGCGTGGCTTTCCAGCGATGGCGAGAACTGAGAGACCTCAAGGGGCTGAAAAGTGACGCCTGGATGGCTATATTTCTGCTGGACAGGTAAATCTTTCTTTTTGTACTTTGATCATACATATTTTTTTCTTTATGTTTTCATGAAGCATGTGTCATTAGCACACGTAGCTGCCTAATATAGCTAACATAACATTACTTAGCGAGCCGTACTAGAAATGATAAATGATATATATGCCTAGCTCAAGATGATAGCTATAGTGTTGAATTGTACATAATTTTGCTTTAGATAACTAAATACATGTTTAACAGATAGTAGGCCGATCCGCATCCAGGAACTTTTCTTAGAATTATATTTACCTTCTGTCTAACTCTTTTACCATGTTCACCTGGAAGTTTACCTGCACGTTTTTTCGCCTTTGTTTTGTTTTTAAACAAAAAATCCCTCGACCCCGGATCTGTCCTCGAGCTGACGATGCGGTACTTGTCTCCGGAGTGTAGTCCTCATCAGAGTCAACAATGCTTTCATCATAAACTCTTACATGCAGAACACCATATATGTTATGAATGTTACACGAAATTCATCTTCATCACAGTGTAAATGATGGCAATGGAAAAACGTGTATCATGCAACCTGTTTTTAGCTTTGCCTTATAGATAACTAGCTCGTTAGCGAATCAATAAATATATATTTTAAACTTTACCAATATCAATATGCTACTTGATAGTGAGTACTAAAATACATCTTATTTGTTTATCTTCATAATGATAAAGTTAGATTTTTTTATTACATGTGATTCTGACATGATGTTACTACATGCACTGCGCTCCTTCCTCTCCGCTCGTCTCCGGTAAATAATGCGTCTTCAGCTCAGCGGTCGGAGTCGCGCGTTCATGTGTTTTGGAGGCGTGGCTTTGGAAGGAGCCCAGAAGGGAGGGGGTAGACGGTAGAGTGAATGGAAATAATGAGCTGTCTTTAAAACAGTCGTGAGAGGTCTACAGACACTCGATTTTTATACTTTTTTTTTCAGAGTACTTACATTTTAATTATGCATTGATATATACAGAAAGTTTAAACAAATTTGGAAAAAGGTTTTTTTTATACAATTCCTACCTACAATTCCTTTAAGGTAGGCTAATTAACATCCAGTGACTTGCTAACGTAGCATTCTATCATGATAGCGCGACTTCTATGAGTCTATCCGTGCTGCACACCCCTTATTAATGCTCCTAACCTTGAAAGATTGCAGAAGCTAGGTTTAACTGTAACAATATCCTGGGTAACCAGGATCACCAGTTAATACTATTTTCCACAGTAGAATCTGCATTTGAAATCCTGGTCAGTCACTAACTTACTACTGCTAGTTATTTGTTGCCTACTTACACTCTGCTTTATGAAAAAGCTTCGTATGTCCCCTTTCTTCTTCTTGGGTGACATAGCTGATCTACAAAGTACAAAAAGGGGCAAAGAAACGGAATATTAAAATGTTTTACTCTGGCCTTTGTATATGGCAGGCAGAGAGACAGCCCTGGTAACTTACCGTCGGCGTCGTCACGCGCACACGCGCACACAGCACCCGCTCGCTGCCAGTGAGTGCAAGCACAAAAAGTAGTCCCGGCCCGCGCGTGTAGCCTGCCTGTCAGAGACCCCGCCGCCAATCAAATTACAGCGTATCTTGTACTGTCGTCGTCCTGGCCGTTGGAATCGATCCAAATAGCAGCGCAAAGATCCAAATGCAGCGCAAATATCAAAATAGCAGTTCAAAGGAGCTTGCTAAATATTGGTGGGGACAAATTTGTCATCTCAAAATATTGGTGGGGACTAGTACCTAGCGTCCCCCCCTAAACCTACGCCCTTGCTAGCCTGTGAGGATGAGTGTGTTTGGACTCATTATGTTAAAGTGGGGACCAAAGCCTCTCCAACCCTCATATTCCATAGAAATCAGTCACTTTATGCATTTGCTTTTAGAAATAATTAATATGTCTAGACTATATATATATAATTTATTAGCCTTTATATATATATATATAGTGTGTCTTGAGTAAAAAAACGGTGTACTTATTCAAGCAGCCAGTTCTTAATTTACCATTGCATTGCAAACAAGCAGAGACGCTCCAAACTGTGGGCGGAGTTATGATGTTTGACTGACAGTTTGAGGAGCCAATGGCGTTAACAGATTTAGTCACATGCTCTTTTTAATACTTTACATGTCTCTCTGTAGATCTGTCATAGTTACAGTATTTGAGTTGCTCGGTCATTTAAACTGTGAAATTAATGGTTAAAAACAGGCAGCTGTGGTTTCCAAAACTTACTGTACAGCGATTGTACAGATTTACCTTACATTTACAGTAAAAAAATATATAAATTAAATTTCATGAATTGATATAATATTAATACCAACCTTAAAATGCAGTTGGTGAAGAGAAAGATTCATGATGAAGTTTATCACAATTATGTTTTTTCACAAACTGAAGTAAATATCAATGTCACCGCTGTCGGGAGGAAACCTTATATCTCCAAAACTGCTGCTTTTCAGGAAAAAAAAAAATATATATATATATATATATTTTAAATAATTAAACACTCAAAGATGATATTATGGATTTACATTTACATTTAGTCATTTAGCAGACGCTTTTATCCAAAGCGACTTACAATTGAGGACTAAACCAAGCGAGTCATCGTGAAGAGGCAAAAACAACGCAAGAAGTGCTCAAAATACAAAGTTCAGCCATTGCTCGGAGTAGCATAAGCCAGGCGAGCGAGGATTTAAAGGAAAGGATTTTTTTTAATTTTTTTTAAATTTTTTTTAAATTTTTTTTTATGTTAAAGCTCCAGTAGGTAACTTTTGAAAACATGTATTTGTTAAAACTGTCATTATGTCCTGACAGTAGAATATGAGATAGATAATCTGTGTAAAAATCAAGCTCCTCTGGCTCCTCCCAGTGGTCCTATTGCCATTTGCAAAAAATACACGCTCCCGGTCAGAAACAACCAATCAGAGCCGAGAGGAGTGTCTTAGCAGTGTCAGTCACGCTCGTGTACGCGCTGATCACACCCCTCTCTTGCACAGCGCGAGCGCCGGAGCGCGAGCCGTCGTTCAAACTCAAGATTGCCGGCGTGCTGCAGCTGTGCTTATGACGGAGAAACAACCTAAACTGCCAATTCTCGAGTGACACCTGCTCATAAAACAAAGAGGTAAAAGGAAAAAGACTGATGACGATAAACAAGCGAAAAAGAAAGAATTACACAGAGCCCATTGACTCGGTGTCAAAACTAACATGTAGATAAAATGTCACGCACTCTGCTAAGCAACAATTGAAACCTGCTAATTCACTGGCTTGTCATGTTGCTGAAATAATGTACTAGCACACCTTATCTAGCATTATATATCGCAAGAATAATTACTTACATACTGTAACGTTAGTTACCGTTATATTAACGTTATCTTACTAGCTATTTATAACTTATAGAAAGAGTGCAACGTTATAAAGTTACATGTAGGCTATTGGAAAATACATAATGATTTGAGGACCAAGTTTGTAGTCAAAGTATGGGCAGGCCATAGTCAATGTAAAGCATATTATTGACGTTTAGTCCCTATTAGTGAATGTGCCATATAACTTTTTATCCGCCGTCATCGGTGGGCCTGTTTACTAGCCTGCGCGTTCATGACAGGCTCCGCTGTGGAGGACGAGCTGTGGAGGGAGGGCTGTAGCGCAGCAGAGAGCAAGGGGGTGGGACCTGGAAGTTGTACTTGTTCAAATTTTCAGGCTAAGTCAACGTTTTCTCAAACCTCACTACTGCAGCTTTAAGTGCTCCCGAAAGAGATGAGTTTTCAGTTGCCTTTTGAATGCTGTCAGGGATTCTGCATTCCGGATGACGGTGGGGAGATCATTCCACCAGCATGGAACCGTGAATGAGAATGTTCTGGAGAGTGATTTTGTGCCCCGCTGTGATGGTACCACGAGCCGTCGCTCATTGACCGATCGTAGGCTTCTGGTAGGAATGTAGACTTGTAGTAGTGAGTGGAAGTAAGAGGGAGCTGAACCTGTGGTCAATCTGTAAGCAAGCGTCAAAGCCTTGAACTTGATGCGAGCAGCGAGTGGTAGCCAGTGCAGAGAGATGAACAGAGGAGTGACGTGGGCCCTTTTGGGCTCGTTGAAGACGAGACGAGCTGCAGCATTCTGGATCATTTGTAGAGGTTTAGTTGCACATGATGGAAGTCCAGCCAGAAGAGCATTGGAGTAATCAAGCCTAGAAATGACCAGGGCCTGGACGAGAAGTTGTGTTGCATGATCAGTTAGGAAAGGCCTGATCTTCCTGATGTTGTGCATAGCAAACCTGCATGATCGAGTTGTCTTTGTAATGTGGTCAGTGAAGGTCAGCTGATCATCAAAGATTACTCCAAGATTTCTGACCGACCTTGATGGGGTGATTGAGGATGAATCTAGCTGGATAGTGAGGTCTTGCTGTAGAGACTGATTGGCAGGGAGGACGAGATGAAGCTCAGTCTTTGCCAGGTTGAGCTGCAGGTGATGTTCCTTCATCCATTGCGAGATGTCCGCCAGACAGCTTGAGATCCGTACAGCTACTGTGGGATCATCTGGTTGAAATGAGAGGTAGAGTTGGGTGTCATCAGCATAGAAATGGTAAGAGAAACCATGTGCCTGTATGATGGGTCCCAGTGATGTGGTGTAAATGGAGAAGAGGAGCGGTCCAAGAACTGAACCCTGGGGAACCCCTGTGGTCAGCTGATTTGCTTTGGATACCTCACCTCTCCATGCGACCTTGAAGGACCTACCTGTGAGATAGGACTCAAACCAGTTGAGGGAGGTTCCAGTGATGCCCAGTGATGAGAGGGCGGACAAGAGGATCTGATGATTCACTTTGTCGAAAGCAGCAGACAGGTCCAGTAGAATGAGAACTGATGATTTGGAAGCAGCTTTTGCGATCCGCAGGGCTTCCGTGACTGACAGCAATGCAGTCTCAGTTGAATGTCCTTTCTTGAAGCCAGATTGGTTGACATCCAGCTGGTTGTTCAGAGACAGGAAAGATGATACTTGGTTAAAAGCAACTCGTTCAAGTGTTTTCGCAATGAATGGTAGGAGAGAGACAGGTCTGTAGTTCTCTAGAAGTGATGTGTTTAATGTTGTTTTTTTTAAGCAGAGGAGTTACCCGAGGCTGCTTAAATGCTGTAGGGAAAATGCCAGTGTGGAGGGATGAGTTGATGATGTGTGTGAGAGCTGGAAGAAGTGTGGGAGAGACGGCTTGTAGAAGGTGTGAGGGGATGGGGTCTAGAGGGCAGGTGGTAGGATGACTGGAGAGGAGAAGTTTAGATACTTCTTCCTCGGTTAGTGGAGTGAAGGAGGAGAGAAGGTTGTTGGCTGTGGGAGAGGTTAGTTTGGGTTCCTGTGTGTGTGAAGCTGAGAACTGACTGCTGATAGTTGTAGTTTTGTTAGTGAAGAAGTTAGCAAAATCATCAGCAGTTAGCGAGGAGGTGGGTGGTGGTGGAGGTGGACAGAGGAGAGAGTTGAATGTCTTGAACAGTGAATGTGTGTTAGAGGCGCTGTTGATCTTGTTGTGGAAATATGAAGATTTTGCGGTGTGAACATCAACAGAGAAGGCAGAGAGCAGAGATTGATACCTACTGAGGTCAGATGTGTCTTTTGATTTGCGCCATTTCCTCTCCGCTGCCCTGAGCTTGGTCCGGTGTTCACGAAGAACCTCAGATAACCAGGGGTTAGAGGGAGTAGTGCGTGCTGGCCTGGAGGAGAGAGGGCAGATGTTGTCTAAAGAGGAGGTTAGGATGGAGCATAAAGTATCCGTTGCAGTATTCACATCCAGAGATGAGAAATGTGAGGGTGAGGGAAGAGAAGATGACACAGCAGAGGAAAGATGGGACGGAGAAAGTGAGCGCAGGTTTCGTCTGAAAGTAAATGGTGGGGAGGTTGGTGGAGCATGGGTAGTGAGTTGTAGATTGAAAGTAAGTCAAGTCAAGTCAAGTCAAATATATTTATATAGCGCTTTTCACAATACAGATTGTATCAAAGCTGCTTCACAGTATCAATCAAAACAACTTAACAATGTTTGTTTATTACTGAAAAAAAAAAAAGACATCCAAGTTTGGTAGAGCTGATCAATGGTATGATTGGTTAATTAATTTGAATATCCCCATGAGGAAATGATCTGAAACTTGGAGAGGTTTCACCAAAATGTTGTCTGTGATACAGTTGCGTGTGTAAACCAGGTCCAGTTGGTTGCCTGACTTGTGAGTACCGGTGGTGATGAGGCGTTTGAGATCGAAAGAGGCTAGGAGAGAGATGAAGTCTGTTGCATACGGTTTCGCTAGGTGGATGTTGAAATCACCAAAGACTACAAGTGGGATGCCATCCTCAGGGAAAGAGGACAGCAACACATCCAGCTCCTCTACAAAACTTCCCAGTTGACCTGGGGGGCGATAAATAACTACAATATGGATCTTCATGGAAGTTGTAAGTGTAATAGCATGATATTCAAATGAGTTGTTATTGCATAGAGAAGAGAGAGTTGAAAATTTCCAAGGATTTATATTGTCAGATACTTGTATGTGTTTGTATTATTAACCTTTTACTGTAATTAGGCCTAAGTCAGTAAGTGCATTGCTTTACGTCATTCATAATAAAGTTTACTGTAGCTGCAGTGTGTAGACGCTCAGTTTTTCCTGATATTTGGTTAAAATCTCATTGTTATTAAAGATGAAGTGCTTCTCACAGGCTATGTAAGGCAGTATTGACAATGAGTCAATGACAAATGCTAGACTAAGACACTCTTCTCCACTTCTCAAATACATAAAATTAGCCTTTATATAGTGTTTCTGGAGTAAAACACACTGTACTTGTTCAAGCAAGCACTTCCTTATTTACCATTGCATTGCAAACAAGCAGAGACGCTCCAAACTGTGGGCGGAGTTATGAGGTTTGACTGACAGTTTGAGGAGCCAATGACGTTAACAGATTTAGTCACAAGCTCTTTTTAATATTTTTCATTGGTTAGATATTTGCAAACCCCACAGAAAGATGTAAAGTAGTAATGATTTATGAAAAAAATTAAATAAGCACCCCATACTGTATGTATTATCACCAAAAAGCATTATGGGATTGTTTTTTTCCCCAAAGTAAATATGATTTTCTTAGAAAGTGGGTATCTCAAGATCTTCACCCTGCTCACACACATTAAGGCGAGTGTTACACACTTTGCTTCAATCCTACAGAGCTAAATTGAGTTTTTTAGCAATATATTTCTTTAACACTGGTGATTTCATTGGCTCTTTACAACAAGGAAGCAGAGTTTTCATATTGATTATCCTGTGAGACTGAAAGTAACAGAGAACTGGAAACCCTCTTATTACCTTAAGTATCATATTATGTTTCAAAGTGCAATTTAGTGTTGATAAAGTGACATTTTAAAGGTTACTTTTTTACAGTTTGAAAGCTTAGCGCAGTGATATTATGCACATTACATGCTGCCCTGTGCTGTATAATGCTGGCTTTCATTTCAGTGTTTGTTTGTGTTCATGCATTTATTACAGTATATCACTCATTGTTGTAATGCACTGTTGTGAACTGTTGTAATGCACTGTTATGAACTGTTGTAATGCACTGAACTCGGTGTTAGTGAGCTGTGGATTTGTTTCTGTCACTCTTGAATCCTTCATCTAGTGCAGCAGATTCAGAAGAAGAGTTAATACAAGACCAGCTGATATAGTCACATTTTTACCCTGGGAAGGTGTGTGTGTGTGTGTGTGTGTGTGTGTGTTTCAGCAGGCAGAATCGATGTGCTAGGTCAGTGTGTTGTGGGCGATATGATGAATGTTTGTTTGCAGAGCTCAGACTCTATGGACCTGAAGCCGAAACAATTACACTGCTATCTCAGAAAACACACACACAGACGGACGCACACACACACACACACACACACACACACAGACGGACACACACACACACACACACAGGGCAAATTTACAGAAAGTCATATCAATAGGACGCCCTTTAACTTGCACTGCCTTCTGTGTGTGTGTAGGTGTGTAGGTGTGTGTGTGTGTGTGTGTGTGTGTGTGTGTGTGACCGTTGGGCTCTGAGGCAGTATATGATGCTTCCCCGTCCTCTCTTCAGCAAGGTTACACACAGCTTGAGAAACTGTGCACATCCAGTTCTTTAACTGTTGGCATGACTGAAGAGACTCATGGGAAAATTCCCAAAACGCTGCATCCTATTCACACACACCCCGCAGTGCAGCTTAACCGCTCAGTGTTATCAGTTCGCAGAACACACACATCTCTCAATCTAAACGGGGTGTATTTTAGATTTTATTTTAGAAACCATGGATTCTACAGGCGTTGATCAATGCTGTTTTATTTCAGAGGGACGTTTGCATATTTTCTAGTGATCATTTCTAATGCATCAAATGATGATCAAATAAGCATTATACCTTTGTATATATTCAGGCATCAGGGATGTGATTTCTCCATATGTATATAGATTTACGTATTTTCCGACTTGAAGTATGAATTTAAGTTGAACGTTTGTAAGCAAATGAATTGAACTGCATCCAATATTAGTGTTATATATAAAATAATAAATATAATTATAAATTGAAAATAATATTTTTATTGTTGTTTTATGTTTTTAAATTATTATTATTACTAAATATGTGTTTTTATTTGACAGTACAATAGTGTTATTCCAATAATAATGTGTTTATTTTGTATGTATTTGTTTATAATGGGTGGTGGTGGTGCAGTGGATAAGACACATGCCTTTGGTGTGAGAGACCCGGGTTCGAATCCACTGTGAGACACCAGTGTGTCCCTGAGCAAGACACTTAACCCCTAGTTGCTCCAGAGGCGTGCGACCTCTGACATATATAGCAATTGTAAGTCGCTTTGGATAAAAGCGTCAGCTAAATGAATAAATGTAAATAATTTGAATAATAAAATAACAACTATTATTATTTTTTTTTTATTTGAAAATAAAATCGTATTATTGCAATAGTAATGTCTTTTGTTGGTTACATTTTTTATGATTTCAATTATAAAATGAAAACAAAAATAATAATAATCATATCGAATTGTGTCCTTAGATGCCATGCACAGCTGTAATATGTAAAAATTATAAAATGAAAATAATAATAATAATTATTATTGATGCTGTTGTTATTGTGTCTTTTTATTGTTATTATTATTAAATATAACAATTATTTGTTTTAATACTATTTATTACATCCTCAGTCGATCATGTAATAGTGAAATGCTCTGATTTCATGATGAACCTGATATAAGATATAAGATCTGTTTGCGTTGCGATATTCATAGAGGCAAATTTCTTCTGAACTTTATGATTCGTTTGCAGTGTTTGAAGTACTTTTTGGTCTTTTAAATGCATGAGGCGACGCTGACACCCAATTTCTGTGTCCTCTGAGCCGTAGGAAAAAACAGCCCTGGAGGGAAAAAGTGAACGATTCCTTCCTCAATAACGCATGGACTGTGGAGAATGGGACTGAGGATTATTCTGCTTAAAGAACATCTTTCTTCCATCCTCACATAATGACACAGAAGGTTATTTCAGGTTCTGTGAATGGAAAACTTCTAGAACCGGGTGTCCTTGTAAAGAGAGCCCTGAAAAGAAAATGACAAAATGGCGTCTCGTTCACTATGTGGTCTCTCTCTGTGAGAGAGGCAATAAAGCTTAAATCATTTGGAGGAGGAGGACACTTGCCCTCGGGGAACCTCAACTCTTTTATCTGCTTCATTCTGTCACATCGACCCGTCTTTAAAGGCCACGCCACTAAAATCAACCTGATTCGGTTTCGCCCGAGTAATTTCTTCACGCTCTTCGGAGTAAACGGCAGAAGTCTCGAGTCTGAGATGAAACTATTGACAGTGCAATGCAGTTTATAAAGAGAGATGCTGCAGTGAACTGGAAGTATTGAGGGTCTTATACAGTAGATCGTCATGAGGGCCAGAGATCAGTGTAGATGTTCATCTGGAGGTTTGTCTCTCCAAGATCAATTTCATGCTCTCCTGGGCATTTTATATCTTCATTAATTATTTACACAATCTTTTCATCAGCCTAAACAATAGCTGTGTTTCAAAACCTTCTGAGCTGCCTATTTAGACTGCATTTTGAGGCACAAACAGTGTATACAGACATTACATTAATAGATATATATTAGGGCTGTCAAGCGAGTAAAATGTTTAATCTAATTAATTGCATGATGTGCCTCTTAAATAATCTAATCGGAATAAATCAGAATAAAAAATAAAAAAGGTAATTGCGACTTTTTATCTCAGAATTCCATGATATAAAGTCGCAATTGTGTTATAAAGTCAGAATTGTGTGATATAAAGTCGCAATTGTGTTATAAAGTCAGAATTGTGTGATATAAAGTCAGAATTGTGATATAAAGTCATAATTGCGTGATATAAAGTCAGAATTGTGTTATAAAGTCAGAATTGCGTTATAAAGTCAGAATTGTGTGATATAGTCAGAATTGTGTGATATAAAGTCAGAATTGCGTTATAAAGTCAGAATTGTGTAATATAAAGTCAGAATTGTGTGATATAAAGTCAGAATTGCGTGATATAAAGTCAGAATTGTGTTATAAAGTCAGAATTGCGTGATATAAAGTCAGAATTGCGTGATATAAAGTCAGAATTGTGTTATAAAGTCAGAATTGCGTGATATAAAGTCAGAATTGCGTGATATAAAGTCAGAATTGCGTTATAAAGTCAGAATTGCGTGATATAAAGTCAGAATTGCGTGATATAAAGTCAGAATTGTGTTATAAAGTCAGAATTGCGTGATATAGTCAGAATTGCGTGATATAAAGTCAGAATTGCGTTAAAGTCAGAATTGTGTAATATAAAGTCAGAATTGTGTGATATAAAGTCAGAATTGCGTTATAAAGTCAGAATTGCGTGATATAAAGTCAGAATTGCGTTATAAAGTCAGAATTGTGTGATATAAAGTCAGAATTGTGTGATATAAAGTCAGAATTGCGAGATATAAAGTCAGAATTGCGTGATATAAAGTCAGAATGGCATGATATAAAGTCAGAATTGCGTTATAAAGTCAGAATTGCGTGATATAAAGTCAGAATTGCGTGATATAAAGTCACAATTGTGTTATAAAGTCAGAATTGTCTGTTATAAAGTCCTGATTTTTTCATTTAAGCGAATTTTTTCTCAGAATTGCATATTTATATCTCGCAATTCCGACTTTATAAAACACAATTGGGAGATATAAAGCCAGAATTTCATGATATAAAGTCGCAGTTGCGTGTTAAAAAGTCAGAATTGACCCTTCGCTAAGCCCCGCCCTCCTTAGTTACTGTTGCTACGCCTGTCAAGCTTTCGCGACTGCCACATATATTACAGTGTAAATGCACCGGTGTCAGACATTCCCAAGGAGATAATTAGTCATTTTTGGCGAACAGGTGAAATATCTGAGAGAGCAAGACAAAAGGGACTGCAGTATGCATTCGAGGGATATATCCACGACATAATATGCACCCGATTAGAGAATAATTTCATCAAAATCGAATCTAAAGCCTATAACGTTAGGTCCCAGCGCAAGCAGCAACCGCCTCCTTAGCAGACCATTCACATGGGAAACGCACAAATGGAGGAACAGCTATGTTCATGCACAGCAGGGTAAGTGAAATGTGAAAATAATCTAATAATTACAAATCAAACAGCTTATCCATCAATCTAACACCGGGAGAGCCACGATCGGATTGGGGTAAAGTTACTCAGGGGTAGGCCGCCGATTAACAAAATGCTGAAATATATTTTAAAGTATGTCAGTGAGCTTCCGTCTTGCCATTAATCGTCTTATTTTACGTTCAAATATATGCATTATGAACAAAGAACCGCCATTATTTCCAAGCAATAGTTTTTTTTTGTTGTTAATCCTGTCGACATTTAGTTGTGAATGGGTCTCCCACACTGCTTGATCCACGCCCGGCATTTCTCCCCTTTGGCTTTTAGGTTTCGGGAAGGGAAAAAATGCCACCCCACCTTCCAAACTTTTAGGATACCGGGTATCAGATTTGCACAATTCATACGCACAACGCGTCGGCATGTTTCCCTCGCTCGAAAGCTTGACAGACCTCCCGCGCCTAGTTACGGTTGCTAAGCCACGATTGGCCAGTGGCGGTTTTCGGGCGTGGCTTAGTGAAGGGTCACGCAATTCTGACTTATAACACATAGTTCTGAGAAATAAAGTCAGAATTGCGAGATGTAAAATTATAAAAAGTGTCAATTATCTTTTAAAATGTTTTATTCTGTGGCGGAAAAAAAATATTCCATAGTTACCGACATTCTTTTGAATGGCATTATATAGCTCTATTAAATGAATTATTATTCATTCCCATGAGGTTCCATTTCAATTAGGATTCTGCTTTACTATGCGTCTGTCATATCAGGATAATGGAGCAGAGCTATTTTTTCCAGAGTGAAATTGTGCAGTGATACTTAATGAAATCATCTCTAAAACGGATGGTTTTTGTTCCTGACATTTGCCCGGGGAAAACAGGAGTTAATATTGGCTAATTAAAATAATGCCGGAAGAGTGAGAGGAAATCCGCTGAGCGTAGAGAAAACTAAACGAACAAAGCAAAGATTTGAAGATCTCTGCGGTTCTCAGGGGAAACGGCCCGTCGAGGGGTTGTTAGCGCTCAGGTCTACGGGTGAAACCAGTTCAAGAGCTTCCACTAATCCCAGTAGCCAGTTACTAAGAGCTGAGTAGATCCCGACGGTCTGAAGCAACTAATGCAGCAGAGTTGAGGATCACAAAGTGCGGCTCCGGTCCATCTTATTAGTCTACCGCATCTTGCTCTCTTCGCTCTTCCTTTGTCTTATCTGCATGTGTAATTCAGCTCTCCAGGGCTTCTGTGTTCACCATTCACACACATGTCTGATGCATTTTCAGCCTATTAGTCACGGGTAAAGTATAGACAACTTAAATGGATAGTTCACCCAAAAATTAAAATCCTATATCCATCCTATTCCAAACCTGTATGACACAAAATCAGAAAAAGATAGAGGTCTAGACAACATTGGACCCCATTTGCTTTCAGTATATGGACATAAAACAAAACAAAACAAAACACTGAGATGTTTTACAGAATATCTTTTGTGTTTCACAGAACAAAGAAAATCATGCAAGATTGCAAAGATGTTCCAGTTCCAGAAGATCCAGTGCGTTGTAATTGGCCAGCAGACCCAGTGCGTTGTGATTGGCCAGTAGACCCAGTGCGTTGTGATTGGCCAGCAGACCCAGTGCGTTGTGATTGGCCAGTAGACCCAGTGCGTTGTGATTGGCCAGCAGACCCAGTGCGGTGTGATTGGTTGGCCAGCAGATCCAGTGCGTTGTGATTGGCCAGCAGATCCAGTGCGTTGTGATTGGCCAGCAGACCCAGTGCGTTGTGATTGGCCAGCAGATCCAGTGCGTTGTGATTGGCCAGTAGACCCAGTGCGTTGTGATTGGCCAGTAGACCCAGTGCGTTGTGATTGGCCAGCAGACCCAGTGCGTTGTGATTGGCCAGCAGACCCAGTGCGTTGTGATTGGCCAGCAGACCCAGTGTGTTGTGATTGGTTGGCCAGCAGATCCAGTGCGTTGTGATTGGCCAGCAGACCCAGTGCGTTGTGATTGGCCAGCAGACCCAGTGTGTTGTGATTGGTTGGCCAGCAGATCCAGTGCGTTGTGATTGGCCAGTAGACCCAGTGCGTTGTGATTGGCCAGCAGACCCAGTGCGGTGTGATTGGTTGGCTAGCAGATCCAGTGCGTTGTGATTGGCCAGCAGACCCAGTGTGTTGTGATTGGCCAGTAGACCCAGTGTGTTGTGATTGGCCAGCAGACCCAGTGCGTTGTGATTGGCCGAACACCTCGAGCGTGTGTCAGAAATGTAACGCCCCTTACCATAATCGTGAGCTTCAACTTCTAAGGCTTCTAAAGCATTTGTAAAAACACCATTTATAATAATGTCGTTGGTTTTACTGTATCAGTTTGAGTCGAGGCATTTTAGTCAGGTCTGGATCAGTGTTCTCTGTTAGATGGAATAAATCTAATAAATGTCTTCTTTTTTTGGTGGGGTAAAATATCTCTTTAATTTGGTTTAAACCTGAATGCTATTATTATTTCCCAGGGAGGGAACGCAAGAGTTATTTAGAGGTAAATATGTTTAAAAGGGAGTGAGTGTCTGCAAAGCATCTGCACACAATACCACTCTTCTATCTGCATTGTGTACGTTTATTTCAGGCCAGACTGTAGTCTGACAGGCTGTGAGCGCTCGACGGTCTCTGAAGTAACACAAGCTATTCTAACTCACTCTCTTCGGGTTTGCCAAAATAAATGCACCACTTTTAGCCGTTTTATCCACATTGGACCGCTTGCGCTCATTGTAGCTAGTTAGTGTCCTAGCCTCGGGTTGCAGAGGCAGAATCAGTGCAGTGAGTGACAAATAGGCTGTTCAGATCGAGGTTACACACACCTTAAGGAATGATGCAAGATAGCATTGATGAGAGAGCTATAGTGAGGGATTTCATGCAGGAGAACTCGTGAATTTGCATTCAGAAAAGCAGATAAATGGAGAATCCAAACCCGGTAGAAGATCTTTAGGAGACGCCATTAATCCTCACTGTAATGACTCACAAATTATCTACAAGTTGACTATGAGGCAGAATGGGTTTTAGGGAAAAAGCTAAAAAATAACACAACAGTTTGTTATTCTCTCTATTTTAAAGTCTCTTTTGATAAAAGCATTTGCTAATTGAATATAAGACAATTTAATAATATTCTTCATGGCACAGATTCAACAAGGTGCTAGAAACATTATCCAGAGATTTTGGTCCATATTGTCATGATTTGGTCCAGATTTGTTGGATCTGAACATCCATGATGTGAATCTCCTGTTTCTTCACATCCTAAACTAAGCCTAGTTTTGACGTAAATGGACACTAAGTTACGACTTACGCACTTCTAAATATTTTTGCGTTGCACCATTAAACTTAGTTGAAGCGCAACTCTACGTATGAACTAATTATTTACGGCAGCCTCCGATCAGGAGTAATGGTTGGACTAAAATATCAGACAGATGAACTGCATCAATAAGCTCTTCTTTTACCTGACAGACTTCAATTCTTTAGACATATATGATCATGCTGACATTTACACTCGCTTCCATTTTAAGAGAGAGAACATTATGTGAAAAGATTACTTTGTTAGCGGCTCTTTAAAGGGGTCATGACATGTTTTTTTGTTTTGTTTTATTATGTTCCCTTAGGTGCAATTATAGTATTACTATAGTTTTTTGTACAAAAAACTTTAAAAATGTAGTGATTTATGACATTTTCCCACCCTGTTTCTCCCCCTCTGATTCAAACAGTCTGTTTTGGAGGTGTTTCCCCTTTAAGAGTTCAGTGTTAACGCCCACTGTTTTGATTGGCTAACGTCAGTGCTGCTTATGCATAAATTATTAACGTTAATCATTTTGTATCACATGTAGGCAACACAATGCTCCGCCATGTGAAACTTCGGTCTTCCGATCTTTTACCATCGTGTCAATTCTCAATTGATTTTGATTCATATGCGCGCGAGAGAGAGAGAGAGGGAGAGAGAGAGAGAGAGAGAGAGAGAGAGAGAGAGAGAGAGAGAGAGAGAGAGAGAGAGAGCAGGACAGTTTGAAGGCGCGCGCGCGGCCGGGGCTCTCTCTCTCTCTCTCTCTCTCTCTCTCTCTCTCTCACATGCGGCCTGTCACACTCATCTACATCACTCACCGAACAAATAAGGCTTTGGCGGGCTGCATATGCTGCAAATAAACTGCATCCAACTGCTTTCCCTGACGTCTGGATCGTTCGGCAGCATTCAAACATGTTGTTTGTCCACAGCAGGAACAGCACATCTGCGTGGCGTAAACAGACCCCCTCGCTTCACGTCAACGCATGCGATGATGCGAAATGAGGCGTAGTTGTCCTGCGCTGGAGGCGGTCATATGCAAACGACTGGTACGTCTCTTCGTACCGTGACGTCACTAAGTTCAAAGGATCTAGAACGAGCTGTATTTAGAGCTTGATTAAATAAATGCTTCGTTTATAATGGGGAGGACGTCTTAAGCTATGAAACTTGCAGGAGGTTTTAATGGTACAAAGACCTCTTAAATACCAAAAGATCAAGGCAAATTTGGTTTCTCATGTCATGACCCCTTTAACACGAACCCGTCCTAAACAGCGCCGCTGTGTGCATCGGTCCATGTTGTGCATGTCAAATATCAGTCATAATCAATAAACATCATTTCTTATGTTTTTTGTATCAATATATATTCCTTATTGATTTCATTTCAAATACAATTTCTGAATGTTATTTACATAAAAAACATGCACGTCATTTCAACACAACATCTGCTCACGTATTTGAGGATCATCGAGGCTAAACGTCATATTATGCGACTACTCTTACTTTACGGAGAGCTTACGACCTACTAGCTACGTAGCCTGGTTAAAACCAGACCATTCTCAGTTGTAACTTGAGTTATGGTCTGGCAAAGCGTCATAGACAAATCATTTCCAGAGGGGCGTCACCAACGGACGTCGCGGATAGACCTAAACCCAATCAGAGCGATGAAGGAGATGACGTATGCAGAGCGGCGGAGAAACGAGTGTTGTTCTTTGCTCGGTTTTTAACAAAAAGGAAACTTTCAAATCGCTTAAAACAGACGCGATGGCTGATTCGAACGAGTGATGTTCGACGGCGGCATCCATCTTTGTAATGTAGGCTACAAAATCTGCTTCAAAATCCCAGCGCTGTCGTCATCGTGTAAAGCCCGCCCCAACGCTTCTGATTGGTGCCTCGATTTCGGCGGATTGGAAATGGGCTTGAATGAGCTCTTTGCCAGACTAACTTTCAGAGCAAATCTAAATTTGCCGGAAGTTGTCTGGGTTTTCCCTGGCTACTAGCTACGTTCTGCCTTACGAACAAATGGTGCAATGCAACAAAGTACAGAGTTAGTTACAAACTAGCTAATAGTTACTAAGCCTCTAGTGTGGACTTTACGTTTCAATTTAAGAAAGATTGGTGCAACCGTACCCTGGTCGTTTGAGTTAAGTGAACTCACTGTCGTGATCAAGAAATCAGTGTGAGAAGATTTGAGCTTTGTGACGTGTGTGTTATCCTGCTGGAAGTAGCTCTCATCTGAAGATGGTCATAAAGGGGTCAGCAACAATACTCAGGTAGACTGTGGCGTTTAAACGATGTTCAATTGGTACTAAGAGGCCCAAAGAGTGCCAAGAAAACACCCATTACACCATTACAGCACCAGGAGCCTAAACCGCTGATTCAAGTTCATGTTGTTTACGCCAAACAGCAGAAATCATCACACAATGTTTTTCCAATCCTCTATTGTCCAGTTTTGTTGAGGGCGTGTGAGTTGTATTCTGACAGGAGTGTCACCGGTGTGTTTCTTCTACTGCTGTATAGGGCTGTCACTTTTGTGAAAAATCCTGTTCGATTTTTGAGACATACGTGTTCATTGAATCGACAAAATCGATTTTCCATGTCCAAAGACGTTTCCATTTTCAACACCAAATATAGGCAAATCCACGGACACCTAACAGGCGTTAGGACGAGCGTAAAGAGGGCGCTTGAGACGCGCACAAGTCAGCAATATTCCTGATGATTTATTAGCGTGAAGTTTCATGCACAATGACAAACAGGAGCGCAACATTCAGGGATTGAAATTACCCGCCAAATGCGGCTACAAATAAACTTTGGCGGGAAGCGCTGTCAAATCACGAGCCAATTTAGCGTGTTTCTATTCACTTTGCTGGGAAGTTCGTGTAAGCCAAATCCTGCGCAAATACGCAACTCGTGAGTCCTCATGATATATTAAATACAGCGTATTGTGCAGAATCTGTGCATTTCTGGCTTCAGGGGCGGTTTCTTCATTAGGGCGATTGGGCGACGCACCACCAAAGTGTGAAAGTTACTTTTTCAATCACATTCAACCACAGAGTTACGCTAGCCGTCACTATAGTCCAATCAGCGTCATGTCACGTTCTGTGGAGTACCGCCTCTTTTTGGGCGATTACACTCTGGCTGAGAATCGCCCCGAGTGTTCCCATAGACTTACATTCAAAGATGTTTTTTTCGAGCTGGAGGCACTGCAATGCATTCTCTATGGGTTCCGGGAGGGCTCGCACTAACGTGCTTACGTCATCATACGTATCCTTAACTTGTGCAGCGATTGGTGGGAACAAACATACACTATTAAAAATCTTTAAGATTAAGTGACAAATAATATTTAAAAACAATTTTGAATTTGAATAACAAGAAAAAATGAAACACTACAATAATATCTTTATCAGATGTGATTAAAAAAAATAAAAATAAAAAAGAATGAGAGCGAGAGCTTGAGAAACTGTTGGGATAGGGATCTCGCGACTCGCGCGTTGAGGCCAGCTGAACTTGAACAACGTCATGGCAAACGCAGTCATTTATCGTGTCATTAAATCCTTGTATCTCTATATTTATATTATAATAAATAAATTATTTTATAACTAAAATAAATGTATTTATTTTGTCAGGTCTGCGACACAATCTTAAAGTAGTGAAGTTGCCTTTACATGCTTAAGCTGTTAATTTATCCATTGCATGGGTGGACCTTATCCTTATCAATCATCCAAACATTTGCCCCCCCTGAGAGATTTTGCAGGAGCCGCCACTGTCTGGCTTACTTCAACACACACAGTGTCCACCCAGTAGACAGTGTCCACCTAAAACACACTTTTGGTTAAAAAAATAAAGGCCGTTAAAATCGATTCCCTATTTTCGTTTTTGACACTTGTGTTGGTTGGTGCGATCAATTGTGCAATCGATTTTCGAACGTAAAGTGACAGCCGTACTGTAGTCCTTCTGCTTCAAGGTTTGATGTGTAGTGCGTTCACAGATGCTCTTCTGCAGACCTCGAGTAACGAGTGGCTATTTGAGTTGCTGATGCCTTTCTATCTCTGACCTCTGGCATCAACAAGGCATTTTCGTCCCACAGAACTGCTGTTAACTGGATATTTTCTCTTTTTCAGACCATTCTCTGTAAAACCCAGAGATGGTTGTGCATGAAAATCCCAGTAGATCAGCAGTTTCTGAAAAACTCAGACCAGCCAACAACCATGCCATGTTCAACGTCACTTAAATCATCTTTCTTCATCATTTCTTGCCTAAATGCATTGAGTTGCTGCCGTGTGATTGGCTAAATAGATCCAGTATTTGGATTAAGGAGCAGTTGAACAGGTGTACCTAATAAAGTGGCCAGTGAGTGTAAATTCTAAGAATCTGCTAAATGAATAAATGCAAAGGTTTTAAAAGGAAACTGGGATCAGTCTTACTCATGCTAGTTATATAAAGCCGAGTATTTTTAGACTATCTTGTCATTTAGCCTGGAAACAAACTGTAGGCATAAACAAAACCCTGACCATTACAGTTCACTAGCGCTCTCTCCATGTGTTTATCAACACACACTTGGTTTGGAAAGTGACTTCTGTTGTAGTCTTGAGCTTTGTTGACCAGCCTCGCACATCTGATGCAACTGTTCACTAGAGGGACGTTTGCATTGACATTTAATCACTGGAGGTCGACTAGCTCATAAAGATATGGATGTTAGTGGCGGTTCAACTTGACCGCAGTATCCAGTTTATTTATCTCTATTAAAAGCTGATTTTCTCATTTCAGATTAATAAGAAATACAGGTAAAACTTGAAAAATTTGAATATCATACAAAAGTTCATTTATTTCATTAATTCAACTTAAAAGGTGAAACTAATATATTATATAGACTCATTACATGCAAAGTGAGATATTTCAAGCTTATATTTGTTATAATTGTGATGATTATGGCTTACAGCTTATGAAAACCCCAGTCAAAATTAGAATATTGTGAAAAGGTTTTCATAAGCTGTAAGCCATAATCATCACAACTATAACAAATAAAGGCTTGAAATATCTCACTTTGCATGTAATGAGTCTATATAATATATTAGTTTCAGCTTTTAAGTTGAATTACTGAAATAAATGAACTTTTTCATGATATTCAAATTTTTCGAGTTTCATCCTGTATATTAGGCATTTCTTCTTTTCTAGTAATCTAGTTAGCATATATGGTAACACTTTACAAAAAGGTTCATTAGTTAACATTAGTTAACTACGTTAGTTAACATGAACTAAGAATGAACAATACTTCTTCAGCATTTATGAATCTTAGTTATTAATTCCAACATTTACTAATACATTATTAAAATCAAAGGTTGTGTTAACATTAGTTAATGCACCGTGAACTAACATGAACAAACAATGAACAGCTGGATTTTAACTAACATTAACAAAGATTAATAAATACTGTAACAAATGTTTAGCTAGTTCATGTTAGTTAATACATTAATGAACCTTATTGTGAAGTGTTACCGCCTATATATTATTAATCTACGGTAGTTAGTAATATACTGTTGAAAATGCTATTTCATACTCAACTTATTTTTGACTTGTTGGCCAAGCATTCTCGAACTGTAAAAGTTAAATTGCACTGCAATTCTCCAGGTATCACAGGAAAACGCTGAGACTTGTACAGTAGCTTGTGCTTTACTGGCAGTAATGTTGACACTCGCTACATTATGCACTTAATTGCTAATTTCTTTTACTCAAAATAAGCATTTTTTGGGGTGGTTTTGTTGAACTGAGCAAAAGATGTCAGCACAAATTACAATGAAGTAGAGACTATGGGAGTAACAAAACCATATCCAGCAGTTTGTAATTACATGGGAGAGAGAGAGAGAGAGAGAGAGAGAGAGAGAGAGAGAGAGAGAGAGAGAGAGAGAGAGTTATAAGTACATTGCTTATGCAGGAAAACATCTGTGCTTTACCAATCAGCGATTGGCTCTTTTATTCAGAAGGCGGGACTTATTCCGCCATATTTTATGAGAAAATTGCAATATATTTAAAATATAGCACTTTCTCCCATTCATATTAATATGAGTGCAGCGTATTTGCATATGTAAAGTCTTCTGAACTTGCCAAACATTTGCATATATAAACAGTATTGAAAATAAATAGCACACATAATACTGTACGTCCCAACAACTTAACCAGTATCACTGAAATTTGATGAGAAATCGGATTGTATGAACATTTTATTTGTGGCTATTTCAAATAAAGTGCTTATTTTAGTGATGCTGAAGTCAAATGTCTAGTTAATGCTTAGCATTTCCAAACCACTGTATCCCAAGCTCCTTTTTTACTGATTTTTATAGAGATGATGGCCACTTAAATATCATTTAGGAAGAGAGAAGTGACTAAATCAGCACAGTGTGCAACAGCTTCATCATGTAATTGCTTTTATAGCCATTAAAGGTCACATGTCACAAGACACAATGAGTATAAAGGGAAGAATTCAGAGACTTATAAGTATTCAAGTCGCAGAGATTTAGTGTGTAATGAATTCAGTGATGATGCGTCCTGCTGTTCCTCCACCTGTTCAGCTCTACGGCGCTCGTGACTTTACCCACAATCCACGGCGTGCAGAACCACATGAAGAACGCCACCCTCCATCATCAATCCAAGCATCTGTAATCGAGAGCGTTTAGACACAGCTCTGCCCGTGTGATTACTCTCTACTTACTATATATGTAAATTATATGATTCATAAGTCATGTTTTACATTAGTTTAACTCAGCGAAACAAGTATTTTATAAGTTATACAAGATTTAACTAATTTTTTAGTCAGTTTAATATGATTTAAGTTTAAATAACGGCTGTACTTAAAAATGTAAACTTAAGTTTTACAGTATACTGAATCAAAACAATTACATACATGTTGTATTAAAAATATATCATTTCAGCTCTGAGAGGCCAAATCTTTTCAAAGGTTTGTCCAGGTAATTCATGTTTATATTCATTTGCACATACAGGTGAAACTCGAAAAATGAGAATATGGTGCAAAAGTTAATTTATTTCAGTAATTCAACTTAAAAGGTGAAACTAATATATTATATAGACTCATTACATGCAAAGTGAGATATTTCAAGCCTTTATTTGTTATAATTTTGATGATTATGGCTTACAGCTTATGAAAACCTTTTCACAATATTCTAATTTTGACTGGGGTTTTCATAAGCTGTAAGCCATAATCATCACAATTATAACACATATAAGCTTGAAATATCTCACTTTGCATGTAATGAGTCTATATAATATATTAGTTTCACCTTTTAAGTTGAATTACTGAACTTACTTGCACGATATTTAAATTTTTCGAGTTCCACCTGTAATTTATAGCATAATATATTTACGTTTATTTGTATATATTTGAATTCGCATGTAGTTTGTTGCAGAATATTGATGGACTGTTGATGTGATTTATCATGCTTTTTAGTAAAATACAGAAATGATCATCCTAATTTTCAGATTGTTACATATATTGTGCACAGTTTTTTTAACAATAACACGTTCTTTAATAAAATGCAGAAAAAATATTTGTATACTGTAAATAATCAAAAGATTATCGAAATAAATGAGCTAGTTAATAGTGAGAATCGGACCCTTTCTATTTGTGAATAATCAAAGACATAATCAAAAGCTGAGCTGATTCTCTAAATAAAACTCCTCATTTTTGAACATGTTCTGCATTATATGACATACAAACGAATTGAAAAGCCTTTATGATAATGTTCGCCTGCAGCAAGCATTGAAGTATCATGTGAGAGTTTGCGGTGGCAGTGATGAAGGGAAGTTGTTGTTGAATCGAGTCTCCATTTTGAAGTACGAGACCATTAGTCGCTCCGGTTCTGGGATCTCCTCCAGACGAGAGGAGACAGCGTTTCTTTATCGCCATCAGCCAGTGTGATTCAGTCAAACCATGTGCTGTATATTCAGAAGAGTTCTTTCTTTGTGGGAAGAAATGACTGGCAATGTGACAAAGCACTATTATTCTATTATCTATCACCTGAGCATCTGAAATATGACGTCCCTTTGAGTCGTAGTGTGTGTTCAACTCTTCATGTATGTATGCATGCAGTTGGAGTGTGAGTCCTGTGCGTCAGAAGTGTGTGAAGCTTGCGTATCTCTGCTGTCAGATTGATGCTGCTTGTGTCATCATGAACGCGGCATTAGTAGAAATAGCTTTTGTCCTGCTTGATTTACTGGCACTTTTTGCATTGATTATACAATACTGGTCAAATGTTTGGGGCCGGTCAGATTTTTTAATATTTTTGAAAGTCTATTCTGCTCACCGAGGCTACATTTATTTGATCAAAAATACAGTAAAAACTGTAATATTGTGAAATATTTAAAACAGCTGTTTTCTATGTGAATATACAGTAAAGTGTAATTTATTTCTGTGATCAAAGCTGAATTTTCAGTCTTCAGTGTCACATGATCCTTCAGAAATCACTCTTAATATGATGATTTAATACTCAAAAAACAGCTGATTATTATCAATGTTGAAAACAATTCATATATTTTTGGGAAACCGTGATGCTTTTTATTTTTCAGGATTCTTTGATTAATAGAATGTTCAAGAGTAAAGCATTTATTTGAGATAGAAACATTTTGTAACGTGATTGATCAATTGAATGCATCCTTGCTGAATAAAAGTATTAATTTCTTTTAAAAAAAATTATATCTTACTGACCCAAAACTTTTGAACGGTATTGTATTTTTTTTTTAAACTTGCGAGTTATTCTGTCCAACCGTTCAAAAACGTATCAAATATAATCTCCCTTTCCAGTGAAACCATGTGTGAGAATCCCCGAGCTCGTCTTATTGTCGCTGTGTTTGTGTTTAAAGGGGTGGTTGATTATTATTTCACTTTTCTAACTTTAAGTAGTGTGTAATGTTGCTGTTTGACCATAAACAACATCTGCAAAGTTACAACGCTCAAAGATCAAAGCAAAAGGAGATATTTACTTTTACAGAAATTGCTTTATAAGGACATTCCTCCCGGGTTAGTGACATCACTAACCCTAGAATTTACATAAACCCCGCCCCCGTGAACACGATTTATAGATTATCATGACTGAATATGCTAATCAATGACTAGAAGATAGACACATAAGCTACATAAATTCATCCATTAACCATTCAGAAATGTCCTGTTGCTTCTACATGTCACTTCTTCTCGAGTCTCTCCATCATTGTCTGACTCCGATTTGAACATAAAAGGCTAAAAGTTTTGTGTGTGTGTGTGTGTGTGAGGTATTAGGACACAAGCTGTTGTAGCTCCGCCCCCTGTGCCGGGAGCAGCAGCTCATTTGCATTTAAAGGGACACACACAAACGGTGCATTTTTGCTCACCCTCTAAAAGTGACAATTTTAACACGATATATAAAAATATCTGTGGGGTATTTTGAGCTTAAACTTCATATACACACTCATCACAGACTTATTTTACATCTTGTGAAAAGGGCATTATACCACCCCTTTAAATATTCTTTATTTGTTTTTTTAGCAGAAAATCATCATACACTTTTTTTTTTTAAATGCAAACAAATAAAACACATCCTAACAAATATGAATGAAAAAAAAGACAATCGAAAAAAAAAAAAGTAAAAAAAAAAAAAAAAAAAGAATAACTTTTTTTTACTAACTACTGTGGCTGTTTGTGTTTGTGTCAGAGTGCCGTGGCCATGTACGATGGGGCGAGGGTTCCCTCCCCTGAGGACGCCACTAACGGGGTCCCGCTCCAGCCCGAGACCCCCGCAACCACACGACCCAAAGCCAGCGAAGAGCCCGAGGAAGAGGAGGGCGTGCCTGAACCCGTCCTGGTGAAGAAGGCTCACCGGGAGATTCTGGACCACGAGAGGAAGAGGAGGGTGGAGCTGAAATGCATGGAGCTGCAAGAAATGATGGAGGAGCAGGGGTGAGTGAGGGGATCATACTGTATGTGTGTGTGTGTGTGTGTGTGTTGGTTCTTTTAGAATAATCATTTAAATATCATGAATAATGTCTTTAGGTGACATTAGCTCTGGTCCAAATACTAATAAGCTTGTTGTCTACTATATCCAAGGAAGAATCCTAACTGGAAAGAAAGTTCATTGATGATGACTCAATAGTGTTGTTTTTATTAACGAAAACTAAAACTGTTAAAGTGCCCCTATTATGCTCTTTTAAAGGTTCCTAATTTAGTTGTCCTCCTACAATAGGTTTACATGCATCCAAGGTCTAAAAAACACTTTAATTTTCTCATAATATACAGTGCACATAATTTCTCAAAGAGTCTGAAAACGGTTCGTTTGAAGATTCAGTTTCTCTAAACTCCTCCTTCCTGAGAGCTGCTCTGCTCTGATTGGTCAGACGGCTCAGTCTGTTGTGATTGGTCTTTTACTATGGTCAGTTGTTAGTGTTGAAGAGAATCCTGCTGAGTGAGTTAGTTACAGTCAACTAGCTTGCTATTTGCATAACAAATGTGCTTTAATCAGTCCCTCCAGAAAAGCGCGATTATGCGATCGCATGATTCAGTGCATAATCAGCCAAAGTCTGCATATTTATGCGGGGGCATTTTTCAAAATATCACGATTTTCATAAAAATATGAAGCAGTACAACTGTTTTCAACACTGATAATAATCATAAATGTTTCTTGAGCATCAGATCCTCATATAAGAGTGATTTCTGAAGGATCATGTGACACTGAAGACTGGAGTAATGATGCTGGAAATACAGCTTTGATCACAGGAATAAATTACACTTTACTATATATTCACATAGAAAACAGATGTTTTACATTTAAAAATAATATTTCACTGTATTTACTGTATTTTTGATCTAATAAATGCAGCCTTGGTGAGCAGAAGAGACTTTCACAAACATTACCAAACTCTATGGAAGCTTGTTTCCGCCACAGAATAAAAAATAAAAAAGGTAATTGCGACTTTTTTTCTCACAATTGCGAGTTTCATACCAGATCAGATTTGCGTGTTATAAAGATGCAATTGCAAGTTATAAAGTCACAATTCTGACTTTTTATCTCACAATTATGACTTTATATCACACAATTATGACTTTATATCACACAATTCTTATTTTATAACACGCAATTATGACTTCATATAACGAAATTATGACTTTATTTCACGCAATTCTGACTTTATATAACGCAATTATGACTTTATATCACACAATTATGACTTTATATCATGTAATTATGACTTTATATAACGCTATTCTTATTTTATAGCACGCAATTATGACTTTATATCACGCAATTCTGAGAAAAGACAAGCTTTGAACTCCTTTGTAGTGAAAAATTACAGTTTTATGATCATATTAATTACTCTTCACTGCTTTCAAATTCGAATTGCATTTCTGAGTCCTGTTTGCTACATCACATCAACTCAAATTCAACTCATATTCAGTAAAAGTCTCTAGTAAACCCTGCTGTATATGTAGGATTTGTAGCATGCCTGTCCTCTCTCTAATCCTCTGACGGGACGCAGAAGCAGGTCTGAGTGTGTGTAATTAAACAGCAGCTGTGTGACCTTGAGGCAGAGTGAATGACGGTGATAAAGCGCACAAACACGCCTCAGGGGAACCGCTTCAGCGCACAAAAGATGATGAAAGATTCGCTTCAGTTCGGGATTAGAAATCTGCTAACATGCTTAAATGCTTAGTGTACGAGATGCTGAGTAGGCCTGAACTCATTCAAACACACGTGTTGGGTTTATCAGCAGTTTTGCTTTACATTCGACGTATAAAACGGATGGTTTCAGTCCTGTCATCTGATTGGTTAATCCATTGTTCTAGTGGTGATGTAGAGTTTCTGCACAGCATCCAGAGAGATTAACTATTAACCTTGGTTTACACGACAGCGCTCGGCTTACAGCAATCTGTCAATTTGATACAGAATTTAAAGTGTGAAGAAAATGTGTCCTTCATGTTGTAATGTGTTGAAGGGATAATTCACCCAGGAATGCTGTCTACATTAACTCACTTCCATGTCATTCTGTCTTCTGTGACACAGAAAAGGAGATATTCTGTGAAATGTTTCAGGGTTTGGTTTCAAGGTTTTGGTTTCCAACATTCTTCAAAATATATTCTTTTGTGTCCTTGTAGAAGAAAGAAAGTCATGTCCGTTTGGAACAACCCGTGATATTTTAGTATTATTTATAAACTGTTATAGTATTTATCAATACATTGAATTTGCTTTTATTGTTATATGTTTGGTTTTATTGTAAAGTTTAGCCATTTTGTTATGTGATTTTGATATTTTTTTATTCTTTCTTGTTTTAACTGTTTTTAATTAGTTTGAGTTTTAAATGATTTTTAACTTAAGTTTAAGTTTTATATTTCATTTTATTTCAGCTATATTTCTATAAAGAATATTAGTTTTAGTATTAGTTGACAATAACAACATTGGTTTGGAATGACATGAAGGTGAGTAAGTGAATAGAATAGAATAGAATAGAATAGAATAGAATAGAATAGAATAGAATAGAATAGAATAGAACAGAATAGAACAGAACACAACCAGTGGGCCCTTTTCACAATAACAACGGTGGTTTGAAATGACATGAAGGCGAGCAAATTAATAGAATAGAATAGAATTTGATTGAATAGAATAGAACAGAACAGAACCAGTGGGCCCTTTTCACAATAACAACTGTCGTTTGGAATGACATGAAGGCGAGCAAATTAATAGAATAGAATTGAATTGAATTGAATTGAATTGAATTGAATATAACAGAACAGAACAGAACAGAACACAACCAGTGGGCCCTTTTCACAATAACAACTGTGGTTTGAAATGACATGAAGGCGAGCAAATTAATAGAATAGAATTGAATTGAATTGAATAGAACGAAATAGAACAGAACACAACCAGTGGGCCCTTTTCACAATAACAACTGTGGTTTGGAATGACATGAGGGCAAGCAAATTAATAGAATAGAATAGAATTGAATAGAACAGAATAGAACAGAACACAACCAGTGGACCCTTTTCACAATAACAACTGTGGTTTGGAATGACATGAAGGCGAGCAAATTAATAGAATAGAATTGAATAGAACAGAACAGAATAGAACAGAACAGAACACAACCAGTGGGCCCTTTTCACAATAACAACTGTGGTTTGGAATGACATGAAGGCGAGCAAATTAATAGAATAGAATTGAATTGAATTGAATTGAATAGAACAGAATAGAACAGAACACAACCAGTGGGCCCTTTTCACAATAACAACTGCAATAACAACTGTGGTTTGGAATGACATGAAGGTGAGCAAATTAATAGAATAGAATTGAATTGAATAGAACAGAATAGAACAGAACACAACCAGTGGGCCCTTTTCACAATAACAACTGTGGTTTGGAATGACATGAGGGCAAGCAAATTAATAGAATAGAATAGAATTGAATAGAACAGAACACAACCAGTGGACCCTTTTCACAATAACAACTGTGGTTTGGAATGACATGAAGGCGAGCAAATTAATAGAATAGAATTGAATAGAACAGAACAGAATAGAACAGAACAGAACACAACCAGTGGGCCCTTTTCACAATAACAACTGTGGTTTGGAATGACATGAAGGCGAGCAAATTAATAGAATAGAATTGAATTGAATTGAATTGAATAGAACAGAATAGAACAGAACACAACCAGTGGGCCCTTTTCACAATAACAACTGCAATAACAACTGTGGTTTGGAATGACATGAAGGTGAGCAAATTAATAGAATAGAATTGAATTGAATTGAATAGAACAGAATAGAACAGAACACAACCAGTGGACCCTTTTCACAATAACAACTGTGGTTTGGAATGACATGAAGGCGAGCAAATTAATAGAATTGAATTGAATTGAATAGAACAGAACACAACCAGTGGGCCCTTTTCACAATAACAACTGGTTTGAAATGACATGAAGGCAAGCAAATTAATAGAATAGAATATAATTTGATTGAATAGAATAGAACAGAACAGAACAAAACCAGTGGGCCCTTTTCACAATAACAACTGGTTTGGAATGACATGAAGGCGAGCAAATTAATAGAATAGAATATAATTTGATTGAATAGAATAGAATAGAACAGAACAGAACCAGTGGGCCCTTTTCACAATAACAACTGGTTTGGAATGACATGAAGGCGAGCAAATTAATAGAATAGAATATAATTTGATTGCATAGAATAGAACAGAATAGAACAGAACACAACCAGTGGGCCCTTTTCACAATAACAACTGGTTTGAAATGACATGAAGGCGAGCAAATTAATAGAATAGAATATAATTTGATTGAATAGAATAGAACAGAACAGAACAGAACCAGTGGGCCCTTTTCACAATAACAACTGTGGTTTGGAATGACATGAAGGCGAGCAAATTAATAGAATAGAATTGAATAGAAAGAAGTGGGCCCTTTTCAGATTATGATGATGACGTATTTCCACAGTTAAATCTTTGCAAAGTGTTTCATATTTTCATGCTATATATTGTGTTATATTACCTTCACAGTAAATGAGAATAAACGAATTAACACTTCATGCGAGGGTATTTCTAATACAACGGCTGAGGGAGTAATGGCAAATTTGGCATCTTTCTCTCTTTTGACCAACGTAATCAATCTCTCTATAATTTTTTCTCTCTTCTGGAAAGTCGTGGAAACATTATCACTGATTTTTTTTTTTTTTTTTTTTTTTAGCTATTGGAGCAAATTAAAATACAAAAATTGCTGTCGTCTTCCGTTCACCGCTCTAGAAGTTTCCACAACAATGACGCCTTCCGCTTTCGGAAAACTGCAGAAATGTGAAAAGGGTTTATGGTTATGAAAAACTAAATTCCGAACTGTACAATATTGTCCCTTTAAAAGTGAAGTATGTAAATGCTCCACTAGCGCCATCCAGTGGAATCACCAAAGCAATGACCACCGTCAGTCCGTATGAAGTCACATCTGAAGTGTGTTCAGACTCTTATTAGTGGAAACAAACTGCTCCTGGTTAACAGCTCTGAGTAATAGTTACTAGATTGATGATGATTTTGTGAAGCCGGATGTTGGAGATGGAGGATGGTGGTGGATCAGCCATCTGGCAGCACACACACACACACACACACACCCATCATGAGTAATGGTGCTGTGCTTTAGGAGATGTTGGCTCTCCATATGTTCCTCCCAGTGTGTGTCGCAGCAGACGGCGTGAAATCAGACCAGCTTCGTGTGGATCTGGGGTTCTTGTGTTAAACACGCATCCTCGCTTATACAAGAAGACTCCGAATGTCACACCAGAGGCGCTTTTAAAACGGACAGTTCAGCCAAATATAAACATTCATCATTTACTCCTAATTTACATTCACCCTCATGTCATTTCAAGTCCAGTGACTTTATTCTGTGCAACAAAAATTAGATATTGAAGATTGGATATTGATTATTTTTATTTTTGCATGCAATAACCGTAGCTAACATGACTTGTGCACTATATTCGAGGAACATTATTTGCTAAAAAACGTCCTCATTTTCATTCGTGCATATTAAAATATGACTCGTGAAGATGCATCTCATCAGGTTTGACTTGATGTGTGTCTTGTGATCAAGTTTAAATCAAACATTTCAGGGGTATATAGAAAGAAAGAAAAATACAAATCTAAAATACTTTTAATGTAATTGTTCAATAGGCATTCTCTTAGAATATAATGATCAAATATAATAATAAAATAAAAAAATAAATGCTTTCTATATATATTTCTCGTGTCTGTGAGGCAGCTTAAACGCTGAGTTTCGGTTCATTTATGAGACGAGCTCCAGTTCACGAGCAGTTCAATCTCGCCGGCGCCTCCGTGTCCTGATTATATTGTTTGCTTCTTATTTATTAAATCCAGGCAATTTGTTGATTAAACACTGATTAAAAATAATATACAATGATACAAAACGAAATTCACCTTTTAGAAAGGCTTTCTACAAAACAAAACTTAATGAAGTGGTCAAAATCATGTCTGACCCACATGTCTCTCCCGATATATTGCGCCATCTTGCAACACATCCCGCCTTGCTAAAACACACATGTGGGAGATGCGGAATGGATAACAATAATTCAAACAATAAAAGAGGACTTGAATAAGACCATTAATGGCATTTTTGAGTCATGCTCTTAACAAACTATGTTTTATGTTTATGTTAAATGCTTTCCATATTGTGAATAATAAATGTGTATCAATGGAAGTAGCACCAGACGTGATAGTGGCGCGTAAGTTCGAAAAAAAAAGACCATTCGTCTAAAAGGGATTTTACGCGTCGTTTACCTGTTAGTTACGGTGGTATCCAGTGGTTAGCTGCTAGTCTCCATTAAGCACTGTCAGAATGCAGGGACGTTATGCAGGCACGTAATGTCTTGCACTGTTGATGGGGGCGTGACCCAACATGTTGCTAATGTGGGGCTTGTAGCGTAACTGACAAATGACTTGATAAAAAAAAATAATGCATACATTTCAGCTTCTTTTAGACCGTTTCTGTGCAGGAGGTTTTTTTTAAATTACATTTATTTCCCCCCTCCTCAGACTGGGGGTGGGCCGTGAGGTTTGGGGGGCCGGCAGGGGGGCCCATCCTTGACCAGTGGTGGCCGTGGCCCCCCCTGGCCACCACGAAGCTCCGCCCCTGCACACACACACACACACACACACACACACACACACACACACAGAGAGAGAGAGAGAGAGAGAGAGAGAGAGAAAGTCTTTTAAAGGGATAGTTCACCCTAATATAAACATGTAGTCATCATTCACTGACCCGGACGCTGTTCTAATGCCGTACGCCCTTCTGTCTTTTATGGGCCACAGAAGGAGAATTTCTTAAAAACTGTCCAGCTTTCATCCAGATAATGGCAGTGAATAGCGCCCGGCATCAAGCTTTTAAAAAACACGCACAAGTATCACAGAATGACGATGATCCCATGCGACACGCGTCGTATACTCAAGTGTCCTGGGTTTACGACAGACAGCTGACGGATGGGAACGCGATAACTACTGGTTACGACGAACACAACGGATATATTCACCTCAGAGAAGAAGGTACATGGATTATATTTCATGTCGTGTACATGAGACTCATCATTATTAATGTTTGTTAAATCAAGCATCACTGTGATCTGCACAAACATGCAATGATTCCTGTTGAGCAGAGATGTGTGCTGTTACTATTATAAGCAACTGGACTTGCGATTCTGCGCGTCGGATGATAAACAGGCGAGAGATCCAGCAGTCGTGTGGCATTTTCTAATGAGACGAGTGTGTGTCTCTCCATCTGCCCCTCGTCCAGGATCAGACCCATCCGTGTCCACAGAGACCGGGACGGGCAGATGGAGACGAGCACAACGCCTCATGTATAATGTACACACACACACACACACACACACACACACACTCCCCTGAGACTCGGGTCAATGATGGACGGATACGTGGATCCACTCCAGGAAGGAAAGATGCAGTTCATTGTGTAACTGGATTCCCAAACTAGTCTCATTAATATTCATGAGCTCTCTATTTTCATTGGACCTTGGCACCGACCAATCAGATCAGCTCATGCCACGCTTAATAAAGACTTATGTCACGTCCATCATTTGCTTAAGTCAAGTCAAGTCGGCTTTATTTATATAGCGATTTTTACAACACAGAGTGTTTCAAAGCAGCTTTACAGAGATAACAGGAAAATAATGCAACAAAGTGTGTTTCCAGAAGAAAATAGTGTCATAGTCCAGCTTAATGGTTCATGTTATTGTAAAAAAGTTATTGATTTAGTTTTGTTTATATATATATATATATATGAATGTTTTAGTGTTCTTTTTTTATTATGCAGTAATAACAAATACAAATCAGGACAATAATAAACAATAAACAATATAGAGGGTTACATTACACAAATATAAAGAACATTAAACTAGCTTAAATGTTTGACACCATTTCAGAGTCTTACATGCAGTGGAGTTTCAAAGAATTTAGATACATATCAAAATCTTTCTTGAAAATGGAAAAAGAAGGATTTTTCTTTGAAAATTTACACTTGTGAATATAAAATTTCCCAAGAAAAAGTAGCAAGTTAAGAACAAATTTAAAATGAAAGGGGTCTAATTTCAGAGAGTCACCAAAAACAAAATTTATTGGCTCATACAGAAGTTTAAAGATAGATACTGTACCTTTAACAACATTTAAAAAGTCAACCCAAAAGATTTTGCAATACACACATTCCCAAAACAAATGAATAATTGTCGCATTAAACTGATGACAAAAGGAGCACAAAGGGGAAATGCTATTATTAAATTTAGCAAATTTATAATTTACTGGGTAGCAATTGTGAATAGTTTTAATAGAGATTTCATCCACTTTATTAGATAAAAATAATTTTCGCTGAAGGAGCCAGAAATTCTCCCATTTTATATATATACCGGTATATATATATATATATATATATATATACGTATATATAAATAGCCGCTCTGGAGAAACCGTGATGTTATTTTGAAATGATTTATGAAATGTCCAAATCATTATAGAATGAAAAGTTGAATTAAAAAGGTTTCAGTATTGTTTTAAGTTAAGTAACATTACAAGACACGCGTATAGTAGCAGAAGGTGTTATTGGTTTTTATAAGCCATATGTTGTGTGCAGTTGTATGAGAACTAAATACCACATATGTGATATTTTATATTTATGAAGATTACTATTTCTTTCCGGAGCATATCTGACTTTTTACATGCTGTTGCTCGTTATTTTAA